>CM021108.1:636472346-636568695 GCA_007115665.2 Sequoiadendron giganteum | reverse complement strand
TTTTTGTAAAAGTATGAATACGCCCCCTAAATAGAGAGTTTGATCCGTTTGACCATTTTAAACCTTCGTTCGAATCTCCAAAGCCTCCATTTGACCATTTCATCATCCTAAACACTCATTTGACCAATCCAAACCTTTATTTGGCCATTCCAATCCCCCGTTCACCCCTCCCGACCATCTATCTATCCAATCTGAATATCCGATTACCCGTTCTGAGCGGTCGTTTCCTTGTTCCGAGCGGTCAACATTTTCTGAAAATCAACGTTTCATCGATCAGACTGCATAAGTGTTTTTTAGAACATCATTGGACTCCATATCTATCATCAAATCATCCATCCCAATCATCTAGACTTCGTTTTTGAAATTTTTGATATTTATGCCGAAACTTCTGGAGGCCATAACTTTTGACTCGGATGTGGATTTTGGCTGAAATTTTACGGGTGGTTGCATTATGAGCTGGCATGTGGATTCCCAATGGACTACTACTAAGCCCATTGGATCCTGCTTTGACATGTTTTCAGAGCCTCAAACTTTCATCTTGACCCTCAAAATCACAAATTAGCATTTATTTTTTCCAATTTTTCAGTTTTTGACAAACTGTTTCGTTAATAACTCTGAATGCATGTCTCATATTTCTGATGTGAGTTGGAAATTCATCCTATCTTAGTATTGGGTATTTTTTGGAAAAAACTGGACTCTCAAACGTATGCCTATGAAGTTTCCTAAAATGGCAAAATTTGATAATTTTTGAAAACTGCCAAATTTGGCAAAAATCTGATTGTCAATATCTTACGTCCTCTAGTTGAAACCCATGATCTTGGTTTCAAATCAATCCTATCATATCCTCTGATCCAATCCTAATCTAAGCTCCAATCCATATCTAATCTGAACGTTAATCCCATCATCCTAATCTGAGCTTTTATTCAATCCCAATCTGAGCTTTCATCTAATCCCCATATTAGCTTTCAATCCATCATAGTTCTCTATCCATCATCTATTCTTTCCTTCTAATCTATATCCATCATGAATCTTTATCCCCCTCTCACATGACCAATAATAGTAGTCAAGGGGAATCCCAACTCCGTTGATGACGATAACGAAAATCTTGTTGATCATGAAGATTGTTATATAGATTCCCTTGATGCTATCATTGCTAGCAAGCTCTCTCCAATCACCTCCCAAAATCCAACTACTCCTTTGAACTATCCCACCATGCCTTCATCCACATCTAATAACGGTCCTTACGCTACCCTTGACAAGGGATATCCAACATCCTCACCATTGACATATTCATCATATCCCCCCTCTCAACCTCTATCCTATCCAACATCCACATCCTCTTATCCTCATCATCATCAACAATCCCAATACCTCTACCTTAATCCCACATCCCAATCTTCCCATCCTAATCCAACACCTACACCTTCCTATCACAATCCCCCATCCCAATATTCCTCCTATCCTAATCCACCATCTCAATCCTCTCATCCTAATCTACCATTTGTATCCTCCTATGCCAACCCACCATACATGTCTTCCTATGGTGGTCCACCACCTCAATCTTCCTGTTCTGATCCAACATCCACACCTTCCTATCACAATCCCCCATCCCCATACCCTTACATTAATTCCACATCTCCCCATTCTAATCCTTCATCTACACCTTCCTACTATCACTCCCCATCCCAATCTAATCCAGCATCCACATCTTCCTACATCACTCTCCCTTTCACCGCATTATATCTTAATCCTCCATCTAATCATAATCCTACATCTCCTCCAACCACTCCTAGTACTCCATCTAGTCCCATCCACTCATCTAATCATAATCCTCCATATCTTCCTAGTCCTACATCCAATCCCATCCCTTCATATAATCCTAATCCTCCAACCACTCCTAGTCCTCCATCTAGTCCCATCCTTTCATCTAATCCTAATCCTAATCCTCCATCTCATCCTAGTCCTACATCATTTACATCCCTTCATCTAATCCTAATCCTCCATCTCCTCCTAGTCCTACACCCAATCCCATCCCTTCATCTAATCCTAATCCTCCATCCATTTCCATCCCTTCATCTAATCCTAATCCTCCATCTCCTCCTAGTCCTACATCCAATCCCATCCCTTCATCTAATCCTTATCCACCAATCCCTAATCCTCCATCCATTCCCATCCCTTCATCTAATCCTCATCCCCCATCTCCTCCTAATCCTACATCCAATCCCATCCCCACGTCTAATCCTAATCCACCAACCCCTAATCCTAATCCTCCATACATTCCCATCACTCTACCTAATCCTACATCCCTTCCAAATTTTGACCAAGGACTCATGCAAGAAGAGACACCATGCCCTCCCACTCTATCATGTACTGTCACTAGTGATGAGGCCCTCCTCCATCCTATACCTATCCCTCCCATCACCGTTCCTGACACTGTCCAAACAGTTGAACCGGTCAAACCCATCGACTCCATTGAAATCCCATCTTCTACTACTAGATCCACCCAATCCATTGAGGACATCCAATCCCTTCCTCCTAGTCCTAATATTCACAAACTTCAATCCAATGACCTCCATGAATCCTCCATCCTCCTATCTCCCCCAATTGAGGAATCCCTCCAACACTCTTCCATCATCATACATCCCATACAAGATGAGTCATGCCAAGAGCTTGGTCCAAAGCGTACAAGCATATCCCCTCCTCCAAATCAAGATCCTACCATCCCATCCACTACATCGCCAGATCATAGTCCCCCGTCCATCCCATCTCATGATTCCTATCCTCAACCAAGTCATGATCCTATCCTCCCATCCACCCCATCTCAAGATCACACTATCTCCTCCACTCCATCCCATGATCCCCTTTGCATTCAAGATCCAATCACTCCATCTCATGAGCCCTTATCATCCACTACCATAAATCTAGATCCCATCATACTTCCCAATTCCTCTCATGATCCCTTATCACTCATTCCTCTTGATGCGGCTATCCCCTCATCTCCATCGCATGATCCTTCATTGCCATCTAGCCTTACCATCCCAATGCCACTTTTGTATCACCTTGGTAATATTACATGCGTCCATGGTGGTCTTCTTGCAGAAGAAAAACAACGTGTATGCACCACCCTACCTCTTCCACCTACTAATGTGCTCACATCATGCTTCCAAAAGAATAAACATCCTACCATAGATCGCATGCTTGAGAACATGAACTATCAAGGAAAAGGCTTAGGCCTTCATGAGCAAGGTATTTTAGAACCAATCCAATTCAAAGAACATTTAGGCACACATGGTCTTGGATATATCTCCCAAAACTCGCACTCTAAAGATGTTGGTACAACCTTCATACATCCTAAACAATCCTCTTCTAAAGGCACAAGAGGAGCTTCCCATCGTTCTACCAAGACATATGCCGCCATCCCCCCTCCTCCATCATACTACCTAAAAACAACCATCCATCTTCCTCCCAAATCCTCTCAATCCATTTTGGGTCCTTATGTCCCTCCATCCATCATTGCTCATCCTTCATCTACTATGGATTCCTATAGCCCTCCACCAAACCCCACACATCTTTCATATACACTGTCCATTTTGGGTCCCTATATCCCAAAATCACCCCCTCCATCTTATCCTATTCATCCTTTCATTGATCCACCCCCTCTCCCTCATACACAACATAAACATCCTACCTTCATAACTCCTAATCAGGATCAACAAAGGCACATACCTACACATTATCCATCTACACATAATCCCTATCACCCTACCTCCATTGCTCCCCATCATCCATCTCCTTGCATATATCCCCTTGCTACTAAAAGCACTTTGGATGCCAAAGAAAAAATGTATAGATCCGCATGTCCACGTAAATCTAAAGCTCCTCATGTCCCCTTCAAAATACATGTTGAAGAATAGAAAAATCAAGTCCCAAATCCAGATCAATCCAAAAGGCCACAAAGGCCCACCAAAGAAAAAATAAAAACCATGTGGATCCCAAAGAAAAAAGGTGCCATACCTTCACATGAAAATTCCATAATGACATCCAAAGTTGCTATTCCCCCACAAAATCATTCACCTCCTCCATCTCCTAAATCTATTTTGGGTTCCTACATCCCAAAAATCACTATCCCAACTCCTCCATTATCGCCACCCTCTCCATCCATTCCTCCACCTATCTTTTCACATCCACCACAAGTGCCAATGTTGGTCTTGAACACCTTCCCCTATCACACCTCCACTCCATCATTCCATCCATACACTTTTCAACCCCCCATCCACTATCCCCCCTATCTCCCCCATCCAATCCCTTTAATCCATCCTCTTGCATAATCCATCCCTGCTACTAAGGTTGTACCAACGTCCGCTAGTCACTTTACACATGGGCTCTTATTACCTCATATGGAACTTGATGCTTGAGTCCTTCATCCATATCCTTATCAACTATCCTCTAAAATCCGCATATCCATCTCCCTATCTTTATCCATCTTCATCCACATCCTACTCCAAAAAAGAGCAAAAATCAAAAAAATACAAAAAAAATAAAAAATTAAATATATACATATATATAGTAAAGAGAAAATCATTCATCTAATGGTGAAAACTTGGAAAACAAGCACCTTGGATAAGTACCATGATGAAAACCTGGAACACAGGCATCATGCGTAAATTCCCCATCTAGTCTCCTTCCATGATTGGGGGCAACATCCACTTACACATTCCTTTCCTCCATCGCATTCCTTTCCTCCATCTCCTACATCTGCCTATCTTCAGCATCCTATCCCATTTATCCCACTTCCTCCATCTTCCTTGTGATATTGATAAATGTAGGGGCAAACCTATATACATACTTTGGACACCTCTTGGAATATATTCCCCTCATCCATACACTATCATATTCCTTATCCACCTGTCTCTATCTTCCATTATTCGTGCATCCTATCCACCTCTCTCTATCTTCCATTGCCCATCTCACTCCCTTATCCACCCATCTTGCTATCCCTATTGCCTCGTCATGCATGACAGATATAGAGTGGGGGCATCTCCTTATTTGCAATTGGGTCCTTGGAGACATTGTTCATCCATTCCGCCAGGTAATCCTCTCCATCCTCTCATCCACTCATCCACTAGTCCTTTTCCATCTTTTAATCCTTATCCTCCCATCCATTATCCATCCAATAATCCATTCCATTCCTCAAACTTTGTATCCCTCTATTCACCTATCCTCACATCTTTCTCCTCATCTTTATCCATCCATCCATTTCCCTCTATCTCATCATCCCTTGTCATTGGTATCTAGCTATTGGCTACCCCCATGAAATCCAATGCCATGTTATCTCACTATCCTCATTCCTATCTATTTCTCACATCTTTACAATATCCTCTCAATCTTCATCTCATCTATCCACCCATCCTAGCATCTTCTTATCCATCCATTTCCCTCTATCTCATTATCCCTTGTCATTGGTATCTAGCTATCGGCTACCCGCATGCAACCCAATGCCATTCACATCGTACTTCATCCCTCCTATCTATTTACCACATCTTTCTGATATCTTATCACTCTTCATTCATCTATACATCCTCTCATCCTCCCAATTCATCTTCTAATAATCTAGATCACTATCCCATCTCTGAGCTTCGCATAACCCACATCCCATCCACATGGCCTATCCTGGCTCATCATATCCACTCCATCATTTTATCCATTTATCTTGGTCATCTCATCATCCCTTATCCATTGTCTGTCGTCGGTCTCTTGTCGAACTACGTTGCCCCTGCGCTTTCACGTAGGCAAGGTCGATCATTTGATCCACCCCCGAGGTTCTATCTTTTGTCTGTCTTGTCTCTTACATCGTCTATCTTTGGCCTTGTGTTGAGCTACGTGGCCCCTGCGCTTTCACATCGACAAGATCAATCATTTGGTCTGCCCCCTGGGCATTTTTTCCATCTGATCATTACCCTCCATCCTCTATCTTCATCATCCTCTTTCCACTTTTACCATGGTCTTTTCCTGAACTACGAGGGCTCTGCACTTTCACGTAGGCAAGGTTGATCTTTGATCAACCCTCGAGCCCCTAGGTCTTTAGGTTCAGTTTTGTGTCATGTCATCTTGTTGTATTGTCAAGTATGTCCCTATCCGAGCTAGTGCTTATCAAACAACGGTCATCTATATCACACAATCCAATCGGTTTCTAGTATCCTACGTCATATTGATCTTTTAGTTTACTATCCATCATCGGTCTCAACAGGATGTATCCTTCCTAACAGACCTCATCAACCCCATCCATCATCTTGATCCTATGGCAAAGGACATTTGAAATTGATTGTGGTATTTTGATGCTTTTGGCTTTTGTTTATCATTTGAGCTCCCTATCATCACTTGTCATGGTCGCCTTGATCCATCATATCATGGTGTGCTTTGACTAGTAAACATAGGGGCATATCTTGTTCATTTCTTTGTTTTTGTCTTCTTGGTTGTCCCATGTAGTACCCACCAAGATCCCTGAGGTCTTGTGTTACGCTAGGGCATCCTTTTGTGCTTGTGGTTATTCCAATACCTGGCCCGACCAAAGTCATCGCGACTTTGGAGTGTTGGGATAGCCTTCTTGTTTGTTGTGCTTATTTTATGCATTAGACACTAATTCATCTTGGTTTACATACCCTGATGCCCAGTGTCTTATGCTATAGCAAAAATCAGTGCTCTAAGGATGGCAAATTGCATTAGGATTGAATTTCATTTTCCATTCCCTCATCTTGCATATCTCCCCCATCCTCATCCATTCAAATAATCTAATCACACTCTTGGTTTTAGCCTTGCTACAAGTCTTGATCCAATCATCCTCATCATTCTCATCATCATCATCATTATCATCTCTGGGATGTATCCTTCCCTATCCTTGTGTTGTTTTGGGATGTATCTTTCCCTCATCAACAACACTCTCATCGGGATGTATCCTTCCCTATCCTTGTGTTATTTTGGGATGTATCATTCCCTCGTCAACAACACTCATCCTCATCCTCATCATCAGTGGGATGTATCCTTCCCTATCCTTGTGTTGTTTTGGGATGTATCATTCCCTCGTCAACAACACTCATCCTCATCCTCATCAGGATGTATCCTTCCATATCCTTGTGTTGTTTTGGGATGTATCATGTCCTCATCAACAACACTCCATCAACCATCCGCCCAACCTGGTTTGTACCTGGACTGGGGCAACATCACATTTTTCCTTGCATCCATTTGTGCTCACCTTTATCTCCCATCGCTTATCATCATTTTTTTTGTTTCATCACTTTACATTGTCATTTTCATATCCCCTCTCATCTCTCATCCTTTCCCCCATCTCTTCCTCCTTCATCATTTGCATAATTTTTTGCCCTATTTCCAACCATACCATCTATTTCTTCCTATCGAGAGGTAACTAGGGACCCCTCTCTTTTCCCCCGTCACCCTCTCGAGGGGGCATACCCTTCACATTAATCCATTTTCCCTGCCATAGTCAACCCCTTCCAGGATTGGGGCATCTTCATCCATTTCCCTGTTAATTTGGACATCTTAGATCCTCCTCCCCATGTTGGGGCATCATCCTCTAGTTAATTCCTTTATAGATTCATCTGCACTTTCTTTTCTTTGAAGCACAGTTATTCTAACGGTACTTCGAAGAGGGGCAAAATGTAGACATCTAAATTTGACCACTTCTATATGGTCAAAATCGTCTACTCTATTCATCTATTTCATTAATAGTGATTAAATAATTTATTTAATCATTATTTCATTTTCTGTTTAAGGTTCTTAAAGTATGTAATTAAATAAATTAAATACTTTACCTTACCCCTTTTCTTCTCTAAATTAAATAAATATGACAAATTATTTAATTTAGTCTTTTAACCCATTTGAATTAAAACCAATTTTTAATTCCCCTTTTTCTCTCTCCTTGTCACATTCTCCATAACCCTCTCCTAATCCGGATTAAATTAATTAATCTGTGATTAGGATGTGCACCACTTAATCAAGATTAAGTGTCACATCCTCCATAATCTCCCACTTGCCTCTAATCTCTCATTAATTACCTTAATCATGTGTTTGCACAACCTTAATCAGAATCATTAGCCACATTTGGCTTATCTTTTCTGGTCAACCTTCCCACTTACCATTTTTAGCCTGGACTCTCTTCCCCATGTGAATTTTTAATTCACATTTATTTGCCCAAGGTTCTTCTTTTCCCCATGTGAATTTTTAATTCACTTTTATCTTTCCAAGGTCTTCCTCATCCCCCATGCAAGATTCTAGAAGCCTTGACTTGTCACTTCACATGTGCCAAGGGCTTCTAGAACCTTGGACTTGTCCCATCACCCACATGTGACAAATCTCCAACTTTTTGGAGACCCTCTCTTATCCACTAGATTCTTCCAATCATTGTGAATTTTTAATTCACTTTTATTCCTCCAAGGAATCTTCTCATCCCCCAAGATCCACCTCATGTACTTCCCTTTCACCTCATTTCCATATCACTCCACCTTAAGACATCTCACAGTCCATATGTCAAGATGTGAGGGTTTGTGAGTCCTCAACTCACCACAGCCCTTCATCTTGATCTTGTTGGACCAATCCCAACCGTTGAATTCTCTAGAGAATTCAATTTAGCCTATAAATACCCCTTCAATTCTCTCATTTTAAAAAGGATCAAGTCTTTTGCAACAAAACTCTTGCAAATTTGTCATTCAAACTATCATCTATCATAAGCACTTAGCATCATCTTGCATCTTGCATCCACTTCACTTCATTACCATCTAAGGAGCACACAATTATTGAAGCATCAAAGGGCCAATCAAGGAAGGAGACAACAACATGAAGGTATAACAGCAATCAATTTGTTTATCTTACTTTCATATTTCACCTTTTTTTAGGCTAATCTTATTGAGGTGCCCTATTATTTTGTTGCTTATTTACATTGCATTATTAGTTTTTCATTTAACATCTCACATTAGGAAGTAGCATTTTATTGGGATCACAGATACAATATTGTACATATGGATGATGTGCGAATCACAAATAATAACAATGCAATGAAAGTACAAAATTTACACTTCAACAATCACTTAATAAAGCTCAAGATCTTGGGTCATAAATGAATAACAAACAAACAAAGACCTTGATTTGCTCCATTGTGTGTTTCTCTTCAAAGTAACAATAACCATGAAAGAAAAATGACGATATGATGCAATGATAATGATAAAATGCTCAAAGATAAATTATATCTATACTTGATAATGATAATGATAGCTTATTTGCTTGATAGTGATAGCTTGATAGTGCTCTTGATAATAATTATGATATAGGGGATATGAATGAATAAAGGTTGTGTATTTATGTGCTTCACTTGATATTTGATCAATGGTGGAGATTAATTAGAAAGATCAATGGATATGAAAATTCAAGATAGGGCAAGAGCTATATTTGAATTTTGATTGAGGGAAAGGTAAAAGAATTAAATAAAAATTTATTTAATTCACAAGGGTGTAGTTAGGTATTTGATTTAGAAGAAAAATATTTAATTTAAATAATTTTTTTTTTTTTTAAAAGAGGAGTGTTAGCTAACTATATAATTTTTGAAAACTATTTAATTATAATGAACCAAAAAAAATTGAATTTGATTAATGTTGGAGGGAAAATGATAAGTGATTAATTAATTAAATAATTAGATTTATTTATTATAATTGAAAAGAAAGAAAATTAGCTTAATTAAATATTTAAGAAATATTTAATTAATATTGATAGAAGAAATTATGAGA
The DNA here is from genome assembly GCA_007115665.2 of Sequoiadendron giganteum. NCBI lineage: Eukaryota > Viridiplantae > Streptophyta > Pinopsida > Cupressales > Cupressaceae > Sequoiadendron > Sequoiadendron giganteum. Next base: position 636,558,904 of record CM021108.1, on the reverse strand, counting down.
ATAGTGATGAAATGTTATAATAAAAATGCATTAATCATTTTTAGGTGTCTATATTTTGCCCCTCTTTGAAACAACACATATATATAATACTATTTCAAAGAAATTTAATGATGATATGCCCCAATGAAGTGATGGATGGAGGTAAGATGCCCCCTTGAGAGATCGACTAGAGAAAGTAATTTTTTGGTCAAGTTCAGGACATGAAGGATAGGCTAAGTTAGGCAAGACAAGACTGACAAAAAGGTTGGAAAAGACATAAGGGTAGGAAAGAAACAATTAAGGGCTAGAGAAGAAACCCTAAGGCTAAAAAGGGCTATATATAGTGTTAGGAAGGTCAAAAGAGTTTATTTTTACTCACACTCATGAGAATCCAAAGACTTAAGAGCAAGCTAGAGTAGAGTAGCAAACATGATGGCAAACATCCCAAGGGCAGTACATCGAGTAGAGCACATGCAGGTGTTCGGGCGGACAATCGATGTAGGACCAGATGTGAGTGTTGATCCTTAGGGTATGTAAGGGTAGATTTAGGTGTATCTATTAGACTTAGAAATAGATAATTGTAAAAGTGCAATTTTAGGATAAAGTTGCACAAATGACACAATGTTGCACATATGATGCATAGTGATGCGCAATTGATCTGCAATTGTGCATTTGCAAGGAAATGTGATATTGAATTGCTGCACAAATTATAAAAATCATTGCACAATTGATATTATTATGAAATTGACAAGAAATTCAGCCTAATGATAGGGACTATTGCATAATTGATATAAAATTGTGTAGATGAGAGGATTTGCAACACTTTTGATGAAAAGCACTACACAATTGATGAAATTGCATAGATGATGTAAAACACAATACAAGTGAAAGAAAATGTGTGCAATTGATGAAATAGTGCAAATGAGGGTTTAATTTGTGCAAGTGATGCAAAGTTGGGGTAAATTAGGAAAATATGATTTTTTTATGCAAAGGCTAATTCCTTGAAAATTTTATATTTTGTGGCAATATTATGGCCCTTAACTCCCACTTTGTTTTTGAAAAGATAAGCAGCATTTACAGGGTGTTGTACCCTTCACATAGAGCCCAAGGGGCCAAAAAGAAGCTTGTTCAAACAGAATGTGAACTAGGAGAAAAACAAACAGAGACAGTTGACCGATAGCTGTAGGACAACAAACAAGGGTTCAACAACCATAGAACCAGAGGGGACCAAATGACTCCCTGAAACCGAGGTTGTAGAGAAGCAACGGATTTGGGGAGTCCCTTCTTCTTTCTTAGCACAACCAACCAAGAAGGGTTGAAAAAAACCACTGAGCGGGGTGAGGGGAGAGGATCTCCAACAGCCACCTCGAGCAAGGAGCCACCACGCAGTGAGGGCAACAGTAGCGAAGAAGAAAAGACCAAAGTGGTCAAAGTACCAGCAGAGTCGTTTAACGGGGGGCGAGCAGGAATTGACTGCGCATTGACAGCAAACCGGGGCAACACAGGATCAACAATACGGGTAGCCAAAAGAGGCTCGGACACAGGAGGAGGGACAGAAGGATCACCCTTAGAGGAATCATCAGAAGAGTCCGAAGAGGGAGAATCGACCGTGAGGTGATCAGATAGCGCATTCTTCCACCAAGTAGCAGCACCCTTGCGGCGAGAAAAAGGGGCAACCAGAGGCCAAATGACCAGTAGAGAAACACCTCCTGCAACGAAAGGGGAGGCCCTCATAATCCAACAGTTGCGACCAAGGCTTGTCCATCACCATCAAAACCACATCACCATAGAGGGGTTTGGAGATATCCAAATCAACCAAGATACGGGCCACCGTAGTATGCCCTAGATCCCGACACGTTGAGTCCACCTTAAGGAAATTTCCAATGGAGTTTCCAATAGCTTCAAAACAAGACTGCTCCCAAAACTGAAGAGGGAGATTTGGCAGATGAACCCAAACAGGTCTGATATTCAGCGGCTTAGTAAGAGGGTTGAAAGAACGTGACCAAAGCCTGATGGACAATGAATGGATATATTCAAATAATATAATTATTTAATCAACCTAAAGGATTGAAAAATATGAATTAAATTAAATAAATAAGACTATTCAATTAATTTAATGGATGAAATGGTCATAGATGGAAAACTAGGATAAAATTGCCCAAACAATAGTGGTCAATTTTAGGTGTCTATATTTTTCCCCTCTTCAAAATAATGTTAAAGTAATGATGTTACAAAGAAAAATAAAATATAATCAACGCAAAGAAAAGGATTGGATGATAAGATGCCCTGGTGTCGAGGAGGTAGAAGAAAAATAATGTGGATAGATGATGCCCCCTCAAGAGGGTGGTTGGAAAAGAAGGGAGCATGGGAAGCCTCTTGAAAGGTGAAATGAAACCCAAAAGATGATTTATGAGGAAAATTGAGGAAGAAGGGCGAAGGAATGAAATAAATGAGAGCAAAAGAAATGATTAGGGAAATATAAATAGTAACTAGGGGATATATACTATTCATTTTAATCTAAGCACCTAAGAGATTGAGCAAAGAAGTGAGATGAGAGTGCAAGAGAAAATGGCTCGCATAGCAACACCAGCACACTGAGGAGACAAAGTGAGGGTAGCAAGATGACAAGGGGGACAAGGTGGCCAGGTATGTCCTTCCAAAATGTGCCATGTACTTTCCAATTTGTATTTATCTAGTAGATATAAAAAATGGAAGCAAATTCACCCAACCTGATGGGGCAGATCTGCTCATAGAGGAGCAGGTATGTGAGAAAAGGGTGCATATGCCTCAGTTGGGTGAATGCACCAAAAATGGGGCAGATCCACTGAAAGAGGGATGGATGCACCAATTTTGGGGAAAATCCATGGAAAGAGGCAGATTTGTGGATACAAGGGTGGATCTGTGGGGGGATGAGAGGTTCCACTCCAAAGGGGTGGATTCGAGGGGAATGGTTGGTTCCTCTCCAAAGGGGCCAATCTACTAAGGGATGGGTAGTTTTTCTCTATAGAGGGGTGGATCCTCCAGAAAGAGAAAGGAGAGAAAAAAATTGACCAAAAACACAAGTAGTTTGACGCAAAATACTGACATGGTGGGTGTGATGAATGCAGACATTCTTGATTCTAAAGACTTGAGAAAGGAGATATGTTGTGCTATAGTTGGTGGTGTATTCGATGAGGATGATTGGGCTTGTCTATATATGTTGTGGCCTTGGGCACCTAGCACAAATGTCAGTCATGCAGTCCCACCAACCACTACTGATCGCCCTAGTGGAGCGATGGAGATTGGACACCAACACCTTTCATCACTTGATAAGGACGATGAAAATTACCATAGAGGATGTATGGAGGATCCTCAAGTTGTCAATTTGAGAACCAAGGGTGTTAGGGTCGAGTGTTATGGTGCCCACACTCCTGGAGAAACTCTTCCAGCACACAAATGTCTCCACCTAGGGGAGGGCACTAGACATAGACAACTGTATCGATCTAGTGCTAAGAGTGGAACTATATTTATGTGGGTTGATCAACAGGGTGTTACTGTTGAATCAGAATGACAAATTCTTTATCCTGACATTGGGAGAGGTGGTAGTAGAGATGATTGATCAACAACAACAATATGCATGGGGATTGTGTGTGTTAGCATAGCTATACAACGATATGCATTTAGTATGCTACCGAGGTGGCAGAGCCTTACCCACATCACCATGTTGTAAGTGTGGGTATGGGAGCATAGTGTGGTGGCCTGACTGATAGGGCAGAAGTTGGATCAGGCAATGGAGGAGCCAGTGGTCTTTAGTTGGCAAGGAGGGTTCCAGTATCAGGAGGTATGGGGTATGTTATATTGGAGGCGATTGCTTGATGAGCTAGATGGGGGGTGTGATTCGGAGGCCATACAGAGCCTATGATGGGTGGGTGGAAGACCAAGAGCTATCATGCTACATGTTTAGTGCTTGTTATATCATAAAGTGATACCCACACCTGATAGAGAGGTATCGACCTAACAAGGTGACACGTCAATTTGGTGTGAGACAAGATATACCCAAGGGGCCACACAAATTTGTGAGGTTGTTGAGGGAGACTAGGGAGTGGGGGTCACAAATAGCCCCAAGCATAGTAGCCCAGTCCTAGCAGAGGGTAGAGGAGGCATTATGGTACATATAGGGTGAGTTAGATGACCCTAGGACTATGGAGAGATATGCATCATGGTGGGTGCAATAGAGGCCTACATTAATGGTACAGGTTCTTGTAGTGGAAATAGTAGGCATGATGGAAGCATTTGTAGAGGAGGCTAGAAGGGTGAGACAAAGGAGGATTAGCAGCAGTTGGAGGAGGGAGGGAGAGGATATTGTTTTTGAGGAGATTATGGAGGAGGTCATTGCAATGAGAAATGAGGGGAGGGGGAAGGAGAGAGGAGAGGAGAGGATGGAGATAGATACAGAGGCATAAAGATCACCTAGTATGCCACCCCTGGAGGATGTGACCCCACAAAGGGGAAGTGGAGGAGAGGAGGAGAGGAGGCATGGTTGGTGAAAATAAAGAGTTGGGTGGAGGAGTTACAAGAGAAACTACAATAGATACATGATGATCTCGTGAAAGTAACGACAGAGTGTGACAACTTACAAGAGGAGAGAGATGGTTTGCAAGGGCAATGGAGCACTATTACAACAAAGAGAGATAGTTTGAGGCTGGTACATGATTCTTGTTGGTTGGAGAGGACATAATTGCAAGGAGACTAGGATAGGTACTGCTAGGAGAGCGATGCAACGAGGATACGGGGGGAGCATAGGTGACGGAGCTAGCATTGTAGCTAGCTAAGGTGAGTAGGGAGGCCTAGTACTATAGAACCCTATATGAGAGGGCTATACCAGTAGAGTTGAGGGTGTCAATTTTCTCCTAGGTAGGGGGATCAAGGAGGCTCTATGTGATCAGGTTTGGCTAGGAGTGGGTTGATGGGGCCACCAAGGGAAGGAGGAGGAGGGAGTGGAGAATTGAAAGGTCAAGGGAAGTACAAGCCTCCCCACACACTTAGATGTAGGTAATCATGGATAGACGATGAGTGGCCAAGCTAGATTTTTGATTGATGTACAAATATTATTGATGAGCCAAATGTATCGACGACTATTTGATTGTTCAAATATGACATTGATTATTATGGAAATTTGTTGTATGTATGTGATTTATGGATGATGTTATATGATATAGATCATGATTGATGCGATGTGATGTGTTATATGTTATGATGTTATATGATTTGCGTACATATTTTGTACTGAGGATTTGTGATGCAAGATGGGTGTATGATTATATGATGAGTGTCCTAACAGGGGTGATGCACGATGGATGCATGATTACACATATGATACCTAATGAGGATGTTGTGATTTGGGTTATTAAGTATGCACATTTGATTATGGATGTGTGAAAATTATGGATGCATATGATGAATGTATAAATGAACATAATAGATGATGTATAATGTAGATGTACTTAATAATGAGCCTAATGAGAAAATGACACTAAATGATAATGAAAAATAATTCAAGATGCTTAGAATAACAAACCCTAAACAACTTCATGCAACTAAATGATTATGAAAATCGGTTAAAGATGATTAGAATAATAAATTCTAAACAATTTAATGCAACAAAATGATTATGAAAATGACAAAAGATGCTTAGAATAACAAATTCTAAACAACTTAATGTAACAAAATGATTATGAAAAATGATTAAGGATGCTTAGAATAACAAATTCTAAACAACTTAATGCATCAAAATGATTATGAAAATTATTAAATGGATATATGATAGGTGAAGCATGGGTAAAACCCTAGTACATCAATCATAAAAAAAAAAAAAAACCTAGTTAGAGGAAACAATTGACATATTTGCACATTCCAAAATCAGGATTAGAAAGGGAAGCTTGATAGGGATGTAATAATATGGGGATAAATAGAGAGGATGGGTGCAGGGGTGAGGATTTATTGAGCAAATAAGTGTCGTATAAAGAATAGTATAGCATGGGATACTACGCACCAAGGTATGAGGAACCAAGGTGACGTCATATTGCATGCATAGGACTAACACAACAAACGACAAGGTTAGTCCAACATCTCACAAAGTTGTAAAGGGATTTGGTGGATACAATCTTGGAAAACCACAAACACAAAGAATTACCTAGTGTAACACAAGACCTTGGAGGATTTTGGTGGATACTACGCAAGAAAATCCAAAAAAACATGAAAAAAAAAGAAACCATGACCATGCCCCTATTTCACCATTCAAAGCACACCATGATATGATGGATCATGGTGACCTCAAGTAGGAAAATTAGGAATCTAAAAATAAAGATAAACAAAGATCCAAAAGCACCAAAGAAAAAACAAATATCTCAAATACCTTTTTCCATAAGGACGATAGATGGATTAATGTGGTCTAATTTGAGGAATGATATATCCTGCAAAGACCGAAGATGGATGGGGTAGGATCTAGGATTCTGATGACAAGAGGAAATCAAGATACTTGAAACTCAAGGGGGCTTTTGGATTTTTTTTAGTACTAGCTAGATAGGGAACATAGTCAACACAACTGACACAAGAATAGGATCTAGTGACAAGTATGTACAAGCTATCCTTAAGTACAAGATCACCAAGTTGAAACTGGCAAGGCTTGATCTTCTTATTGTAACTTCTTATTCTATTTTGATATGCTTGGAGATGGTTCTAAGTGTTGAGGCACCATTCATTAAGAAGCTCTAGCTAATTCAGACGTGCAATCCGATACTCCTCATCATTGATGATATTTCAATGAAATGTGCAAGGATGGGAGTTCAACTTCTCTCGACAAGATAGCCTCAGCACCATAGACTAATGAGTATGGGGTGGTGCTAGTAGGGGTACAAATACTAGTGTGATAAACCCAAAGAGTGGGATTTAATTCTAGATTCCAATCACGACTAGTTTCATTGACAACTTTCTTGAAGATTTTGATTAATGTCTTATTAGTTGCCTCCACTTGGGTGTTACCTCAAAGGATTGTATAGGGTGGACCAACAATGAACTAGATGTGGAATTATGCACAAAGTATATGAACATGTTGGTTCTTAAAAGGTCTACCATTTTATATAATGATGGTAGAAGGAATACCATACCTGCAAATGATATGATATCGGATAAATTTGGAAATTTGGAGGTCAATAATGGGAGTGAACAAAATGGATTCCACCCACTTGGTGAAGTATTTGGTAGCGATTATAATGAAGGTATGTCCATTAGATGATGAGGGATGTATCTTGTCGACTAGATGAAGACCCCATTGTGAGAAAGGCCATGGTGAAGTAATGGGCTACAATGCTTGAGATGACACATGTATCAAATCTCCATGTTGTTGCCAGAGGACACACTTCTTAACATATTTCCATGCATCATGCTACATAGTGAGCCAATAATAGCTTGTTTGAATAAGTTTCTTATCAAGTAATATTCCACTTGTATGATCCCCACACACACAACTATGTACTTTGTGTAATGCTAAATTATATTTCGTAGTGTTCAATCATCGTAGTAAGGAACTGTCATAGATCTGATGGTATAATGTGTCTCCTAAGATGGTATAACGAGATGAACGTTGGATGAAAGATCGACATTATTTTCCGGTAAGGTTAGGCGGTAAGACATTGTCATGGAGGAAAGTATATATGTTGTGGTACCAAGAGGATTTGGGACCAACAATTTCACACACCATTTCTATATCTGGGATATCATATGTCAGTACCTAAATTTGTTCAACTAAAAATTTGCGTTCATGACTATCATGGGGTATGTCCAACAAGGACCCAATAGTGGCTATTTTATCAACTACTTTATTTTGGACATGTGGGACTTGCTCAAACTAGATGTGGACAAAATACTTCTTGAATTCATTGACCATGTGCTTATTGGGAATCAATTTGTCATCTTGAGTTTGGAATTCATCATCGACCTATTTGATTATGAGTTGAGCGTCACCATAGACATGTAGTCAATTGATATTCCATTGAATTGATGGTCTTTACCCGGTGATTAAGGCTTCATGCTTAGCTATGTTGTTCATGCATGGAAAAGCTAACCTGAATGACATAGGTATGAAATTGCCTTGAGGGGTGACGAAGAGAATACCTACACTTGATCCATGTTGGGTAAATGAACCGTCAAAAATATAACTTTCAAGAAGCTTATTCGATGATGGTGAAGACAAACTCGTCTGCAAAATGTGTAACCAATAGATAAGAATCCACTAGAGGAGCCTTTGGTAACTGATCCATGATGACTTGGCCCTTAACTACTTTATTTTCCACATACTCAATATCAAACTCACAGAGAAGAATGACCCATTTAGCTATATGACATGTTAAGGATGTTCTTGATAGTAGATACTTGAGGGGTTCAACCTTAGAGATAAGTTTGACAGAATGATTAAGCATGCAATGTCTAACTTTCTAAGAATTGAACATAACTGCAAGGCATGCCTTTTCTTAGCGGTATAATTGAGCTCATAGCCAACAATTGTACGATTGATATAGTATACTTCCCTTTCTTTTCCATTCTCATCATGTTGAGCAAGAAGTGCCCCTAGTGCAACGGAAGTAGCAGATATATAAACCAACAATGATTTGATTGGTGTAGGAGGCATGAGAAAAGGTGAGTTAGCCAAATATTCCTTCATTTTATCAAAGCCTTGCTAACAAGAACACCACTAAAATGAGGTATCCTTACGAAGCATGTAACTGAATAGTTGACATTTGTCTACAAGTTAAGCTATGAATCTACTAATGGATTGCAATTTTCCTTGAAGACTCCTCAATTGTTTAGGTGTCTTAGGAGGGGGCATGTCCATAATAACATTTACTTTAGTAGGATCAACCTCTATGCCTATCCTAGACACGATGAATCCCAAGATTTTACCTGATGTCACACCAAAGACACATTTTTCGGATTGAGTCTCAATTGATATTGCTCTAACCGAGCAAAGATACACTCAAGGATAGTTAGATGCTCTTCTCTAGTCTTTGATTTTCCTAAAAAATCATCTGCATAGTCTTCCATAATAATGTGAATAAGTTCATGAAAGATGATATTTATAGCACATTGATAGGTAGCGCATGCATTCTTCAAACCAAAATTCGTGACTTGGTAGAAATATACCCCATGGGGTCAGAAAGGTTATTTTATGTTGATCTTCTACTACAATATGGATTTGATTGTATCTTGAGAAACTATCCATTCGTGACAACATAGTATGACTCGTCATTAAATCTACAAGCATATCAATGTTGGGGAGTACAAAATCATCTTTTGGACAATCCTTATTTAAGTCTCTAAAATCACAACAAATACATATGCCCCTGATCGATATTCCAACAGGAATATTATAAATCCATTCAGATTAGTCAATAGGATGAATAAATTTTTCCTCAATTATCTTCTCAATTTCGAACTTAACTGATAAACCAACTTTGGGTGCATCTTGCGGAGCTTTTGCTTAACAAGTTTGGCATTGATATAAACAACCAAGTGATGGAAAACCAAAGCAGGATCAAGCCCAGGCATATCGGAATATGACCATGTAAAATTCATAGAGCCCTTTTGAAGAATGTTGGAAAATATTTTATACTCGTCTGTTAACAAATAGGTTGCCACATATGTGATTCGTGATTCAGCTGGAGTCCCCAAATTAATCTATTTAGTCTCTTCTATCAAGATTGTAGATCTTTCTCATTGTTATGTATCAATGAGAGGAAGATGAACATCCTCATCCTCTAATGCCTCCAAGAGGTTTACATCAAAGGATGTGCCCTTTGTTTTTACTTTTGATAGATCTAGAAGTTCCTCGGGTAGGTTTTCACTAAAATATCATTGACTATTCTTTCTATTTTTTATTTTTTTGGTTAAGGAGTTCATTTTCCCCAAAGTACGCATGTTGATCAAGTGTGTAAACAAAATCAAATCGGTGGTCCCCAAAAGGCATACCCTCACGTAACCCCATGAAATCAATGAATGCTTCATCATTTTGAAATATGTTTATATGGGTGGATCCATGTTGGTCTCAATCAATGAGTTCGGGGTGACAAAGTGGAAGATCAATAACAATGATAATAGTAGAAATAATGGGGGAAACATCTAGATCATCGTAGGAGGATTTGATGACTTCTTTCTACGATGTCCTCCATGGGAATGGAATTTGAATCGACATTATTGGAAGTAATTGGTGATGTGGAGGAATCCTTTTTCATAGAGCCATACCCAAGTCCTTGATTGTTTTTGTTAGAAAATGGTTCTAAGGGTTGGAGCATACCATGTTCATGAATGCATAATCCTTTCCCTTAATAGTTAACCTTCTAAGCCACCTAATGATGGATATGATAGACCTCCTAGAAATATTTTGAGAGTATTAGTACTCTCAAGTTCTTCCCAATATATCCATTGACTAAGATCTTCCTCAATTTTCTCTTGATCCAATGTGCCTAGAGACTGGAAAATTGTGGACTGTAAACTTTTAATGATCAATGATTGTTGTACCTTCGATTGAGATGGCTTCTCGAATGCATGTGGAGTAAGGGGCATGAAGCCCACATGAAGAGAATTAGTCAATTCATATTCTCCAAATCCTTTATCGTTGATCTTAACCTTAGAGAATGTGGACTCAAGGAGAGTAGATGGGTTGGATTGTTTGGAGAGTGTGTTGGGACTGACGCAAGACAAAGACAAAATTGTGTTTGAAGGCGCAATTTATATCCCCTAGAAATGATGAGAATGGGGTAAAGTGGCTTCAAGAGCACGACAATACTCAAAATGGTGAGGATCGACATGAGTCGTGAGTTTGATGCCATTGTCGAGAAACTTAATGCATGGATGGTACGTGGGTGGAATGACCTATATGGGATGGATCCATGGGCGACCAAGAAGGAGGTTGTAGGATAGGTCCAAATTAATGACATGGCAAGTTGTATATTGTAATTTTGAGCCAACATGAATGGAGAGAAAAATAGTCCCCTTTGAATCTAGCTTTGTATTATCATTTGCCTTGATGGTACTTGATATAAGTCTAGATCAAATCGAGTGTACCCAGCTTGCTTTACAAATTTTAATGTACACAAATTGGGGGTAGAACCATTATCCAAAAAAAATCTCTTCACTTTGTGTTTGGAAATAAGGACTTCAATGTGTAATGGATGATTGTAGGATGGATTGATCGGTGGCATGTCATTCTTGTTGGCAGATGGTCAGCGCTCCCCTCGGGATTCGTGGCATGGCTTAACCGCCTCTCGTGGATCCGTTAACTCTCACAATTATATCGGGCATTAACAAGTCAATATTTTGGTGCAACAACAACTATGTTTCCAACAATTGGTATCTGAGCCAAAGGTGTCGGGTTCAAATCCCCTCAGGTAACGTTGAGGGGGAGATTGTTGGCAGATGGTTAGCGCTCCCCTCGAGATTCATAACATGGCTTAATCGCCTCTCGTGGATCTGTTAACTCTCACAGTTGTATTGGGCATTAACAGGTTGATCTTTTGGTGCAACGACAACTGTGTTTCCAACAATTCTGACTAAAGCCCAATTGATAAGTGGAGGAAAGATGCCCTACTAGTGCTTGGAATTGTGTGGGATCAATATCATTAGGGACACAAGCCTCTTGTAAATCCTTGGTAAGGATCTCTTGGTGAATGGTGGAAGACTTTAGAAGATCCAAAATAGAGATTTAAGCAGGAGTATTCCTGAGGTGATCTAAAATATTATAATGAGGATTTAGTGGGGATGGATTGGATGCATTAGATGGCCTTGGGATAGTAATTTGACTATGTCTAGTGGTTGTACAACACATTGAAGTTCCTTCGCTTTCACCCTAATCATGGCCACATGTGGATCAATTTGCATAATGCAACCAACCACATTATCATAATTAAGGGGACCCTAGTTTTATTGACATTATTGGTTCAATTGTTTTGATTATTGTCTTGAGGATTGGTCGCACCAATATTAGCATTGGAGGTGCTAGGTCCTTGAGGATGTTTTTAGAAAGCATTTTGATATATCTAAAGTTGAGAATTAGATGAAGGGTATTGAGTTCCCTCCAAGGTGATGTCACCCGATCTATCAATAAGGTCTTGAACACGTTCTAGAGATTCATACACTTGTTTGTAGAATTTCCCGTAATCCTATGATAGTCGCAATATTTTTTCTTTAAACTAATTAGGCTTTGGTTTGGTATCATCAAAAGGTTGAGTAACTAGGTAAGTAACTACATTGGCTTGTACCAACTTACGAAACACCACATCAAGGGGTTTCCATAAAGGAGTGAAATTATGCTTAGCATTACCTTGAGTAGGGGGCCTAAGCACGCCTTGAGGAACAAATATTGCATTCATAGTAGGATGGGTAGACATAGTCTGACTAGACTTAGACATATTAGCCACTTGAACATGTTTTATATCAGTGACACCATCGTTGGCAACATTCTTGATCTTGTTCCAAAAATGGGGTTTGTCATTAGATGGTTTTTCGATGTTTTCATTATAAATATTGACTAAACCCTTAGCTATGAGTTCTTTTTCAATGGTGACACCCTTCTCTATGATCCCGTTGAATGAGGATGAACAATGAATTTGCAAGTGAAATTTTATTTCCATGTGCAAGTTTTGGATAAATAATTTACCAACTATTTTTCAAGTAGAGGCCACAAAAGACGACTAGCCTAAGCTCTCCACCTTTGCAAGTAGCTCACAAAACTCTCTCCATTGCATTGTTTTTTTTCACATAGATTCAACATGTTGACTTCATACTCAATATTATAAGAGACGTGAGTTACAAACCTCTCAAAAAAAATTGCAAAAGTAGTAATGCAGCCATGAGGGAGGTGTAGAAACCATTCCAATGCTTATCCTCCCAAACTATGGGGAAACAAACGAAGTAGATATTTATCATTGTAGGCCACCTCCCCAAGTCATAAGAATTATTTGACATGGTCCCAAGGATCACCTTTCCCTTTATATTTATCAAATCTAGGGATTTCAAAGTGCTTGGGGAAAGGTGTGGTTGCAATAGTGTGATCAAAAGGATATGAACATAATTCTTCGAACTTAAATGACTTCTTGGCATTTTCGTCTTGCAAATTCCGAAGTGCGGATTTCATATCCTCCCATTCTTGATTAGTAGTCACCAATGGTCAAGGAACTGCTAGAATGGAACTTGGTTGGGTGATGTATTGATTTTGTGAAGGTGGAGGAGGGTAAGGTTGATTTGGAGGTGGATTGTTATATTATTGTTGTTCCAAGGTGGGTTAAAGTATGATGGTTGTTCAAATGGTTGAGATGGATAAGATTGTTGTTGAGGTGGATGGTTATATGATTGTTATGATTGTTGAAGAGGTGATTGAGGTTGATGTGAGGGATGTTGAAGGGGATTCACATAGGATTGATGTTGAGGTGGATTGATGAAAAATGATTGGTAAGAGGATTGAGGTTGGTGCGAGTGATAGTGAGGAGAATTTTTGGATGGTCGATTAAGTGGTTGAGAAGGATAGGATTGTGATGGATATTGGAGTGGATTGGTGTGCAATTGGTTATTGTTATGGGGATGTTTGAGATTGGTAAGAGGGATATTTTGAGACATATGTGTGTTGGGTAGTTGGAGGTTGATTGAGGTATTGATCTTGTAGTATGATAATCAAGGGGAGGTACTAATGTAGAATGTTGATGTTGTCAGGGGAGAAATATGATGGTGGATGAAGATTATGATAAGGTTGTGAAGGTGGATTCGGATAAGATTGTGGGACATGAGTGGGAGGTGAAATGTGAGAAGAGGATGAAAAGGGTATATAGGAAGTAAGATATACTAGTTGAACCGGTACAAGAAGAGCATGATAGGATGTTGTTACAAGAGTTTTAGTCATGGGAATCACCATATTTCCTTGATGAGTGGAATAGATCAATGCTTGTGAAAAAGAAGGTTGGATGTTGTGTGGGATTGATCTTTGAAGTTGGGTGGAAAATGCAAAATCCAGACCATGAACATGACTAAGTCCCAATCCTGATCCCAATGTTGGGACTTAGATGGGGAATGGTGCTACCTGTATTACTACATCATTCCCAAAGTATGGTATGGGAATTGTTAGTGAGAAACCATCTCCTCCTCGATAGATACAATCTATCATGAGGATAAGTGGGATTTGATTATCACCCTTGCATATTGGTGTGCTATATTTTCCACTACTAGGAAAGCCAATAGTGTAGGGTGAATGATGATGTTGTTGTTCCATGTGTTTTCTAAGTTGTAACTGCATGGTGACATGCATGAAAGATTATATGGTGATTTGGATAGAAGATGATGAACCTGAACCCAAGGATAGGGCTAAACAAGAGTGCCTAGATGGAGGATTTGATGTTTGATTTAGCGCTTCAACTATGATTGAGAACCTGAATTTATGATGATGGATTGGATTGGTACTTGAGATAAGAAAATTTCTCAAGCATGAGTGATGAGCATGGTTGGATTGTACTTGAGATAGGCAATCTTCTCAAGCACGAGTGATGGGGATGGTTGGATTGTACTTGAGATATGAAACATTCTCAAGCACAAGAAATTTCGACATAAACTATATGTCTAGCTTGAGGTGAAATAGTTTAGACAAGGAGGATTACTACCTTGGGATAGGTGAAGTTCCTAAAAAAGTGTGACGATGATGGTTGGATTAATATTTTAGGTTCTCAAATGAGCGATGGGAGGCTATATTCTTGTTTAGGATAATGAGGATGGTGATAATATATGTTTAGAGATGTTTGTGTGTCAATAGGATGAAGTTTTGATTGATTTTGGAAGGGATGGTGTGACGAAAAATGATTGATATGAGCTAAATATGGATGGGAAAAAAATATTTGATTGTGGGGTTAGCCTTAAAACGACACGAGTTATCTATAGTTATGAGATTAGCTCTCTAATTTTTTTATGAGAAACAAATTTTCACAAGAATAGTACAGATCCACCTCTATAATAATGTACATCCACTAAAGTTTAGGATCGCCCAAGTAGATAGCAGATCTACCCAAATAAGAACAAAGTCACCCAAGTATATTTAAATGGACCCCACGAAATCACCCAAGAATATAGCGTAATTTCCCAAATAGGTGTAGGGTTGCTCGAGAACACAACCACCCAAGGACATAATGGAATTTCCCAAGGATGACTAATGGGTTTAACGAGAAGCAAAAATGCCCCCAAGTACATGACAAACTGGAGGGACAGATCCACCTAAGGAGGGACAGAATCACCCAAGGACATGACAAACTGGAGTTTAACCATGAGCGGATATTTCCAAGAACAAAGTTGATCCACCTGAGGGACATAATTGCCCAAGGTTGACTGACTGAATGGCAAAGGACTTAAAACAAAAAACAAACGAAGTAGACTAATGCTAACCAGATGGACTGAAGACATCACAGTAATCACAAGAAGACGCGTCAAATAGCACGAACCTAAATTAGTCAAGTAGGTGTGTTAACTTAGTGTAGGCCCACTAGACAAAGGATAATATCTCAAGATTAGTGTGAGGTGCTTCTCTTTCAAGAGTCGATAGATAGGGATCCAATGGCATAAGGGCTCACCTTTTCCCTTCATTTCGAGGTCCTAAGACATTTCCCAAAAAGGTCTTATCTCTACTCAGAATATACGTGGTGAGTAGCTTTGGGCATGATACTTTACCCTACACAACACTAAGCAATGGTCAAAAGGTCTTAATTTAGGCTAGTACAAGCAATCTAGTGAGTCCTCTAAATACCAAAAGGGTATGTGAGGCACATCCATGAACACTAGGTCATCACAAGCATGGTTTAGGAACATCAACTAACCCATTCGGACCAACCTTGCACTCCTAGCTCAATATTACCCAAGCATCAAAGCTTCGCTAAACACAACACAACTAGATTGGGGTGCAACTTTTGTTTTCCCCCCTTTTTATACCCCACCGATTCATGTGGTTGAGGTCATCCCTTGGGGTGATGAAATCCCCAATCAGGCCTCCTAAAGGGAAGGATATGCTAAGTGTTTTTGATCTAATGGTTTGCATGAAGCGCAAGGAGAGAGCATACACACAGGCAAGCACTCCTAGGTGTACACAACAAAGGACTTAGATTACTTCATGGTTTCAAATCCCTAGGCTCACCAAGTGGTGCAAGGGGAGAACATACACCAATGAAGAATCCTAAACATGGAAAACAAAGTTAATTGACCCTTTAGCAAAAACAGAGTGTGCCTAAAATAGTGAAAGAAACAAAGATATTTGGCTATGTCCTGCAAGAAATTTTTTAGGGGTCTAAGTCGTCGGTCTTCGACTACATGAGACTGCAAACAATTGTTAGCAAGATCACAAGTTCAAGGGAAAGTTAGCGGATTAGTAGCAAATGTATACAATCTAACTAAAACATAGGATGAATTAAACAAGTCTATACTTGCAAAATTGCTCAAATATAGTGCATAATCGACCAAGTATGAGTAGAAGTGCCCAAGTAGTGTCGTATCTGCTCAAACAGTGGTGTATCCATATGAGTGAAGTGTGTATCCAATCAAGTTGTTATGTATGCACCTCTATTCAATAAGGTTTGCTCATCTATAGAGCAAAGTCGTACATCTATCTGCAAGCCCACCTGGTTAGTGGACGATTGAAATAGAGCTGCCCAAGTAAGATCGGATCCACCCATTTATAGGAATTATTTGCCCAAATGGGAACATATCTACCTCTATGTGAGCCTAAAAGTGCATAACAACTAAAAAATCCAAAATTTTGTTAGATGACCTGTGACGTGGGTCCCATCGAGTGTGCCAAAATGTGTGCAGGGAAATGTATTCAACTGTGAATGATTTAAACACTATAAAATAAACAAGACACAAAGACCATGCAACAAATCCAATTGGACCAAAAGAAAGCTCAAACCTCCATGGAATTTGATGAAACCCATGTATGTCAAAGCCTTTTTTGTGTAGATTAGCCCAAGGTTATTGAATTTGATGTGTGCTCACTCAATTTTGGTAGCATGATGATGCTATTTTGCTCAAGATTGCATTATGATAAAAAATGAATAAATTTTGGGTATATGAAAAGGGGAGAGATGAATTAGATGGCTAGGATTAGATCTTAGAAGATCAAGGGTTGGAAATGGATGATTCATGACCTCAAGACATGAGATGATGCCAAGTGTCAAATGGAATATGATGAGAGGAAGATGATCTCTCAAGTGCGAAGATTGTGACACGTGTTATAATGAGGGAGCTTGAGAGGGATATTGGTAGTATGAAAGTACCTTGGGGGATGGGGAGTACCTTTGTCATAAAGGTCTTTCTTGTCCCACATTCCCAAAGCATGGGATGAAAAGGAATAAAAGAATAAAAAATTCCTTTTGGGTACTTTTGGAAGAAAGACCCATGTGCTAAAAGGACATGGGGTCTTTTCCAAAAGGGGAAACATTAATGAGATGGGAGGCTAGGTAGATGGACAATAAATGCAAAGGGATTAGCGTGCAATCGATTAGGGGGTTAGATCAAGTGGGGATTAGGATTTGAATTAAAAATAGAGGGCAAGTAGGAAAATATGGAGGATGTGACATCTCTTAAACAATAATTAAGTGTGTGCACATGATTAGGGAATGGGTTAAATGAGGGTTTAGATGCTATTGAAAAGGATTAAATGATGAGAAATGTGAGGGAATTTAAATAAATAAGAAAAATAATTCCTTAGAAGAAAGGGAAATAAGGTTTTGGGTAGGAATAATTATTTACCTAAGTTTGGACTTTAGGGGGAAATAGACAAAACAATTTTAGATGAATATCGAAACAAGGAATATAAATCATTAAATAATATAACATTATTTAATCAACATAAAAGATTGGAAAATGTGAAATAAATTAAATAAATAAGACTATTCATTTAATTTAATGGGTGAAATGGTCATAAACGAAAAACTACGATAAAATTGCCCAAATGATAGTGGTCAAGTTTGAGTGTCTACACCTTCAAATCTCTCAATTTTGTTGTTTGCATACTATCTCTCTAACTTCTTTAAGGACCAAAGATGGCTTAATGGTCGCACCATCTGAATCTTCTCCCTCAAGGTGATCTGCAAACAAATTATGCTTGTTTTATCCCTCGCTCATTGTCTTAACTCAATTTTGAGGTGTAAGTTTAGCAAGGCTAAATGGAGCAAACTTAGCCTTTGAATATGTCATTCCAAATTTGATTCATGATCATGACTCACTACATGGAAACTTCTCCATGCAAAGCTTCCAATTGGGAAATGCATTAAATTCATGTACACACCCTCCTCTTTCCCATTCTATGCTAAGTTTGAGTCCAACTAACACTGCTTTTGGTTTCACTCACATGCTAGATTTCGCTAATCCTTCCTTATGACCATGTTCCCTACCATCTTCCATTTCGCTTGGTCCTGGAAAGTAGACCTTGGATTTTCCACTTCCCACAATGTGACCACCATACTTGTTACCATGTTGTTATTAACCACATTTGGAAGTTCCATTGTATGGCTGCCCTCTCTTAGACCTTCCCCTATAGATTGAAATCCAATCAATTTGTGTTAATTTATCACTCCAAGTGACCAATATGATCTATGCTATCAAGAAGCAACTCACTCCTACATTTAATCCTAGCTCCTTTCAAGCTATACTACATAACATGAACCTGAGAAATAATGTAGACCAAGGAAACAATTATTTATTTGCATCAATTTGAATGCTTAAGTGTTATCAATATTTGTGGCAAATTCATAACCAAAAAATTAAACTAGAAGGTATATTTTTTTATTTTGAAAATTATCACTTATTAGGTTAAGCTCACACAACCAATTCTACATAATCATGCCCACTCCAAAACTTTCATTTCATCATAGTAAAACATAACCCTCTCATGCCTACTTCACTTGTAGTCTACAAAGTTTTGTATCATACTCAATAATGTCTTCTTCAAAACTTTGATTACACAATACAATACAACCTAAAAAACTCACTCATACTTACACTCTAGATATGTTTGTTTCACAACTATAGGCGTTCCCATGTAGAAAGAAATATTTTTAATGAAATCTCAATGGAAGTAGAAAGGCATTCCAATAGAGAGAGAGAGAGAGAGAGAGAGAGAGAGAGAGAGAGAGAGAGAGAGTTTATTGATTTAGATCTTAAGCAATATAGATATCATTTTTTACATTAAAGCATAGGATTATGTTGACTTTTGTCTATAGTTCACCTTTCAAATAAATACAAAAATAGAAATTGAATCTAAAGTAATAGTAATAAAGACAATCTGAAAGAATATTTATCCTCCTTCCTTATGAGCACTCTTTGGATAAACGTGTTTGGGAAAATTTAATCATGATAATGAAACAAAAAATTTAACTTTGCTCATAACTTTGAACATTGGTAAACAAGCTACAAACCCACTTGAACCAATCCTTGCTCGATTATTCTATGCCAAATGTATGGACACTTGTTAGTCAAGGACTCCAACATAAGAAAGAACTATAGTGAATTAAAAACCTGAGATAGAAATATATACAATTACACAACTCATTACACCATAATATGTAGTGTGACAAAACTCGTAAGATTTTGAACCCAGGTGTCAAAACTCTTAGGTTGTACTATATAGTATAATTGAAGTCTTGAAGAAGAAATGATTATTTGAAAATTGTGAAACTATCATATGCAAACTGCAAGCAAAGTAGGTATGAGAGGTTTATGATCTAATGTGATGTAATCAAAGATTGGCGGGGGGGGCGAGGGCAATCATGTTAAATTTCTTGTAGGAACTTTACCTAGCAAGTGACAACTAGAAATTTAAAAATTGACCATCCAATTGACTTGTTTTGTTATGATTTGCTACAAAGCTTGATAATACTTGAGAATTCAAATTATTGCAATTTATTTTTCATTTATGCACATAATTTCTCATGTTCATGTTGTGCAACATAGCTTGAAGGAAGCTAGATTTAAATGTAGGAGTGACTTATGCTAATGGCAACTACCTCTTTAGAAATATAATCTCTCAATAAGGTATATTTGAACAGTTCACCCTAACCCTTCTCAAAAACATACAGGTTACTACATCCAACTAATTATAATATGATTGGAAAGAACATTCTCTCATTGTGCTCTCTTTCTTTATGACTATAGGTAGCAAGGCTATGGATAAACATTGAAGACTTGAAAAGCCCCTTAAAAGACAACTTGAACATGGCAAAAAAAAAATTGGACAACCCTTTTAGAATAAGTTGCTCATACAAAAAACATGTCTTTTTGAATTGGTTGTTTGCAAGGGTAAAGGTGCACAATTGAGGGATCGGTTACAACATATTAGAGATGACAAGAAAAGCTCCAATTATTTTCCCATATGTTCAACATAAGCATAAAAAGGAATGCATCTAGGTCAACAACTATTGATGGCTCATCTTAGACCAAACATGATAGGATTATGAAAACCTTCCGTGAGCATTATAAAAAATTGTTCACCGATGACTCCATCAATGATTCTCCTATCCCTATACTAGATGATAATCTAGTGGATTGTATATCACACAAAATTTGACCCAAACACAACACCTTCCATGATCATCACCTTCTTTGGAGGAGATCAAGGAATCTATGCTTAGATTGGATTTGGAAAAAATCCCAAGAACATGGATGGCCTTCTAATGGAGTTTTAACCAACTCTTTGGCCTCAAATTCGAGAAGATTTCTACATGTACCTTGTGGGCATTAAAATTGGAACATTAGGAGTTGTCATTAATCAAGATCTGATTTAAGGTAATTCACAAGGGTGCAAAAGAAGACATAATGAATGGTTAGCATCCTATCACCTTGCTTAACATATCTTACAAGATCATCACCAAATTTTTGGCCAAAACAATCAGGCACATTATTCAAGCAATTGTTAGGCCTAAACAAACATGATTCCTAAGTGGTTCGTGTATATTAGATAATTTACTATTGGCTTGGGAGACAACTAAATGGGCTCAACAAACCACTTATGATGCTCGTCATCAAACTTGATTTTGACAAGACCTATGAATGCATCTGTTAGCCCTTCATTCTCAAAATGCTTCATTGGTTGGGATTTAGATCCAAATTATGTGATCATGTTAGAATGCTACTCATGGATGCAAATGCCAAATTAATGATTAATGGATCTCTTTCCCCACAATTCCTCCTTCAAAATTCCATTTTCCCCTCTTGCCCCTTTCCTCTATGTCCTTATGACTAATGCCCTTGGATATCTCTTTCAACATGTGCATGCAAATACCCTAATACAAGGAACCTCTCTTCATGGCAATGCTATGGCCCTTAACTCCCACTTCGCTGATAATAAAATGACCTTCATTCAAACTTCCATCAAGGAGGTGAATAATACACTAGATACTCTAGAGTACTTATGTGTTGTCTCTAGCTCTCAATTGGCAATGCATAAAACAAAATTCTCGATGACATGTCCCAAGCCTCATCCACCATGGATTCCTAAAGAGTAGAAAGAGGCGAAACATGACAACATTACTAGATATCTTAGAATACGTTGTATTGGTGTTTCTCTAAATGATGTGGAGTTGATTTCTAGCAAAGTCAAATATAAATTATTTTGGACAAATCAATTTTTGTCTATGGTCAAATGCATTCAAGTGGAAAATAAAATCTTCCCGGTGAGCCATGCTTATGCCTCATCATGCTAGCTACCCTCTAAAGTGTACTAAAATAAATTAAAATGACTCATATGAAACTAGCTTTGGGCGAAATGGGGGAAAAAGAAGGTAAATCCCATAACATCTTGGTCACATTGCATTCCTCCAAAGGATAGAGGTGGCTTGGGTATCATTGATCCATACATGCAAGGGTTCTATATTTTAGCCAAATGGATTGTGAGAGATTTGAAAGGAGATGGGCCATGCAAACACAATCCATTTTTTAATACAAACTACCATTGTAGATAACACATGGAACACAATTAATTGGCATGATAAGATCTTAAAGCTCCATTTTTCAAGATCCACGAATCAGCTCCATTTAATAACATTTGGAAGGCTTGGCAGTTAGTTTCAAATAAGTTGTGTTGGTTTGACCAATCTTTTAATCGTGGGCTTAGCTTAGCTACTTATCTATCCGGTGGAACTAGTTGATCCAAATCAATGGAAGACCTCTAGTTGTGATTCCTAATTTCAAAGATAAATATCTTTTCAAATAAGGCATTCATGTGTTCTGATACTCATGGGATCTTGCAAGCTTCACCTAGAAACCATGGCACCAACTAAAGGACTGCTTCAACATCATCTATGCTAGAAATCCAAAAACTTGTACCTTCAAATCTCTCAATTTTGTTGTCCACATACTGTCTTTCTAACTTGTTTGAGGACTAGAGATGGCCCAATGGTCACAACATCTGAATATTCTCCCTCAAAGTGATCTGCAAACAATTTATGCTTATTCTATCCCTTGCTCATTGTCTCAACTCTATTTAGAGGTGTAAGTTTAGCAGGGCTAAATGGAGTAAATTCAGCCTTTGAATATGATAGTCCAAAGCTGATTCATGATCATAACTCGCTACATGGAAACTTCTCCATGCAAAGCTTCCAATTGGAAAATGCCTTAAATTCCTGTACCCACCCTCCTCTTGCCCATTCTATGCTTAAGTTCAACCAACACTGCTTCTAGTTTCACTCACATGCTAGATTGCTCTAGTCCTCCCTTATGACCACATTCCCTGCCATCTTCCATTTTGCTTGGTCCTAGAAAGCAGCCCTTCTCGTATTTTCCACTTCCCACAATGTGACCACCAATACCTGTTACCATGTTACTATTAACCACATTTGGAAGTTCCATTGTATGGCTGCCCTCTCTTAGAAATTCCTTCCCCTACAGATTGAAATCCAATTGATTTGTGTTAATTTATCACTCCAAGCGACCAATATGATCTCTATTATCAAGAAGCAGCTCATGGCCAATGAGGACCTCACTTAGTGGGCAAGTGATCTTAAAGCTCGGTTACAAAATGTAAGAGGTTGTTTGTGTTGGCGTTTCAAATCACACCTCTGGAATGCGTTTTGGAAACACATAGCTATGTGCAGTAAAGTGCTCTTCAAATTAGGAGGGGAAACTCCCTCTTTTGCTGAGTTTGCATAAAGAAATTAAACTAAAACTAATTTTTCCTATCTTTTTGATTCAGCTGCGAGAACACAAGGTTATAGAACTCTAGATGTTGCAGCTGAGGTTTTCCCTTTAATGAAACTTAACAACTACAACTAACTTACGCTATTGATGTTTCTAGCCTCTCAAGTAAATGTAGAGCAAGAGAGTTAGAAATGTACGAGATTGATTTTCTGACAAAGATACTTAAATAAACTTTTCTCAACATACATCTACTGAATTTCAATGCAAGTTGAAAAAGAGATCATAAAAGCATTACACAATAAATGGAAATATGAAACTTTATATCAAGGCAACAAAGCACACTCAAGACTTTATTTCCTCACACTTCTGGCACAACATAATAAACGGAAATTTGAGATTTTTATATCAGGGCAGCAAAAGCACACTTGAGACTTTATTTTCTCAAACTTTTGGCACAAGGTTATAATTCTAGGACAGCAAGTTGTGGCAAAATACACGCAACCTGTGATCAAACCAGATTATCACTTGACACAAGACACATGTACTGAACAAGAACTTGCAGCTAAAAGAGGCATGCAAACTTGCCCTTAACACTAAGTGAACTGACATTAAGCGATAACAAACATGAAGGCATAGGCTCAACAATTTTGCTATCACAAGCATGGTTATAAAAAATGAGCAAACATTGCTCTTATTTATAGCCAAGTAGAGGAGTAGGGAACCCTAAAATCTCCTTGCTTTTACAACTAATACTTGCCAACGTGCAAGTTTTATTTCTAATCCTAGAGAAGATAAGCATCTAAAACCTAGAAAGCATCTAAAAATAGAAAATGCCAACTCATTACAATTGTTTTCTTTCTATCCTCAAAGAATGGATAAGAATCATGACAAGAATAAAAAGAAAGCTAGGAAGAAGCTTCTAGAAGAAAGTTGATTTAAATCTCATGCACATTCGCTAAAAAGCAGGCAACTTCATCCTTGGTGGGAGTGTCAATACTATTAATAACAAAATGTTGTGTTTCCAAGATTTCTTCGCCATCTGCAATAGATCTTAGGAAATCTTCATTCTCCTTGGACTCTTTCTCGAACTTTTCCGACATCATCGAAAGCTGACTCATTCTTTTGTCACTGCCACTATTTCTACGAACAACACTCTGAAAATCTGTTTGGAGTTCATCAAGCCCAAAATAGGAACCATCATCCTGACAATACCGACAAGGAATTGGTGCAGCAAATTCTCTTATGAATTCGAGAGCATCAACAACTCTTTGCTTAGATGCAATGAACTCCTCAGATATTCTCTCATACGTCTTAACCTTGAAAAGGTGACCTTTCCATTGCAGGATAATTTGTCTTTTATGTTCTCTCGCCATTATAGAGCCATATGCCACATCTAAATCTGCAATTATGATTTCATGCATAGGCTTGAACTCGGCTATGAACTGTTCAAAATCTTGAATACCCTGACGTAAATCATGGGCCTTATATCTCAGCTGAAATATTTGAGCTAGAACTTATGTGCCCTTAGTGATGATTTCCTCAATCCACTCCTGAGTCTGCTTCCCACAAATGACCAATTGCCTCAACTGTTATTGATCAGTTGGTGTCTCTAAAACCTGGGGCAGCAACTGTGTTGTTTGTGAAGTGCCCTGAATGAGGTTCGAGATGTACAAATGAAGTTGAGGGTTTTCAACCTTGAGGGTTGCCTTGTCTTCCCCATATTTTTGCACTCTTTCTTGAATGTTCTCTGATACCATCTTGAACAAGCTCATGTCAGCATGTCTAGTGTTCTTGCCAAGATTGGATTTCACCATTACAAAGTCACCAACATCCTCCTCGTCTCTGTTTTTATTTTCAAGAGGTGTAACCGTGTCCATGATCATCTCACCATCAAGATTCCTTTCAAAGTGTATTTGTTTCTTTGCCTTATTCTTTGGTGCTTCCTGATATACATTGAGATCATCAACATTTACCTGATAAGAAGGCCTTCTTCTTGTCTTTCCCAAGGATCTCTCAAGCCAAAATGTGGTATTTCGACTAACATCCATGGGAATTACAACTGCAATCACTTCCTCTACCTCCTCGTCTTCCAAATCAATGTGAATTGGTGAAGACCTCGAGGATGGCAAAGGTTCATGTATCAAAGGCACATCTTATGTTTCCTCTTGAGGTATGGGCTCATGTGGAGGAACTTCTGTTTCTATCATTGGTTGCTCCTGGATGGCAATACCTGTGTAGTCCAACCTCTTCTTTACAATCTTTGTTGACTTGCTGCCCTTGACAACCTCCTAACCTTTTGCTTTTGACTAAGCTCTAGAAAAAGAAGGAAGTGATGAATGAACCCTTGGCGGCTCTAATACAGGAATAGACTTCTTCCTTTTAAGGACTAAGAAAGTTTTACTATATTCAACAACTTGATGAGTCCTTTCTTCCACTGAAATGCATTCTTTATGGGCCCAATTAACCTGTGGAAGAGGTTAATGCTCAATCTGCTTACGAGTGTAAGCTGAGAGAAGCACATCTCTGTCATCATCTAACAACCCCTGAATATCCTCAGATAAGCAATCCTTCATCTGATGAAGAGTGAGTCTACTATTGCTACACCTTCAGACCTCAACTTCATCTATGCAGTTGGCCCAAAAATCCTCCAATGTGAGCACATGAGCAAAGTTTTGACCAAGTCTGGCTACATAGACACCATGGGGATCATAAGATCATCTCTCGCTGAAAGGATTGAGACCAAATCTAGTTAACTCGTTACCCATTATCTTAGCATCAGCCAATGACCTGCACCTGTAAATGCCTAATGCAAAAGGGAAGTTGAATGCTGGTTTCTTTTTGTTTCGCAAGTGGGTGTGAACATCTGATACTTGCCTAAGAAACTCCATACACACCACCTCATCAGACGGATACCTTGGTAACATAAGAGGAGCGTCAGAATAACCATAGACTCTCAAATAGGTGAAAGTAGCAAACTGAATATACCAATTCGCCCATTCTGACATTACTGCCCTGGCTGTAGATGAAATGCGTACATGTAGCTCATCATCCAAGACATGCACTATATACATTATGAATGCTTCATTCACTCTCTTGTAGTGATGAGAGGATGCAACAAACTTCAGTTGAGTGTAATAATTGTAAACATGTTGAACATTTAAGGACCCCCCAGTGTTCAACCCTCTGAATTTTCCTTGGTAGGCAACTAGGTAGACTAGGTATGAGATCATGTGGAATTCATGCCTATTAAAGTACATAGTTATTTAATGATGAAGGCAGTTACCGATCAAGTAGACAAGTCATAGAGTTTGTTTTCTTCATGATGTGAGGTATCACGAAAAACATCCAGGGCTGAAACTTAGTTGCATCTTCTTGGCTTGTGATCCGATTGAGCAAGGTGATGGTGATGGCAATTTCCTCCTTAAATTCACCTCTCCCAACATTCTTTGGCAATGTCTTATGTTTTTCTTTCATCCATTTTGATGCAATCTTCTTGTTGTACTTGTTTTTATCCATTTCCCATATTCTTCTGCATTCTTCTCGAAAGATAGTAACGCTTTCGGGCCATGGTGGAATTGAGAAACATCTTTCTATCATATCAGGCTTTAGGCTGCAAATAGTTCTCCTGTCCATTGACTGAATCTCCCTCGTTGCTGGATTGTAATGCTTGATACAAGCAATTACAAACTCCAAACTTTGAATTGAAAAACATATGGATGTTGCTGCAACCTTGAGAAAATTCTTCAAAAATTGTCCAGAAGATAGAACTAGTAGAAACCAGCTTGCTGAAATTTGAAAACAATGGTCTTCTTCTTCAAAGATTTAATGTTCTGGATGAAAAAAACGTGAAAAAGCAAGCCTTCTTGAGTGTTGATCTAAAAATTCATAAAAAACCACCAAGTTTATGTTCTTGAATTTTGAAAAATGAAGGTTTGAAGTTGCTGCTCTATTTCTCCTTGAAGCCACTTGCAAGAAAATATGAAGAAAAAAAAACACAAAGGTGCCTTTAAATAAGTTTTATCTTGAGAAACAATCCTCCAACCCTAATTCTTAAAAACCCTAATTTTAGTTCATGCAATGAACTTAGGTGTTTTTTCTCTTCTTTCAAAATTGTTTGAAATTTTTAAAAATTTCACTAAGGCATTGTAACTTGGGCGCCCTTCTTGAGTTGAGGCACCTATTCTCTCCAGACTTAACCAATTTTTCATTGTTTTCAACTTCTCCTCAATTTTCAACCTTAGTTTGATCTTGTCTCCCGGCTTCCAGATTGATTTGACGAACGAACTAAATGTTTCATCACGGAGCCTAATCGAATCTAACGACATCGTTTTGGAGACATCTTCTGACAAAAACTTCATTTGACCCTTCAAATTGTCGGGTGCCTATCTCCTCCAGGGGCGCCCACTTTCTTCAATGTTAGCCATTTTAATGATCTTCAAATTTTGCTTGTCCTCTGACCTTCAGATGAATTCATGATTCTAGGCGTTGTACTGATCAGATTGACTTGCTGAAAAGTTCACTGGATAGCTAAGAAGATTATGGAAGGGGTCTCCTGGATACTATATCCTTGAAACTTACATATGAGGCCTCTAAACCCTAGGCACCCTTTTTGGCTAGAGGCGCCTAACTTCTCCACAGTTAGTTTTTATTTTGAGTTTTTTCCTCTTCTGTCGTTTTACTCACTTTATCTCCTATGTTCAGCCTTCGATATCTGATGACTGCCAGCTCTGACGAACGTGTTGAAAAGCTTGATCAAGTCTAACGAAGTCACGATGGAGGCGCCTTCAACAAATTCATTGATTTGACACCTCAAAAACTTGGGCGCCCTTCTCCTTTTGGGGCACCCAGATTCACCAGACTTAGCCATTTTATATGTTTTTTACCTTCAAAGTTCTAAACACCTCTCATTATGGCCCCTGTTTGACCTGAGTTTGCCAGCGACTGAGTGATCTGACGAGCTGACGAAGACATCCGTTGTGAAGCTGGCAAGAAACTGAAGAGATTGATCACATCTGTAAATCCTAATAGCTAGATTAGGTCATTCAAAAGGCCAGTTGGGTGCCTAGAGTTACCAGACTTAGAATATTTTTATCTTTTTCATGATTTGCATTATGTCTTCAGCATGAAACTCCCCTATTTGATCTCGGATTCCGGATGATTGAATGATCAGATGACTATGCAGTCGGGCTCTCTGCGGAGCTAAGATGAACCTGAACAACATTGCTTGGGAGCTCCATCTTTGATTCTGTCATCTGATGTCATTAAAAGTTATGCGCCTATTCTCTCCAGGGGTGCCCATGTCTAACAGACTCAAACTTTTTCAAAAAAAATCAATTTTTTTCCTCGTTTGATGTGCTTCTTTTGATTGGCTGTCGGAACAGAAAAATTTCTAAGGCATGGAAGTTTGGGCACCCAAACTGAGCAGGGGTGCCTAGATTCACCAGCCTTAATCAAAATTTTGCATTTTTCAACTTTTTCAATCTTCTTCTCTTTGTTCTCCATTTCTCATGCACGTTCATCTTCGACAGCTTATGTTCAACTTGAATGTCTGATTCTAACACCTGGCAGCTGACTAATCTCCATTGATGACCTTGGATCTCCAGAAAAAACTTCTGAAAAAATAGAATAGACCCACTAGGGTAAAACTGATTTTTTCGTGATTCTTACTGCACTAGCGTGATGATGAAGTATTTTGAACCAATCAAAATCGATCTTAACCCTAGAAGCCAAATTTTCTATTTTTAGAAAATTTTGCTAGTATCCATTTCGAAAAAAACCCAGAAAAAGTTTATATTTTTAGAAAACTGCTAAAAATAGAAATTTTCCTAAAATTTAGGGTTGAAAAACCAACATATGGGTTTTGTAGATTTGGTCGTTCTGAACCGACCCAAATAGCCAGAATTTGAAAATTTCAAATTTTTGACCCCCATACAAGACATGCAAGACATGCAAAACCCCAGTTTTGTCTTTTTTGATAGATTTTGATAAGACTTTTAACTTATTTCTTCAAAATGCCTAAATGTAGCAAAAAAATTTTGACTTTTTTGATAGATTTTGACAAGACTTTTTACTTATTTCTTCAAAATGCCTAAATGTAGCAAAAAAATTAATTTGGGGTACAACAGTTTGTAAGTGGGCCGTTAATCAATCTCTCGCAGTCTTGTTGAGAAATGCATGCTGATTACTGGAACATGGAAGCCCCGAGACGACCATGGATTCATCTTCATGTATTCCCATAAGTAACAGCCTAAACACATGCAGCATAAATATGAGCAACTAGAACAGCCTCAGTAGCAAGTAGCAACACAGATATTAATACCATTAGTGTCACAGCAATTATGACTGATACGATGACTGCAACACTGAAACTAAAATAGTATATCAACCGTGACAAAACTATTGAGAATCTTGAGAATGAGGAACCAGGTTATGGAAGCATGAGCAGAAAGAGAAGCATCAGCAGGGCCAGTTGCAACAGTGGTGTGAATGACAGCAATAAGAACGTTTACAGCAGTTTTAGTAGTACATCTACAAACCTCACAAGGCAATGATTCAAGATGGGAAACCATTCGGCTTGTCAAATGCAGAAAAACAGTATTGGGTCTCAGCCATTTTAGTGCGTGGATGGAGACATTGACAGGTTAAATTTATGTCACACTGTAATATACCTTGCTGAACTCTTTCGGTTGTCTTCTTGTATTCCTCTGCACTTGGCTGTCTCTTGCTGCTGCGTTTAATCTGTTTTGTAAATATATACTGTGGGTGAGTCTGTAATGACTTACTGCAGGTGAATGACTTCAAGGTCTTGGATTTAAGTGTCTCTCTGTTTTTCTACAGCAGCTGCGTTTGACTATTTTCTAGCTGATGTTTGTGACTGCCGGAACTTTCTGTAATTCTTCCCGTTTCATGATTCAATATTAGAGAGAGAGAGACTATTTAGCAAGTGGGTGGCTTAATTTTAGGAATCCTATTAAATAGTCTCCGAAAACTTTACCTGAAATTGTCCAAGTCCTCGGGATGTCTGTATGTCACCCAACTCGAGGGTACGTCCCTGTAGAACACTGCCTTAAAGGTAGCTGTATGAAAACAAAACTTGATTGATAGTCTGCAGCCAAACTCAATAGACATTTTCATACCATGAAAAGCTCATCCTCTATAAGTATAGAATAGGGTAGATGGATGGCTTGTACAGTTGCAAATCCATGTAGAAAAACAGAATTGTAGACTCCATGGAATCAAAGAAGCTCAAACTCTTGGAATTCTATCTTTTCAAAAGCTAATGCCTGTTGGACTCTCTATTTGATCCATTTGTTAAATTTGTGCATATATACACCCTTTGAGGATCATGTAGTTCTTCTCGATTGAGAATTTTGTAAGTGGGGTGCATGAAAGTGTGCTGAAGCATGTTGCAAAACAAGTCAAGCTAGAAGAACATTATCGTTGTGCTCTCGATTTTCTTCAAGGCCTCAAGGAGGCATTTGGCTTGTCAATTTATAAGGATATACTGGCAAGAGAAGACATAGTTCATACTCTTACAAAATTTTACTAAATTGGGTTTCCTAGGGTACATCCCTTTGTGTTAGCTGTGTTTTTCTGTGTGTTCCCAATTCTTTGTTTTTTACATTTCATGCGTGCAATGACCTACAATAATTTGCGACACTTAAGCAGCTTCATATTTTGCTAATTTGAAACCTGCCTACCTGGCAACCTGCACTAAAAATATAGTGGTAGCTAGGAATTGACAATAGGGTTAAATAATCCAGGCACTAGTATTCATCACATTTCAATGACCTATATGACAGATTTACTTCCAATCTGACTCTTGTATTCTCGTTTGCGTGTGCAAAGTACTCTTTCAGGAATTAGAACTAGGAAATGCATATTCAGCATTGCCATTAAACTCAATGTCTTTCAGAACAAGTAGTCAGTATTGAATGGTCGATGACTTCATAAGACTTATATATTGAAGTTTGATTGGCAAATTTTAATAAATGGTGGAAATATGACAACTTCGTATAGATATAAACTGTATAGTTCGCAGTAACATTAATCATACCCTTGGAAAGACATCTGAAGCATGCGTTCATACCTCAAATTATTACAGCGTAGTGCTCAACTATAAATGTGCAGAGAATTTGGTTGAAACTCAAATATTTGTTCTCATTTATATACAGTTGGAACAAACCGTAGGTGTAGAAGGAAAATCAATTTTTGTTGCAGTCTGTTGAAAAGAAATGCTCAAAATGATTTGGATGAAGCATATAATTCATTTTTATTGCAGTCTCTTGAAAAGAAATGCTCAAAATGATTTGGATGAAGCATATAATTCTAGAAAATATGTTTTTGACATTTATAATGTAAAATGGGGCATTCCGAGAATTGAACTCGGGACCTCTCGCACCCTAAGCGAGAATCATACCACTAGACCAAATGCCCTCGTGGATACACAACCTTCCTGGCGTTAGAATTTAACAGTTTACTATAATTTATGAAAGTCAGCCCTCACATTTCTTACAGCATATTTTCTCTGCACATGGATTTTATTATGAATATTAGGCAGTTTCAAATTACCTTTCATATTTTTTCATTAATTTTTCAACCTCAGCAGCTGCCAAAAACACAATGGAAATTTTTACCCAGTTTTGGAGTCTAAAGCCAAGCTAATTTGCACAAGACATAGAATATTCAAAGGACTAGTAAACCCACCATATCAATTAATGAAAGAATGGAACGTAATTGGAAAACTACAGAAACTTCGCAATAAACTACATGCTGAGGCTTGTGTTTGGGCTGACTTTCATAAATTATTGTAAAGTGCTGACTTGTAACGCCCGGGAAGTCTTGCACGTACGAGGGCATTTGGTCTAGTGGTATGATTCTCGCTTAGGGTGCGAGAGGTCCCGAGTTCAATTCTCGGAATGCCCCAGTTTCTTGTTATATCAGTTGGATGTAAAAATAATTTTCCTGTAATTATAGAACTTTTATAAGGATTTTTCCCGAGTCCTTTAGTACTGAATTCCTAATCCTAGCAAGTTTGCCATCCACTTTATTTAGGTCGCTGCCCTCGCTCTAATGGTCTAATCCGTAAGCCATTCCAAAATCATCTTGCATATCTTCAAATCCGCACACTAGTTTCTACCGATTGTAATCTTTTGGTCCTTCGTTAATCCTATTTGCTTTATCAAAATCATTTCGCAGCACTTCTTTTCGAAGAGACTGCAACTAAATTTGTTTTTCCTTTTACACCGCCATTTTGTTCTAATTGATATAAATAAGACAGGAAATTAGAGTATCAATCATTACAGTCAAACAAATTTCCTGCACGTATATAGTCAAGCACTGTGCTGTAATAGTTTGAGGTATGAAAGCACGCTTTAGATGTTTTTCTAATGCTATTGTTCATGTTACTGTCAACGACAAAGTTTATTTCTGCAACACGTTCACACTTCAAGGATTTTACTAAGAATTTTCCAGTCAAACTTCAATAAGTCTTCTGAACTCATTGACCATCCCATACTGACTATTTGTTCTGAAAGCAATTTGATTTTAATGGCGAAGTTGAAAATGCATTTCCTAGTTCTGAAATGTTAACATATCAATCATCGGGTTGTTTGTGTTCTGTTAGTTTTTATTTGTTTTGTCAGTTTTCTGTTTTCTGTTCAAGCAGTTTGCTCAGGCAGTTTAACTGTTTTTTCTCTGCCTTTAAATGTATTCTCCATTATCAAAATTAATATAGTTTTTGTGCCTATGTCTGTGCCATTTATAAATCCTGGCCTGACTCTGATATCAGAGCAGAGGCTTTACATCTATTCCCCAAACAATTCTTAATTCATAAAGTTCCCATTACCATGCAAGGAGACAATGCCTGTCGGGGGACAAACTAATATCAAGATTTTGGCACCCGCTTATAATTTCCAAAAGAGGCATTTTGAAGTTTAAAAGGAATACTCTGGTATGTGGTAACCAAATGTGCCTGCTGCAGAAATTGCTTAATAAGACAAGGCAGATATTGATTAACGTGAAATCTATCTTCTCTTATTTATCTCTTGTCACAGAGATTCTTTAACTTGCTTTTTAATTACAAATTTAAACAAGAAAAATTAAGGAATAGTTTTGAATCTGCAAACTCTGTGCAATTTATTTCTTTTAAAATTCACAATGCAGTCTGTTGTATCAATGATTGAGGAAACTTTAACTGGAAAAGATATTTGGATAGAATGGTATAGAAAAATAGAAAACACACTTATTTTCAATGATCTATGGTGTAATATGTGTGATGAAGATGTCCAACCTACAGCACCAACTGCTGTTAAAGAGAAAGAAATATGGCAATAAAAATTCAACAGCCTTGGCTTTGATAAGAGCTTGTGTCAATGGAGATGTGTTCAGAACTTTAGACACATGCAAAGGTGTAAATTTGCTTGGGATGCCCTTCCAAAATTGAGAGATTTATATGATTCTCATTCTGAATTGGAGTCTAGTCAATTACAGTTGAACTCAAAGATGGAAGACTCGCGAATCTTTTTCAAAAACAAGTTTTTTTTAATGTTTACTCGCCGAGTCAAGTTGGGCGAGTTTTTCTGACTCGGCTGCATCTGAGTTTTAAGTCCTGCATCTTTTCTCCACATCAATTCATTTCAAAAAGCACCGAAACTTTGTGTGGAGAGCCAAACCCCCTCCCCCCCAAGCAAGGAGACATCATTTGCAACAATCTGCCATCGAGGAGAGCAGATTCAAACGCATTTTTGTGCAGATTTTGAAGGCAAATTCAATTCACAGGTAGGGTTTTTGTTTTTGTTTTTTCATTTTGATTAATCATTTTCTTTCATTCTTCTTGCAAAATACTCATTTCAAATTGAAAAAAAAAACTTGATAGAGCACAAAGAAGCAATTTTTTTGCATTTAGAATCCAAAAAACAAGATTCATCACAATTTTTTGTTGATTTTTTCTGATTTTTTTCATTTTGTTACTGTTT
Organism: Sequoiadendron giganteum; assembly: GCA_007115665.2. Taxonomy (NCBI): domain Eukaryota; kingdom Viridiplantae; phylum Streptophyta; class Pinopsida; order Cupressales; family Cupressaceae; genus Sequoiadendron; species Sequoiadendron giganteum. Next base: position 636,524,768 of record CM021108.1, on the reverse strand, counting down.
TTTGAATTTTTCAGACCTAGGTTCATTTTTTGTGTAGAATGTTTAGATTAGTTAATTTATAATTCATTTAAACACATTTCTATCAATTTAAATCAAATTTAGAGAGATTTTTTAATGATTTAGGTTGTTTTTAAATTTTTTTGGTATTAAAAATCTAATATGTCGTACATTTTTTTTGTATGTGTAGATTGAATACGCACTATAATGGCTTTTGGCTTTGGTTCAGCCTCAGGCTCTGCCCCATCGGTGCCCACACCATCATGGGTTCCAGGCATTCGTCCTCTAGGAGCTAGAGACCCTGCATGGAAGTATGTTGTGAGAGGGTCGGTACCTGGATCAGTTGTTTGCAGCGAGTGTAAGAATGTATATCATGGAGGCATAAATCACCTCAAATACCATCTTGCAGGCATTCCTCAGTGTGATGCCAAGCCTTGTGAAAAGGGCAAAGAAGAGATTAGAAGAGAGATGCTTGCCCTACTTTCAGCTGCCGAGGAAAGAAAAATGCAAAGGGAGAGGGCAAAAGCAGCCATAGCAGCAATGTGAAGAGCCCAACTGGATCCAACTCAACCATTGATGTTTACTGACTTGTTTTTGTGTTTTTGTTTGTATTAGAAGAATTTTAGACAAGAAGTAGAGAGGTGCGCGAAGCATAAAATGGTGCCATAACTCAAATTAAAGCAAAAATTAAGAAATTGCCATCATATTAAGAAGTATTCAACTGCTACAGATAGATTCTAACAATAGACATACCCAGAAACCTCCAGATTAATTAAATAAAATAGATCTGTACATGGCAGGCAAGAAATGCTGAAACTGGTGAAAAACTACACCCATCTCCAAAAATGGATATCTCCCATGCAGTAGCGGAATCAAAACCCTCAAGAAGCCAAGGCATCCAAGATGGTATCAAAGAACTGGCTAAAAGAGAGGCATTTTAGGTTTTTACTTCACACACCCTTGCTTGAGAAACACGTTGTTTTGAAGAGAAAGTACGGCCCTTTGATGGAGATGTACGGCCTCAACCTCCACTATAAATTGGTGATTGTTGGATGATGAAGATGGCATCCAATGATCAAAGCCCTTCCCTTTTATTGAAGAAAACAAATGAAATATAAACATACAATCTCTGATGAAGCTCAAATAGACTTCTGAATTGAAGCCCTCTCAATAGCACAAATTCAAATGGTATTTCACAGCCTCAAGCATGCAAATCCTTGAAGAATTTTCGCTCTCCAATGGAAGAAATATCCCATAACCCTTGTCTCAAATAAATGCACCGAGAATCAATTTTGAAGCAAAGTCAAATAATCATAACATAATGAGGTCGAATTGCTTCATTTGCCTTATAACCCCAAAAAAGCACGACTTCCAAGAAGTAACGCCACTTTGCCATTAAAATACATTTAAAATGTATTTAGTATCTTTTCAATAGTTGGGTGCCCAAAATAAATTTAATATTCACTTCAACATTTAAGTCATAAAATTATAATATTTCAAGTGGGATTTAATTATTATAAAGTCAAATAATAACTTTATAATATCTCAATAGACGATAAAATACCCAACCACTGAAATATTAATAACTCCCTCAATTCTTAGTGTTTTGACGTGCCGTCAAAAGCTGGCGAACACTGAATTGCAAAGGCCTGTACTGAGCCCAACACTAAACTGAAGGGGTGGAAATGCCAATATCCACCATTATCTGCCACTGAGACCCCCTATCCATACCTATTAGCCTACGAGAGTCCAAGTAATAGGCTAATCATCATAAAATGAGATCACACTAAAAAGGGGACATTACAAGCAACCATAGCTAGTGGACATGGTCGAGAGCCTAAGGCCAAGCAAGTAGAGATAGAGTCAGATGAGGAGGTAGATATTGGCATTGTGGGATCTCTTTGTGGTCCACGGATTTGCACTCATGGCACAACCATAGCCACACCATCCTCTAGGCCCCCCATTTCCTCTACTTCGAGTAGAATGCCACCACCACCTACATCTTCATGCACACACAGAGTTTTTTTGTGCCACGAAACACACCAGAAGAACAGATGTCATTGGAGGCTGTAGGGTGGAGTAAGGAGGTGCATCAACATACTGACATGGTATGTGCAGACTTTTGGTATTTCAATAACATACCATTCAATGTGGTGAGTAGTCCCTATTAGCACAATTTGGTCACCGCATTGATAGTTGCGGAAAAGGCTACAAGCCACCTTCTCACAAAGATTTGAGTGGGAGGTTAGTCAACTTAAATTTTATGCTAAGTTTACGTTCTTTAATTTAAATTAATTTATGTTAAGCCACCTTCTCACAAAGATTTGAGTGGGAGGTTAGTTTACTTAAATTTTATGCCAAGTTTACGTTCTTTAATTTAAATTAACTTATGTTGAATTAAAGCAATTTTTTGTTTAAAAATTACAATTTTGTACTTATTTAATTATTTTACTTTGTACTTGCAAGTTGCTCACAAATGTAACTAAAAGGGCAATGCATGTAGTGGAAGAACAAAAGAATAAATGGAAGAAATATGGCTGCACCATTCTTTCCAATGGGTGGACGGATGGGAGAAACTGCACCATCCTTAATTTTTTGGTTGCTTCCAAAGGTGAAGTTGTGTTTTGAAAATCGGTGGATGCTTCTAACAAGATAAAAACTGTAGATACATTGTGTACATTGTTGGAGGAGTTGTGACCTATTTCACACATCGCCCCATTGCAAATGGGGACCCCCAAATTTTTGGTTTTGCCCTCAGCGTAACGTTTTGGAGTTCAGAATTTGAGTAATTTTTGAGAGTCAGTCCGGCTAGGTTGAGAGTTTGAACCCATTTGTGTGCCTAAACGTCATGGAAGGGCTCGAAAGGTCTGGAATACGAGGATCGCCTGTGCTTTTGGTCATTTCTGATACTTCCTATTTTTTAGGGATTCTTCTTTTTTGCTTTTTTTTTTGGGGGGGGGGAATTTTTAGGCCATTCTGGAGTTCCTATTTTTTAGGGATGCTTTTTGCTTTTTTATATTTTTAGAAAGTTTCTATTTTGTTCCCACTGAGCATGAAGTCAACACGCCTCCAGAAATCAACATGAAAATCAAGGTAAATGGTAAAAACTGGCAAAAGTGGCTAAGTCTTATGAAGTGCGCCCATGAAGGAATGGCTGAAGGAGGCATGAAGTCCGCCCTTGCCTTTGGCATGCCAAAAGCAGGCACTGGCAAGCCAGACATGAAGTCCGCCATGGCACAAGAAGCCTCCAAGTCCGCCCATGGCTTGAGGAAGGGTCAAGTCCGCCCTAGGAAGGAAGAGGTTGAAGTCCGCCTTAGAAGAAAATGGAAGGAGAGATGTCCAAGTCCGCCCATGGCTTGAGGAAGGGTCAAGTCCGCCCTAGGAAGGAAGAGGTTGAAGTTCGCCCTTGGAAGGATAGATGGATGGATTGATGGAGGGTCAAGTCCTCCCTTGGACAAATAGAGTGCCAAGTCCGCCCAAGACAAGGAAGACTCCAAGCCCGCCCTTGGAGAGACATGTCTTCAAGTCCGCCCAAGCCAAGTAAATGGCGAGAAAGACATGAAGTCCGCCCTTAGACAAATGAAGTGCCAAGTCCGCCCTTGGACAAACAAGATGCAAAATGCGCCCATGGCAAGAAGAGTATGAAGTCCGCCCAACTTTCAAGAGGAAATTTTTCTAAGGCCCGGAGAGTTGAAAATTGACAGAGAATTCATGAAGCACATTTTGGCTAGGCAAATGATTGGAAAAGTAAATAATTCGCCATGGACAAACAAATTTGGCCAAGTATCAATTTTAAACGGGTTGGAAATTTAATATTGAATATTTTTAATTATTTCACGACACTTTGGGAATTTTAATTAAAATATTCGAAGTCTGGAGAAAACGAGAGATTACTTGGAAGAATAATCATTTGCCTTGGGTAAAAATAAATTTGCCATGATTCGAGGATTAAACGTGTTGGAAAATCAATTTTAATGATTTAAATTAATATTTTTCAACACTTAGGCAAATTTTAAAAAAGAAAGAAAGTTGAAGATTTCAGACAGAGGTGGCGCCATGGTAAAAATTGGAAACTTGCCTTAACGGTTCTAAAAAGAATTGAAAACTTGCTAAACGAGGAAGACAAAATGTTTCTAAAATTGAGAGAACTAAGAGAAAAGAAAGCAGTTGCTATAGAAAATCGCACTTCTCAGCCATAAAATGAGTTTCAGCAACTCATTCTTCACAAATTCGATTGAGAATAAGTTTGTTCTCTCAAATCTGCAAGAAGTAATTTCCGGAGAGGAAAATACTAAGGGTAATGTTATTCTTCTTCAATGGAAGAAGTATTTTATGCAAGGAAGTGATTTTTAGAAAGAAATAAATTATTTCTTTGCTGAAAGTCGCACTTCTCAGCAGATTGGCGCACTTCCTTTGTCAAATTTTCAAAAGTTACAATTTGTTTGCAGCCAGAGGACATTTTCGGAGGTTTGGAAATTCATTGGCAATACTTTTTTTACTCTTTTCTAATCCTCTACACTCATTCTGGCATGAGATTTATCCATTACTTGGTGAATTTGTTTACTTTCAGCTTGCTTTTTCACAGAAAATTATATATTTTAAAGGCTGAAAGTACAAATTTATCAAGAAATATCCCGAGATAACCAGATTTTTGAAAGTTCTCATATTAATGTTAGTTATTTTGAACTTGCAGATTGATGACCCACCAGGGAGAGTCGTCCATACAAGGGCTAATGAAGTTCGCCAGCAAAGGGTCGCAGTCGGAGTCCAAGATAAAGTCAAAATGGAAGAATATTACGGACACCAACCTTGGGCACATTGACCTCAAGGAATTCAAACGAAGGATGTACAGGCACAACGGATTCTTGCCGACCTCTACCACCAGAAGAATGATGAGAAAACGGAATTGTTCAAGCTGTCGGATTCCCACCTGCGATTGAGTGTGTTGAGTTGATGGTAGAGTGCGCCCTTCACTATGACGCTCAAGAAAGGCGAATTGTCGCACCCGATGGGAGGATACTAGCTCACCTTGGAGAGCTAGCCATACAGGAAGTCTTCGACATCCCCACATACCACAAGACTGCTTATAAAACTACAGAGGATGCAAAGAGATTGTATGATGAAAAGATGGATCTCTATGCCGCCAACATTAATAAGTCATGGCTGGATAAACCGAGAGTGTCAGCCAAAAATATGTCGAAGTTGTTGCGCACAGACTTCAAGGAGGATTACGGGGATATTATTGTCTTGCTAAATAGGATAGTTGGCAATCCTTTGGGAGCACCTTTCGAGACTTGGATGTATTATTTTATTGAGGAAATCACGAAGGCCTAAAAATGTTCAACTGGTCGCGCATGATAAGCAACAGTCTCCACGAGCAGCTAGTCAATCTAGAGAAGACCAAAAAATTCTATATGAGCTCCTACGTCATCTACATGTTAGCTAGGATGTACAGGTATGCAGGCTTGATCTGCAAAGGCATAGTTGGCAATGGGGAAAATGAGCTAAAGTCTTATGACTGCTATCCACAGCTACAGTTGAGTGAGAAGACCCACTTCAGACAAGCACACGATGACTTCCTCATGTACATAACGAGGATACTTCAAGGAGGAACGCACCAACGGCTAACTCATGAGGCCAAAAGTCTGATAGGCAAGTACGGATCTTGGTTCATCCAGTATCCAAGGTATACATATATCAGAATCTAGGGATTCACTGGGAATCCATACCGATTGCCTATCTATCCTACAAACAAGATGATCCTTCTTGAAGTGCTGCGACAATTGGAGGAATACCAGAGCTTCCAGAGGACGAAGCAGAAGGCGGCAGTCACCTTTCCCTTCTTTATAAGGAACGTGCTGGAGACATGTCCGTCAGTGCAAGCAGCTGAGAGCGCCAGGCTTGAAATACAACATTACCCCTTCGCCACTTATCAGTCTAGGGACAACTTTGACCCACATCATCACATTCAAACTATGGATGGGAGAAGATATAGGCACATGGTCGAATTAGAGGACTTTTGGGCAGACGCTGCAGATGAATTCGAAGTCAGACGGAGAATGTGGTCCAAACTGCCTGTTAGCTTGATCAAGGCGATCGAGCTTTGTCGAGTGCCTGATCAACTGGAGGATGATGGAAAGCAAGTACAGTCGTACCTTGATGAGAGCTTGCCCCTGCCAGTGCTGTCAGATGGTCAAAACCCGAACATGCCGACTTGAACACCTTGATGAGACCAATCGTCAAGTACACACAATGGTGGGTCGACCAACAGATCCAGGAACTAAGGCGGATGAAGGTGACGCTGACCTATGACAGGTTAAGCAAGATGGAATCATACTCTTCGAATGCGGAAGCATCCCAGGGCGTAGACATGATAGAAGCCACTACTTCTAGGAAAAGGAAGGAGATAGTTGTGGGCAAGGAGCCAGTTCAGAAACAAACAAGGGTAGAGCCTTCACGCTCTGTCGCATCTAGAAGCATCGAGGAGATTCTGGCTACTGTTGATGCTTCATTGGCTGACATTAGGGATCCTTCTCCAATTCCCGAAGACAATGTGGAGCCTCAGCTGGGTGATGATGAACCTCCATCTCCCACAGGCACAGAAATACTGGAGTCTGATGATGATATGGGCGCCCAAAATGATGACTTTCAAGAGGGAATGATTTCAGCCCTTCGAGGAATTTTGGACGCTCCCGACAAAGAAGGTATGCCGGAAGAAGATGGCGTGGAACAGCTTACAATCCCGAACTGGCTAAAAGAAAGGATGAAAATACAGGTGCCAATGGAAGAACAGGAAGAGGATGATACTGCAGACTTCTTGGCCAGACTTACACAAACTTCAGTCAAGAAGCCGACTAAGAAGTTCTCAACCATATAGAGGGACGAGGCCGGCAACCGAACCGTATAGATTGCATTGTCGATAGTGGACAAGCCACAGGAAGACATAGCCCCACATGAATACGCTGTCACCACCATCGACTTGGGTCCGACTACAAAGGACCAGGAAGTTGAAGATTTGAACAATTCAGTGTCCACCACCAAGTTGAGGCTGGCGAAGGAGGTGGCAAAGAGGAAAGAGTGTCAGCTAGAGATTGAGCGCTTGAAAGAACACATCTAGCATCTGATCAAGCCACTTGATCAAGATGACACGGCAGCTCCCCGTCTCCCGAACTCTTCACAGGAGGCAACGAAGGATATAGAAGAAGACAGGGTCACGGCTAGAGAGGCTAAAGAGTGGATAGCAGTCAAAGGTACAGAAGCTAATGCGTTCATGAAGAAGTTGACCTTGATCTATGGTCAGGCCACTTCATTACTTTCTAGACTAGCCGCCTTGGCAGAAATGTGGGATGGCCTTCCAGATGTACAGGAAAGAATAATTCCTTGCCTTAGGATTCTAAAAGGGGTTCCAAAGCAGGAACTGATAAATGGAGGCATCATTGCAGTGGGAGCAGCTTACGATTTCCACACCTGGTATTGGGCTTTGACGGCACGAGGAGAGGTCTTGGAAAGAGTAAAGGCTGATGGGCTCAAAGTGGAAGAGCAAATTAGAGAAGTCCAGACCAAGGTCCTCAACATGGTTGCTGACATCCTGGACAAGGAGGTCATATGAGAGAATGACTTGCAGCTGGAGGCTTTGAAGGGTAAGGTACAGGAAAGCTTCTTTGCTATCACTGGACCTATCTTGAAGCAGAACTGGGCCAAAATGGCGAACTTCCTAGACATCCGAGAATCTTTTGTGAAGATTGAGCCAGAATGGGAGGACATCTTTGTCAGATGCGCCGAAAGTGTGGATGGATTGGAGTTCAGGATCAGAATGCTTCCACAAGTCACTATGGAAGAAGTTTCCTTAATCATGTCTAGATTCATTAAACACACGGCAATGCGGGAGGATAGGGATGGAATTCCTTGAAAATAGCTCCAGGCGCCAACTCACCTTGTCAACTCTTAGTTCACTGATGTTATTTCGGGAAACCCTAATTAGGGTTTATTTGTTTCAATCTTGGTCGTTGGCTCATTTTAATCTGAGCCATTTATTCGTTTTTGAGAACTCTATATAAACTTGTGTGCTCTCATTTTCAATTTGTGAAGTGAGTAGCATGAGATTGTTGCAATAAGACTATTTCCGTTAATAAAAGCTCTAGTGCATGATTTGCTTAGAACCACTTTTGTTTTCAAATAGTGTGCAAGGTTTACATCTTCTCCTTCAACATTTAGAGTAAAGTTAAACTAGTATTTTATTTGTATGTTTGTTAGTGAATGATAGATTTGATAGCAGTGGTGGATGAAATTAAGCTCATACTTTTGTTGAATAGATGATTTGTATTCAATGTGTAAAGTTAGCCTGAGCTATTAAGTTGTGGATGCTTAACTTCCGTTTGGATAATTGTTAATTCAAACATGAAAATCATTATCACCTCCATTGAAGATTGCACCCACTTTGCGTAGTTGTCCTAAAGGAGGCGAAACAAAGTGTGGTTATTCCAGTTTTATCTAGTCACTGCCGTCTCTTGAGTTCTTAGGCATAGCTTAGACCTCTAAACCCTCATCTTTTTGCTTTTTTTTTGGAAATTTGAAATACCCGATGGAAAGAGCCTCAATGTCAAAACCGTCTAAGTCCTTAACTTGCAAATAAACTATAACGTAAGTCCCCTTGTGATTACCAGCAAATCACAACGCCCACTGGTCTTATCTACATGTCATGACCTGACTAAAAAAACATTGGAGTTATTGCATAATCTTCTTAGCATACGCATTAACTTTTCAAGAGAGGATAGAGTGTCTTTCGGCATTTTCTTCTATGTTCGGTGGGGTATTAAAAACACACACCAACAAGAGGAAGTTGTCATGGAGGTGGGGATTGTTAATGTGGTGCAAGTCATCACAAATAATGCAGCAGCGTATGTGGCAGCTGGGAGAATGCTTGAGATTAGACATCCATCACTCTTTTGGTCACCTTGTGCAGCCCATTGCCTTGACCTTCTTTTGGAGGACATAGGCAAACTTGTTTGGGTGGCACCGATTGTAGATGATGCAAAGAGCATCACAAAATTTATCTACAATCACCCTTGGGTTCTTAATTTGATAAGAGAGCATACGCGAGGGAAAGAGTTGGTGAAATCGGGTGCCACAAGGTTTGCAACGATTTTCCTAACGTTGCAAAGCATTTTGGATTTTTTGGGCTCTTTAAAACAAATATTCATGAATCAAGCATGGAATGACTCCACATATTCAAAGAAGCCCGAAGGAGAGAGAGTTTCAGCAATAGTGTTCAACACCTTGTTTGCACAAAGAGCTATAGAGATCGTGAAGGTAACTTCAAAACTTTGATTTTAATTTTAAACTCAAGTTGAATATAAATATATATATATATATATATATATATATATTTTTTTTAATTTAACTTTAAGCCTTTCATTATAAATTTCTAACTTTGATCTTTTTGTATTTTTAATCTAGGTGTTGGAGCCCTTGGTTAGAGTCCTCCGCTTAGTAGATGGGGATCAAAACCCAATGGGATATATTTATGAGGCCATGGATAGGGCCAAGGAGGCTATCAAAAGTTATTACATGGGGGACAGCCTCAAATTTGATCCCATATGGGAGATTGTTGATAGGAGGTGGAACAATCAACTCCACCAACCCATCCATGCAACAGGGTACTTACTCAACCCCATTCTCAGAGAGCTTCTCCGATCCTAATGGAGAGGTTATGGAGGGGCTCACAACATGCATTCAAAGGATGGAATCCACGGTTGCAGTGAGAGACCTCATCATCAACAAGTTGGATATCTATAGGGAAGCAAGGGGTAATCTCTTTTCTTCGGAGCTAGCTATTAGAGGAAGAACCACTCAGCCACCAAGTATAAAATTGGGAGTCTTTAACTTTCAAGTTTATTTCACATGCATCTTATAATTTGATAAAATGTGTTTTGACTTTTGAGTCTTTGACTTTTTTTTCTAACTCTTCAATATTTATTTTTTTGCAAAGGTTTGGTGGAAAACTTGGGGTGGAAATACCCCACATCTACAAAGAATTGCCCTTTGCATACTATGTCAGCCTTGTAGTGCATCTAGTTGTGAGCGCAATTGGATTTCGTTTGAGGCCATTCACACGAAGAAGAGGAACAAGTTAGCACAAAAGTGCCTCAATGACCTTGTCTTTGTGCAATACAACCTTCGGTTACGCACAAAGAGACTAGAAGAAAAATCACTGGATCCCATTGATTTAGATGAGATAGATCCTTACAATGATTGGATAGGGCAAGATGAGCAGCCTCCATTGTTTACCGCAGACGAGATCCTTGACTTCGAGAGACAAGCAATGGAGGATGTGGGTGCATCGGGAGATGTAGGGTTGGAGGACATTCATGAGGATGTGGATGAGAGTCTGCTAGAGCCAGATACTTCTAGGATGGTGGTCGAGCTTGAGCCACAACCTTCCATGTCAGTTGAGGAGCCAACAACAATAGCACCACCATGCATAGCGGCAGGACTAGAGGACCCACCCCTTCCCTAGCTGTTGCTAGACTAGGGAAGAGGAAAGTCTAAAATGTTGTATTTAGTTACTGTTTAGTATTTGCTTCTAGTTCTAGTTTTACTATTTTCATGTATCAAACTTTCAGGCTTTTAGCCATCAAGATTTCGCATGAAAATGCAATTTTGTAATCAATTCGCATTAAAGTCAATCAAAATTAATAGAAAGCACTTTTGTACTCATTTATGGACTCATTGGATTCATCTTGTCATTGAATTTTGCAAAAAAAATGTGTTTCTAATGAAATTTAAGCAATTTTTTAAGTTCTCGAGTTTTTGTTGACTCCCCAATTTTGGGCTTGGTGAGTTTTTTGTCGAGCTGAGTTTTCCAACTATGGTTGAAATTATTTAACCTTGTGTCACATCCCCATCAAAGGACCATTTCATATGGGCAATGGTGGTCAATGAAAAAATAAAGAAAATTAAAATGTGGGCTAAAAAATGAGAAGAGGCGGTAGGAGACAAGGCACATTGATGAGGAGTGGGCATGGGTAAAAAAATAGGATAACACAATTAATAAAGCATGGAATCCCTGCTCACCCCCATACTTCTGTCCATATTTCCACGTGAATGGAGTAAGTGTAGGCAGGTTGTGGGAAGAATTGTGTGGTGAGGAAGATTGACTTGCAACCCACCATAAAGTCAAGATTTTTGGTAATCAGAGGGTATGTATATTTTTCTCAAGATGTGGTAGCAAGTGCAATAGGAGGATTGCAGAGAATGGTGTGAGATAGAGAGAACAGAACAAAAGGCACAGAGACAGGTGAATGGAGGAGTTGAGAGGTGTGGGAAAAAGAATAGAAAGAAAATGGAGAATGAAGGTGTGCAGGGAAAAAGAGGTGAGCAGCGACCTTAAAAAAATGTGAGTTGGGCAATTTAAGGCATAAAAAGAGAACCAGGTCGAACAGAAGAAAAAAAAACAGAGGAAAGGAAGATAATGGCATGAGGAAAAGAGAGAATAAAGAGGAAAACGGGAGGAGAGAAGGTTGTATATGCACAAAGAGGTTTGTTGAAAAGGCTTTAGAAACTATCAAGCAAATGCAATTGGCGAGTATAAAGACACATTCCACCACTATCGCCAGCATCCTCCTTGCCTGTGCTAAAGGAGAGCTTCTCTTTTTCTCTCAATGGTGGTACTTAAATTGGAGAAATAAATAGCAGTGACAGCTGCCAGAGGATTTGATACGCCTCAAGCATCTACTCAGCTGCAGGTTGAACATTTTGGATCAAATTGATACCTCCCACAAAGGGATTGTTGGACGTTTGCTTCTTTTCTCCCATCACAAAGATGAGGGTGAGCAATGGAAGGCACTTTGACTCCCCTTTTACCAGTGCACACTCACGTAGAAATGAGGGCACCAACATATCATTCTCGGAGAGGCCATCGTGGAGCTAGTTGAGTATATTTCTGCACTTACATCAAAATATTCTCACCTAGAGATGAGTACCCTCCTCCACCGTTACTTTCATAAGATAGTATTTAACTCTAAATTATTCAATCTTGCAACTAAGATAAATGGATCTATCTGATTTGGGTCTGTCTAAATGGAGCGTTAGATATTTTATTCCATTCTTTGTGTATGTTCTACTTTTATGAAATTTTGTCAATAGTCTAGGTGGCTTGTCTAAGCATAGATATTGTTATTATAAGAAATCTTCAAGAATTTTGTGTTTAACAGAAATATGTAATGTATCGAATTATTGATCTTGAACTGAGGGATTCAGATTTATCTTAATTAATAAGTCATATATGCATATAATTGTTCATTGCATGTTTATTTAAGATGGTAATAAGAATACCATTATCATATCTCAAAACATATGGATTATCATAATGTAGAATTTATAATATGTTGAAATATCTTAGTGTATAATTCATCCTAAATAACTAGATTGGGATAGGAAGGCTTGTCTATGTTAACCTCTATTTTTGGAGAATTTGTATGGTCTTGTGCTATTAGAAGTACCAAATTTATTGGGTACCTATTTACATGATGATCTAACAAATACATTGTTTCCGCCATCTCAAGCATGATTTAGGTATCAATTGGGCTTAAGCAAATTTATAATTATTGTTGTATGTCTTCTTATGGTTAGATATTGTACTATAATTTACACGGTGCACTTACCTTGGAGACAATGGTTTTAAAGATTGACAACGGTATATGATATAAAGTTGTTTAATAAGTCAAAGTATAAGGTCAGTGGATGAGTTTTAAACATGAGTTTCATATATTTGGTAAATAAATCAAAGAACATATTATGGTATGGTCGATATCATAGCATGTAGGTATATGCAATTATAAGAAGTATTTAGCTATTAGTGATGAGTGCAAATATTATCTAGTCCATAAAATAAACTATTATAAGAATATGGGATTGTGCTAGAGGATAAAATGAATCAAAAGGTTAAGAATAATACTACTAATATCAGTGTTAATATCAGTGTTATTGAGTGTACATCGTCATCTAATGATTGTGTAGATAAACTATTGCCAACCATCTAGAGTTGATTTGCATATCAACTCTGTCTAGAACAAGTTTATAACTATTGTGTTTTATCTTTCGAAGTAAAATAATATTTGTATGGCCTTATCGAGGTATGGCACGTTCTAATGGGAATTGATTTCATAAATTAACAGTATCATGATGCTAATCATATTAGTCGAATATCAATTTGGAGCCATATTGGGGCTTCACATAATTGTCACATTGTGAATAGATGATGAGTATTACTGCTCTTACTATTAGTAAATGTATCCTAATAGAGATATTTATTCTACTATGTTATCTTCATATATGAATGTTTAAGGGTTTTCCATTAGTATAATATAATGGTTCAAGATATCAAGAACCAATACACTTTTGATCTCTAAGACCACTAGATTACATTTTAATCCTATATCAAACCCTCTATTATAAACTATTATTCGAGGACTAAATGTTGTATAATATCCTCGATAGGTAATTGTAAGGGTTTTGGGATGCTCACTTTGAGTTAGAAGTTAACATCAATGGTGAGGTCTAATTAGAGACCGTGATGTCCTGGGATGGAAGTCTCATGGTATAGGTTTGTTGAATTGGGAATGGTATTGGAATTCCTTGTCGTTAAGCACTATTAATTGTTGGGAATCATTTAAAAGAAACCTTTTCAGAGTAAGACATAGTAATTAATGGAAACTTGGATATGGGAACCGATGCGTACGTATCCTTGAGAGACTTTGTAAGGAGAAATACATGTGACTTTGATCCATTTGGAAACAAGTACATAGGCGGTCCTTGGGCGAAGGATGTCCCTGTGACCTCGAGTTCTTAGGGGGAGGGTTTAGGGGGATAACTCCAAGGCATGGGATTATTCCTATTTGTTTTGACCTTTCCTCCTCTGTAAGCTTCAGTTTGAGGCTGAAATGGGTACCTAATGGGTATGAACGAGTTAAGGAAATTTAATAACTTGTATTTAATATATGATGTGCTTTTGAGTAGTAAATGAATGAAGTAAGGGATTTAACTACCTTATAATTGGTATTTAAATATATGTATATGTTGGGTAAAGTCCATCTCGTGTTGATTCCTTGTAACTTTTATGTGTTGTGAAAACCAACTCCATATCTAGAGGTCTCTATGTATAGGCCCATGTATCTGTTGATTGTGATTGTGATTCATGTTATGTATGACCCGCCCAAGTGTGAACCTCCAGGATATTTGAGCAATGGCGGGCAGTCATTGGACCATGCCAATAACCGATGTTTGGGCTACTATTAGGGACTAGCCAACATTCACCTGGTTCACGAAGGTGAAGGTTGCTATGGGCTACCCTAGTTATGATACGATAACAAAGCACTAAGGGCACGGAAGTGACCAATGCCAAGTATTACTCGAGATGTGAAGAAGATAGCTGACAATATCATTAAGGTCACAAGGTGGTATATGTCGGGAGCTACTTCTTCTTGGGTGGACAGATTTGCCGCCGGTGGCCTATAGGCGATTGGAGTTAGAATCCACCGGGTTATGGTAGGTTCACTACTTGTGGAAAGCCTTGGGATGGTGGACGGACCTGTGGTGTAGTATGGGATGCACCGAATCCCCTTCCCAATTTTTAGATTGTATACTTAGCCTTGTTGGGTTGAGGATGGACTCGCGGTGTAGTATGGGATGCATCAAATCCTCTTCCCATTTGTTTGATGGCGCAAAAGACTAAAGGAAAGGATGGGAGCCACAGTGTCGTGCGCAATGCACCGACATTCTTTTCTATTTGGGATGCATTATGGCCATGTGTTAGTCAATTGTTGTGATGTGTTAGCCACTCACTGTGTATGTGTGATGTGTTGGAGCTAGTCATTGTGTATTTGTGATGAGTGATGGAGCTAGTCATTGTGTACGTGTGATGTGCTGGAGCTAGTCACTGTGTATTTATGATGAGTGTTGAAGCTAGTCACTGTGTATTTGTGATGTATGTTGGAGCCAATCACTAATGTAATTACGATGTGCATATGATTTAGTCACTATTGCACTTGTGATGTGCAAATGAGACAGTCACAGTTGTACTTGTGATGTACATATGAGTTAATCACCATTGTACTTGTGATCTATGTATGATCCTGTCATTGTTGTACTTGTGATGTGTATGATCTAGCCAACTTGTGTATATGGAGGTATGATCATGACAGTCATTGTGTATGATCTTTGGGATTATGGTATGATATGCCCCTTGTGAATATTGTGAATGTTTGTACACTAATGCTTGGTATGGATCCAACATTTGATGGAAAAGTTATTATCATTATATTATAATTGGCTAAGTTGATAACTTACGGTTAATGAATAGTCATGGTTTAAAGATGAGATTAGAGATCTGCAAGAGGAGAGAATGAACTCCCTCTAATATTGTGTGGCGAACTACGAAGCCTCTGATTCCCACGAGGGGATATGTAGGCAGGGTCACCATGAACCCTCAAGGTTTAGGTTTGGGTCTAGGAATGACCCTAGTTGTATGAGCTTAACTCTTTTGAGTGTAAGAATATAAGTAGTGATGTTGATTTGTTGGTGAGTGTAAGAATATAAGTAGTGATGTTGATTTGTTGTCACCAAGATGAATGAAGAATCTTTGAAATTAACCCTTCAGATTTAGATGAAATATGCATTGTTAGTTAAGTTGGTGGTGGTGGTGAATTGTTAAAAAAAAAAAGTGCTTGAGGGGCAAATTTTACACCTTGAATTTAAGAATGGAGATGTCATGAGTTTGGCTTCTAGAATTTGAGCCATAAAACAAGACGTCGATGCTGCTGGTGGGAAAGTTGATATCTATCTCATAGCCTTCATAAAGGCACTTCTTCCAACACATTCCAACTATTTGGAGTCTCTTCAAGCAAGTAACCAATTGAAGACCATCACTTTTGATCAATTAGCCAAAATTATAGGCACCACTTGTATTGTAAATGATGTGGTCGAAAAAGTAGTCATGAAGCACATAAATGCAAGCTCTCATGGAATAAGATAGAATATTCTTTTAAACAAAAAAGATAAAACACATAATGATGATAAAACTTCAGGAGCAACCCAATTTGCATGTGGTAGTGATAATGATCAATATGTGCTTTCTGTTTCAGATTTTGCCTATTATAATTCATTTAAAACTTCATGGCATGATGCTTGAGTGTTAGATACTAGAGCCACACAACATATGACATTTCAACATGATTATTTTGAGGAATTTCATGAAGGTGTTTGTGGTACAATCTATTTGGCAGATAAATCAAGCCTCAAGCCTATTGGAAAAGGAACCACTAGGCTCAAATTGCCTGGCCTTCCAGATTTTGTAATTCATGATGTCTTGTATCTTCCTTAATTGCAATGTAATTTGTTGTCACTAGTATTGATTCGACAACAAGGCCACTCCATTTTGTTGGAAGATAGACAAGTGGTTGTTAGGAATAAGTCAAATAATCAAATTGCATTTACTAGTTGTGAAGATGTAACGTCCCAAAAATTTGTGATGGAGTGATTTAATTAATTTAATTAGTTAAGTTGTCCAAAAATCAATAATATTTCAAAAGGATGACTTAATTGATTATTTTAATTAAAATAAAGTGGGAATATTAAATTAATTATTTATAAAGTTATCTCAATAAATTAAAATAAAAAAGGTAACTTTATTTTTAATTAATTTAATTAAAGTGACTAAAATAAAATAATAAATTATAAAGTCACTTTGGAAATATTAAATTATTCTAGAAGCTTCTTGGAGGACCTTTCTAGAAGATCAAAGAGTTCTTTATAAGGAGCTGAGAGCTAGCCATTTGAGCATGTCTTGGATTACACTTCTCATTTCAGTTTGGTGAGAGCTTGAAGGTTTTCATGTCTGAGGGTTTGAAGACTCTAGGATACCAAGTTCGCTTGTGAAAGATCAACCCTAGTTAGAGATTGTTGAGGAATCCATCCAGGGTTTCTACAAGTGCTTCATTGCAAATTTAATAGTCACTTTCAGCGACCAAATTTGGAGAACAATGATTGTATTCAGCTTGTCTGAGAAACTAAGTATTTGAGGATTTGAACAACTGCAATAGCTAATGTATTATTGCAATTTTGAATAAAAATTTATATTAATGCAATGATTGTATTCAGCTTGTCTGAGAAACTAAGTATTTGAGGATTTGAACAATTGCAATAGCTGATGTATTATTGCAGTTTTGAATAAAAATTTCTATTAATGCAATAACTGGTTTATTATTGCATTCTATTGAGGGTTTGCATAATTGCACAGCTGATTTATTGTTGCATTTATTATTCCACTTGAAGAAGAAGTTTGTGGGTTTTTCTACTAAACCCTAGGTGCCATTTTGCTGGTTGGATTAAGGGTTTCATACAGATTATATTGGTATTCCTTTGCATCAGATTTGTGGCAATCTTTCATTGGCATTCTATTGAAGGATTCGATTTTACTTGAAGAAGGCATTGAGAATATTAGAAGATCACTTTCAACTACAGCTACAGCGAATTCCCATTGACAGCCGATTGCTTTTGTGAAAATCGTGGGTTTTTGGCTTATCTCCTAGGCGCACTATCTCTTAATTATCAGCCATAGCAGTTCGATTTGGGATGATTTCATTTGGTTCGAGCTTCTTTTGTGAAGATGTCATCATGCCTGGAAGAGGTGACATCATAGCAATCAGCTAAGCCGTGGTTTTGACTGCTAAGACGCAGTTGGAAAGAGTTCACAGTTGCTGCAATTGTCTTGTCTGGGCGTCATCAGGTTGGATCAATTTATCATACTGTTGCATTGTATGGTCTTGCATTTAGCATTTCAGGTCTGCATTTACAAAATAATAGTAGTGATGTCATTACAGCTGAGTCTTGCTTGGTCATTGCTATTCATTGTAATTGTTCCATGATGTTATTGAAGGTAGTCAGCAATTGAGTGTCATTTGCAAAAGAAATATTGTAAGAGTTCTGAGTTTCAAAGTTGCAATTCAATATATAATGGAGATTGGAGTTGGCATGGCAATTGTTTGTAAAAATGTCTATTGGCTGTACCAGCTCATTATAAGTGAAATAATAGCTGCATTTGCATTTCAGTCATTATAGAGTCTTGAAAAATCAGAAATAAGCTTTGAATTTCAAGTCAATTGCATTCCTTAGTTGTTGGTTACTCAAGTTAGAGTCTTTTCATGCATACTTTAACTATCATATGAAAAAGAAATATCTTCTACATGCTGAAAGAGGGTTGCAAGACAAGTGTTTGACAAAATTCCAAGACCACTCAAACTGAGAATTTAGAGCAGAATTGGCAAGGGTCTTTACAGAAGATGGCAAGTTATTAAAACTCCATGGCACTTTAGCTCTTTCTAGAAGTTTTGCATATCTTACCAAAGAAGATAATTTATCTCCTAGTCTTTTATGGCATGCAATATTTGGACATGCTAATTATGATAGCATTTATATCATGCAAAAGAATGGTATTGCAAGTTTGCTCACTTTGCCTAAGACAATTGAAAAATGTGAAGCTTGTATTCTTGCAAAACAACATAGAGATTCATTCACTCACTCCACTTGGTGAGCACACAAAAAATTGCAACTTATTCATTTTGATTTATGTGGGTCTTTAGTAGTGACTTATGTTGGAGGATGTAAGTATTTTATGTTGTTCGTTGATGATTATAGCCACATGACTTGGATTTATTTCTTGTTGCAAAAATTTGAAGCTTTTGAAACCTTTAAGAAGTTTCACATTATGATTGAAAATCAAGCACAATCTCAAATTGGTACTCTTCGAACAGACAATGGTGGAGAATTTATTTCCATAGTTTTTGAGGATTACCTTCATCAAAATGGGATTCAACATCATCCAAGTACTCCTCAACAAAATGGTGTTGTTGAAAGAATGAATAGAACTACCATGAATATGATTCGAGCAATGTTATATTTCAAAGGAATAAAGTTGCATTTTTGGGCAAAAGCAGCGAGAACAACAGTTTATCTTTGCAATAGATGTCTTTCATCTGCTGTTCACCAAACAACTCCATATGAAGTTTGGTTTGGTTATCCTCTGTCTGTTCAACATCTTTGAATTTTTGGCTCCATTTGTTATGCCTTGATTCCAAAGGATAAAATATGTAAGTTGCATCAAAGAAGTTATAAATGCATTTTTCTTAGCTATTATGAATCTTAAAAAGCCTATAGGTTGTATGATGAAGTTAACAAGAAATTCTTTATTGCATGAGATGTATTTTGTGAATCTTCTAAAAATGATGCAAATATTAACTACCAGTTAAAACAGCTTGACAAATTTGTGAAGTACATGGGAGTTTAGAACAATTAGCCACTAATGAAGCTTCTAATCAAGAAATGGAAGCACCTTTGGTCCAGCCAAAATATTCCCACAAGTGGGACAAACAAGTACAGCAAACTTTGAAAGATTCAAGACTCGAAAAATAGGAAAAATGGGCACAAGAAGCTCTTACAAAGCAAGGCAACAAGCTCAATCTACTATTGAAGGTAATTTGGAGTCTATTGATGAACTCAATATCACTATGGACTCATAACCAACTTCCTATAAAGAAGCTAAGGATATAGTAGTGTGGAGGCAAGCTATGCAAAATGAGTATGATGCTCTTCTAAAAAATGACAAATGGGAGTTGGTTGATCCTCCACTTAGTTGTAAACCTATTGGTTGCAAGTGGATCTTTAGAAAGAAATATAAAGTAGATGGTTCACTATCAAATATAAATCCTAACTTGTTGCTCAAAAAGAGGGCGTAGATTATGATGAAATTTTTGCACCTACAGAAAAATGGACAACCATTCGTGCTTTGTTGGCTCTTTCGACACAAAATGGGTGGAAAGTTCATCAAATGGATGTCAAAACTGCATTCTTGAATGGTGATCTCAAAGAAACAATATATATGACTCAACCAAAAGGATATGCATTCAATGGTCAAGAACAGTAGGTATGCAAGATCATAAAATCATTGTATGGTTTAAAGCAAGCCCCCCAAGCTTGACTTGAAAAACTCACCGAGCATCTCTTGAAGTTGAATTTCAAACATTTTGAATTTGATGATGCAACTCTTTTTGTTAAAAAGGTTGATAGTATTGTTGTCTATCTTGTTGTTTATGTGGATTATTTATTTCTCACTAGTAATAATGAGAATTATAATCAAAATGTGAAAGACAAATTGAAGCAAAGGGTTTGAGATAACTGATTTGGGCCATCTTCATTACTATTTGGGTATTGAGGTGATTCAAAAACCCAAGTATATCTTTATCACCCAACAAAAATATATTGGTGACATTCTCAATAAGTTTGACATGGTTGACTGCAAACCACTTAGTGCTCCTATAGAGCAAAATTTGAAGCTCACATCAAATGACTGTAACATACCAACCCTTCGGTAAAATAAAAATTTCAGAATTTACATCATACGAGTAAATAAACATGCTAACAAGTCATTTCAATAAAAAAAATCTTTTATTGAAAATATACAAACAAGATGGCATATCATATTACTATAAAGATTCCACTTCATTACAATAACTTCACAAATACACGTAACAAGACTTCATACCTTTACAAACATAGCTCCGGTGAGCTTTAGAACTAATAGCTAATAAGATGGTCCAGGAATCCGTCCTTTCAAATCTTGGTTCTTCGACCGCCTGCTATGGAGGAGAAGCATCACTCGGGCACTTTTCCGCTAACCACGGACTCATAATGTGGTCCCCCGCACATCTATCATTCGATAGATGGCCCTTCCCTTCGACGAAGAGATTGGTAGAGTAACCGATGACGAAAACAAACTGAGCATAGTGTTGTGTCCTACATAACTAGAACCTGTGCAATCCGGCAACTCTCGAACTAGCATGTAATACGAGATCACAGTGAACTGACAGTGTAGTCTCAAGCATCACACGGTCTAAGTGGATGTCGTACATTGCACTACTTTGATCAAAGTGTTTCATTCAGTATGTTCCACTAAGGGTCATTTGTCACATACACTATTCAGGGCCGACTTGACTTAAGGCTATCTTCAGCTACGCATAGGTATTGTCCTTCAATGGGTAAATCCGTCACCCCAAACTAACCTACAACATACTAATCTACTAGTAATGAATCTATTTAGCAAGTACACAAGCCACTCCCATGCTTATCCTAGGAGTAACACAAGCTTTCTGAGTTAAACTAATAACTTAGCTAGGTGTACCTCAAGTGACTCTTGCATTCAAATCAAGCCTAGTATACAGTAACTAAGATACACACCCATCTCCTACTATGGAGTAAATATAAACACATTGAATCTCATGTTCAAACATATCTAGTATAATTACTTACCTATGTTGTACCACATGTAACATAGTTGAACTCCCCAGTCAAGTAATTTCTTTGACATATCTAATATAGTTAAATACTTGTGTAGAGCTATTTCTTCGACATTTCTAATACAATTAAGTATTTGTGTCAAGCAAACTCTCTTATTATGGAGTACTTTAAAACACATTATAAAAAGCAGCCTCAAGGCTTCAATTCCCTTTTTCAGAAGACAATATTAAATACTTCTATAGCTCAAACAGAAAAGACATTTCATGCAGCATAGAAAATATAGTAAACCCTTTTAAAATGACAAGAAGAAGAAACCCCATGCCTATTATCGCTTTTCCCCAAATACTGATGTCAAAATAGCCTTCTCCTTTGGTTGTTTAGCTTAACCCAGCTTCCCAAATCAATTCTCACTCTCTTTCTTGTTGAAAGCATTCTTCTCTCAGAATTAGACAACTCTTCCTCACAAAGTTCCCTCTTTCCACACTTAGAAATCATTAATAGAAAATGACAAATTCCTTGGGTAGAATACGTCTCTCTCAAGGTAATAGTAACTCACAGAAAAACTATGGTCACTCATAAAAGATTGGTTGTATATAATGTCACTCAGAAATTGAATAATGTCTGCAAATAATGTTCATCAGTAATTGAAGAATGAACATATAATGATGCACCAAATGATACGCATATAGTGAATAAGGCAAACTCAAAGACAAATTACAAAAGTTGATGAAGAATGGTGAATGAGAGTTGGGCGACTATTTATAGTGAGCCCAACCTCCAAAAATTCCTACTGTCATGGCATGTGAACTGACACCACTGCCATTTGACATTTTCAATCCTAGAGGTGGCGCCAATTCCAATCTATACTCAGCAAATAACAAGGTGAGTCAACCTTCCATTCAGCCAGTATTATGAAGACTAATTCAAAAGCACAAGGAGAAATTTACAAATCAACACCTACAAAATTTGTTTACAAAGGTGGCGCCAAACTCATGAAATGGCGGGTATTTCATAATTCAGAGAAGAAGTCAATTGTATTTCTCTTACACATACCCAGCATCGACTGATTTCAAGGCTGAGTCGATGAAACTCAATTACTACATTGGATTTATTCTTGTTTTAGATTCTGACTAGGTCAAAAGATTTAAACGCCTTGCTTGCTTTGTCCCTACATATGCCGCATGCGATTTCCCACAGAGCCGTGTTTGAAACAAAGTCCGAATTTCCTCATATCGGCATCTTTAAACCAAAGTTTAAATACGTGAATAGAAGTCTTTATCGAATCGGCCTCTTAACACATCCTTTTCATATCGGCTTCCACGTGATTTAAGACTTGGTCAAAGTATGTTTAATAGACTCTGCAACATAATGCGTGCTTTCATAGCCACGTGGTTTCCTTAATGTATCGATCTCTATACAGCCTTTAAGACTTATCGAATCCCCCTTAAAAACCGTTTGACTGAGTCTTCATATGTTTTGCGTTGGCTTCAAAAGTTTTCTTATACTTCCATTGGCTACGTTGCTATGCCATGCGCCATCTAACCAGTGCATAAAATCTCTTTATTCTTTGCATTTTTAACACTTTGTTTGCTATGTATAAAAGTCAGCAGAATTTACACGTATTGCTTTGTCTTAAGCATGCACTATGATCTCAAAACATATCCACCATTTTTAATCTCCTCCTTTTGTGTTCTTCAAGCTTAACACACACACACACACACACACACATATATATATATATTATATTTGTGTATATATATTATATATTTGTATATATATATATATTATATATTATATTTGTATATGTATATATATATGCTTTAACATATTCCACATAGGCACAAATATTATATATAAATATATATATATAAACAAGTTCACATATATGTATATTTATATATATATGTTCATAAATAACATTTAAACACTATGTCACATATATATTTACTAATATACATATATCCTATGTCGATCTGGTATGTACTCATTCGGTATACGGATGAACATAAGAGAGCAAATATTCTTTTAATACTAACAATATATTTTTATATCCAGGCATAAAATACTCATATCGTGCAAAGCCATAACTTATTTATTAATCAAGTATAGACCACTGTTTTGGTAGCCCAACACACAGAGATGTTTATATATATATATACATTATTTTCAAGCATGAATGCTCACATGTATATATGTATATGCTCGTATATATAAACACTCATCAATTAAGCATAGAGATATAAGGGAGGAACTCGCAAGCTTAAACAAATAAACATCACCCAATTCATGCAATAGTAAACAAGACTCCTAATGCAAACATACAAGCTATGGATGACTTACCTATAACCCACACAAACTGACTCAGTTCACTCAATCTATAGTGGTGTGTGTGTATGCTCAGATAGTTACATTTACCGGTTACCCGACCAAGCTCCTCTCCCGAGTGATACTTCCCCTCCCCCTAGAGAAATGGACATTTACCTACAACCACTAGCACATGCCTTGGCAGTCAATTTATTCACAACAATAAGCAGTATATATAAAATCTTCAAAGTTAGAATAACAATAATTCAATAACCTTTTATTCTCACTTTATGCAGAATTTCACCATGAATAACATCAACTGAGATAACATCAAATGAAACAACATCAAATGAGATAACATCCATATTGATAACAAGGTACAAGCATCATTAATTCATCTTCAGAATTCACATTACATTCACATTTACCCTATGTAGTAATAGTAAATAGTAACCTCACAATTTGGGGTGTAACAATGACTCTACAACATTGGTTGATGCAACCACATACAGGCAACTTGTTGGCAATTTGATTTATGCAACAACTACCCACCTAGATATTTCTTTTTCTATTTAAGTTCTCTCTAGATTCATGCAACAACCTTAGAGATAAATCATTGGTTAGCAGCTAAACAAGTTCTTTGCTATTTGAAAGGCACTCAAAACTATGGGCTCAAATACTTGAAGGCAACACACTACTCTTTGCTTGGAATTTTGATTCTGATTATGCAGGTGATTTGGAAGATGGCAAATCTACATTTGGTTTCTTAACATATCTTGGGTCTGCAGTCATTTCTTGGAAATCAAAGAAGCAACCAGTGCCAACTCTATCCTTTGTAGAAGCTAAATATATGGAAGCCTCTAAGGCAACTAGGGAAATCTTATGGCTTCGCATAATTCTTCAAGATTTACGAGAACAAGTTTCATCCATACCACTCTTTGTTGACAATCAATCTGCAATCAAAATGGCCAAAAATCCAGTCTTTCACGTTTGAACCAAACACATCAACACCAAGTTCCATTTGATTCGACACCATGTGAAAGATGGAAGTGTACAACAAGTATTGTCTCACTATAGATCAGCCTGCAGATATTCTTACCAAAGCACTTGGACGAGAGAAGTTTGAGAAATTTTGAAGAATGCTTGGTTTAACCCCGTTAGATTAAGGGGGGGATGTTAACATACTTATCATCGTGTTGTTTGTGTTTTATTAGTTTTTATCTGTTTTGTTAGTTTTTTGTTTTCTGTTCAGGCAATTTAACTGTTATTTCTCTACCTTTAATAAATGTATTCTCCATTTTCAAAATTAATATAGTTTTTGTTCCTTTTTTTGTGCAATTCATAAACAGTGGCTTGACACTGAAAGAGTACTTTGTACATGGAAGTGAGCATACAAGAGAGATTAGAATTAAATCTATTATATAGGTTGCTGAAATGTTATCAAATGCAAGTGCCTAAACTAATTAACCTTATTGTCAATTCCTACCCACCACCATATTTTTGTGCAAATAGTGGTGCAAACCAACTCCTCAGAAACAGGAACAAGGTCCAACTGATTCCTCATAATCAGGAAGCAGGGCAAACCAATCCCATCAGAATTAGAAAGCATATTGAATTGTATTTTCTAAATTTATAAGGGTTCTTAACAACTCAATCTTTTAAGGAACAGTTGTGCGTGATTGCTAAAAATGGAAAGTTAGAGAGTCCAATTACGAGAGGTGTCTGATGAGCAAACAGGGATTTAAAGTCAAATAAGAAAGGGGATTGGGACAGTTTTAGAGATGGTAATCAAGACTTACGTATGGTTTTTTTCTAATATGTAAATAATAGAGATTACTGATACTTTTGTATATACTATTATATGGATAATGTGTCTTCCCTATCCGTTTGTTGTATTTGTTAAGGTTTATTGAATCATTCTTTGCTGAGCTAAGGCACTGCATTAGTTTGGTATCAAAGCAATAAAAAGATCTATGAGCATTAGGTGTTTGAAGAACCATGTGACAGATTACAGACTTTGGCAAAATGCTTTGGAGTTCCTTATCTCTCCTCTAATGTGCCTGAACTATTCCTTTTTTGTCCAGAATCTGCTTGGTAAAATATTGCTCCAATGTTGAGTGTGGAAAGTGCATCATGAAGTTTCTAAGGCAAAAAAGTAGAAAGATTGCCGAGTAAGTAGAGGACAAAGAAGAGGAGAGGAAGTATTAGAAAAAGGAGGAATTGTGTAATCAAAAGTAGAAAATGATGGTCCCTTGCTAGCCGTATGGAATTGCATTAATCAGGCAGAGCGTTAGACAGTTTGGTAAACACTAGCCGCTGATGAAGAATGTGCATTGGAGGATTCAAAGGAATAGCAGAAAAGGGGAAAAGTTCGAGAGAGCCTTGAAAAATGGGCAGATTTTGAAAATGCTTAGAATGGAAATCTGAAAGAGGTTTTTGTTTATCTAAGTGTGCTCATCAAAAACTTCAGTCTGTTTTTGTACAGCAGTAGTTGTTCGAGAGGTCTAACCATTTGAAGACTTCCAAAAATCATCATTTTGACAGAGCTCCTATTTTCTGAGCACTAGAATGAGAGAAACAATTGTATCAGATACAAAAGAAAAGGTGTTGTTGCTTTGCTTCCTGCATGAAGTTCAAAGTGTGGCTGAGGCTTGAAGGAATATACTGTGATTTCTAATTGGAAATTGCTAAAACAAATAGAGAGTTGTCATATCAAAAAAAGTCTCCAATTTGTTTTGTTTATTGTTGCAAACAAAATAAGGGCACCTCTAAACCAACAAAAAGTGACACTACTTCTGTTTTGAAGGAGCTGAAGGAGCTACAATTGGAGATAGGAACCACTTCTGCTTGGAGTGTGCTGAATTTATGAAGCTGCCATGTTGCCCGTTGAGAAGAGCTATTGCAGCAATGATGCTCTCGAGTTCTGGAAAACAAATGGTGAAAGAGTTTTAATAGTTTAAAGTTGCAACTGTAATTGGTTTTTGGCTATGCATACAAATATGGAGTTATATTATGATGTGAAAAAGAGGATAACCAAGTTGGAGGAAAGAATAAGAAAAAGGCAGGCAAAAGCAAACAAAAGACCAGCAAAAGGAGTTGAAAAAATTAGAGTACATGAGTTGGAGGAGTTATGGTGGATGTTGGAGGAATATGAAACATGCAATAATAAGATGGCAAAGAAAAATAAATCTACAGCAAAAGCACTGAAGAGTTGTGAGAAGGTGAAAAAAATGGTGAGGATAAATACTCACCTTGTGAGGGAGAGTTATATTCAGAGAGGAAAGCCATAGAGTCCAGGATTAGCCAAGGGATAGAATTGTTAGAACAGGGAAAGATTAAATACCTTGAAGAGTTAGCAAAATTATTAGTGGGTAGAAGACCCTTTAATGTGATCATCCAAGAATTCCAGAGAACAAAGGTAAATGAATGGGATGAAGATAAAGAAGATGAACGAGATGGAGCTGTTGTGTTGTGTTACCCCGAAGATGTGGAAGGTATTGAAGATTATAATACATTAGGAGAAGAGTTTGAAGACTGCAATAAAGAGGAATGCAACTTATCACAAGAGGAGGCCTAAGGTGTTGTAGCAGTGGAAGCAGTCTACATTAAAGATGAAGCTGCAGCAAAGATGAAGATCTTTGGGAGCCCCATGTGTGATGAAGATTTATTGATTTTAGAGAACACAACCAACCAGAAGCAGCTAGATCTAGAGAATCCTATTATTAATGAAATGAGAGTAGAAGATCGTCACTTTCTTGGAGAAGGAACAACAATGACCAAGGGAAGAAGTGGAAGCACAAACATTTGTTGTGTAGCAAAGGAGGACAATGCAAAAAAGGAGTTGACTTATGAGCAACATCATGCAGAGTTAGGAAACAAAGACGTCGTAAAAGAAGAATTGGAAAGCATGCCTAAATGGCATAATATAAAGGAGTCACCTGTGGGAAATTTTGATTTCCTTAACTTTATTTTCGTGTTTAATTGTTTATGTGCAGGTGCAACAAAAGGACGTATGAGTGCTACAAAATTTCATGATGGTTTTCGATGGAGGAGGACCGCTAAACCTTCCAGTAGTTGGGAAGAGAGAAAGAGAACTAATTGGCAAAGAAGGAGGATCTTTGTTCCAACAAAAGGCTGAAAGCGAAAAAAGAAAATATGTGATGATTTGTAGAGGTATTTGATTTGGTGAAAGGGGACACCATGGCTTAGTTCTTCAAGTCAAAAGAATGGTTCTACCATCTAGCCCAAACTTTACCTAGATGTTTGATGCATTAGCATCCTAGAATAGTAGCAATCCTGCATGACCCCAAAAAAATGTAATAGTTGAGTTCTTAAGTTTCTTAGTGTGTTAGCTTTGTTGAAGTTTGTTTTCATATAAATTAGCTTTGAACCAAGAAGTTCAAAATTTTGAAAAGAAGGGGAGGGTGATGCAAACCAACTACTCAAAAACAGGAACTAGGTCCGATCAATTTCTCATAATCAGGAGGCAGGACAAACCAATTCCATCAAAATTAGGAAGCATGTCAAATTTTATTTGCTAAATTTAGAAGGGTTTATAACAAATCAATCTTTTGAGGAACAACTATATGTGATTGCTAAAAATGGGAAGTTAGAGAGTCCAATTATGAGAGGTGTCTGGTGAGCAAACAGGGATTTAGTTTAATAGGAAAGGGGATGGGTACAATTTTGGAGATGGTATCAAGACTTTTCTATGGTTTTCTTCTTATCTGTAAATAATAGAGATTATTGATACTTTTGTATATATTGTTATATAGATAATGTGTCTTCTCTATCTATATGTTGTATTTTTTAATGTTTATTGAATTGTTCTATGCTAAGCTGAGGCGCTGCATCAGGCAGGAAAATTCTTTTATCTTTAGGAGAAAAGAACGAAAGTAATTATGTTAGTTGTTGCCTAATACTTTTCTTAGAACGGAGGTGCTCAAGTGCTGCAAATAATTGTAGGTAGTTGCACACATGAAATGAAACAAGCAGATAACTGGGAACACACGGAAAAACACAGCTTAGGCATCAAAAGGGACTTACCTTGGCAAACCCAATGAAAGAAGATTTCATGAGAGTACAGACTATGCCATCTCTAGCCCCTATATGCTTAAAAATTGACAAGCCAAGTGCCTCCTTGATGACTCAAAGAATATCAACAACACAACAACAATGTTCTCTTAGCTTGACTGTCTTTGCAACTTGTTTCAACACACTTCATACATCACACTTACAACACCCAAAAGTCCCAATCGAGAAGAACTACATGATCCTCTATCGGTGTATATATACACAAATGAAACAAAGAGAGAGAGACAAACAGGCATTGGCTTTTGAAAAGATAGTCCAAGAGTTTGAGCTTCCTTTAATTTCATTGGGTCTACTACAAGGTTTTGTAACTGTAAAACCCATCCATGTGCCCTATTCTATGGAGGATGAGTTTGTCATCCTAATCAATTTTTCTGTTCATACAACTACCTTTTGACCATTGGTGGGTCTAGGTGCCATCCTGGACATCCATCAAATCACCCCCAACCACTTTGCATCCATGTCATGTCTCTGTGTCTTTTGTATACTCTGTTTCTCTGCAGGATTGTCTTGTTAGAAGTACTTGAAATGTTTCAAGTTACATTTCTTAAATCATTTAGATTAGGGAATGAGATTAGTGTACTAGTTGAACTGAATCTGACCTGCTTGTTCCATTTCAAATCAATATTGTAATAGGCATCAGTATTGGAATAGGCACTGGCTGAATGTGCATCAATGCCCCTGTTACTTATGTAGGGTCTCAAATCAGAGTTAAGCACTTTTATATGTTTAAGGTAGAGTCAATTTAAATTGATTTTTATTTCGTTAAGCATTTACAAAGAATCCTTTATATTTAGTTTGAATATTCGAACAAGATTATGATGTGGGGATGGTTGACCCAGGTAATGTGAATGGCTGTCCTGCCACTACTTGGGTTTGAAATCTTAAAGAGTTTTAACACATTACATATTTATGGGGTGATAGGTTGTAAACTTGTACAGATATGCATTTCAGGTTTTGCATTTACGAGTAATTCTTTCTTATGTTGGAATACTTGACGAGGGATTGTCCATAAAGTTGGCATAAACTAATCGGGTTAGGACTAGTCCAAGTCAGTCCATAGTTGTTTACCAACAACTATAGTTATGAGCAAAGTTAAAAGTTTCATCTTATAGCCACAATGAAAATGTCGCAAACATATTTACCCAGAGAGTGCTCATAAGAAAGGAGGATAAATATTCTTCCAGATTACCTCTATGACTATTAGTTTGGTTTCAATTATGTTTCCTATAGTTATCTGAAAGGTGTTTTAAGAGGAAATTCAACATAATCCCATGCTTTAGCGAAATAAATGATCTATCTCCCCATGGGAAGCCTTGCTACTTCCATTGAGATTTGATTATATATATTTGCCTCTATCTTTTTGTGCCTTGCTTTTGCCGAGTTCAGCTTGATCTTTGGGAGTTTGCTCCTTATTAATGACTATTGTAAACAATGTCCACTATCTTTGTAGAGACAAAAACTGCATACTTCGGACTTGTCTCTCTTGCTTTGCACTTATTTTAGCACTATCCTTTTAGTTTTATAAACATGGCTGATGACACTCCTGACCCTTTTTTATGGGGGGAATTGGGGATGGGTTTTAGGGACAAGGGGACCATGGTTCAAAATTTGGGACTACAAGGGGATGGTGAGGGACAATGACACAAATATTATTTAATACTTAAAAAATTAGTCTAGTCAACAAAAGCATGTCCAAAAAGTCAAAACTGGAAAAGCTGGTTTCATAAGCTAACCGGAATAAATTTGACATATTTAACATGGGTTCTGAAACCTCGTAAGGATTCATTTTGTTGTCATTATAGCAAGAATAGTTTTGATCATCTAGGTGGAAACTTTTTTGCAGAACTCATTAGTAGTTAAAACAAAAGAAATAAAGGGACTTCTTTGTCTCTCATCGATGCCATATAACAGGAGCAACTATCTGGAAGGAATGTGTATCTCATTGAACATTTTCTATTTCTCCCAAGTTCTTAACTTTTTCTCCATCGTGTGGATATTTAGACTGGAGGCATTCCCCTTAGTGGTGCTAGTGAAGGATTTGGTGGGATTATAAATAAAAATGAGAGAGTTTATGATACTGTTTATCATACCAGTATCCCTGCTAATTCTGAAAAGTTGATCGCTTTTGTATCCTGACTTATTGGGAACCGATCGTCCCTGTCCCTGCTAATTCTGGCTCTACTGGCAGAATTTTACAAACTGATGACTATGGGAATCACTCTCTTCATTCAGTGCTACCCCAATCTGAGATTAAAGCCCACGAAGATGAAACTAAGAAATATTATAATATTACATGGTTTGTTGAAGGTATAGGAAATATTTACATGTTCTGTAGACTGAATAATGCATATAAAAGTTTTTTTTTTTTTAAAATAAAAATTGAATGATGAAGTTTTGGTGTGGGGCACTCCCTGCTGCCACAGGGACAGTCAAGGGACTCCCAAGCATCCCCTGGCCATCCTGAGGACAGTAATGAGTCCTTTGGCAAACCCCCTGCAGGGGGCACGTCCTTTAAATGGCAAGGGGTGTATGCCTCACCATGTAACACTGCAAATAGCACATTGCCTCACCTTTCCATTTGTATGCTACCATGTTGGTTGAACTAGAAATGAATGTGAGGTTTCTCTTTAAACAATTTTAGTAACGTTTCCCTCTTCAGAATGAGTTTTTCCAACTCATGAATTACATATATGCATGTCTTCTTTATATCCTCAACAATGTTGTAACTAGGCAAGCTAGATGTGTTTGTGGATTTTGGTGGAGGAGAATGTTTTACATTAGGATCTGGAGAAGCATTTTCTTTATTTGGTGAAAAGGAAGAAGATATTGTTTTTTGGCGTTCCTTCTAGCTAAAATCTTTTACATTATCATTATTTGGTAAAATGTTTGAATAAATCTCCTCTAGATTCTCTACAAGCTCATTGTATTTTTTAAGAATTAAACTATTTCAAACATGCTGTGCAGTGGAATAAGAAGCCATCAAGCACGTACTAGTCATATAAGAGTTATTGACACTTGCTCATTATTATTCATTTCGTACACAAAAATCTTAATTTTTCAATAAAAATCAACATATTTACTTTCACTGTGCTTATTTGTTGCCTCGACACTAATTGGATAAAGAAACATTAAAGAAATTCACAGATGCTATTGGATTTGCAAGTTGATTCTAGGCATTGTTATCATTCAACCAAGGTCTGTTCTAATTATTCTCCGAGAACATTAAATTTGTATTAGAATTGAAACTTCCTACATCATTATCAATAATATTCTCTTGTAAATGAATTGAGAGAGAGAGAAATGAACAAGTAGGAATTTCAGAGACTGTTTAAATAGGATTCCTAAAACTAAGCAACCCACTACCTAATTAATCTACCAAGGTTTGTTCTAATTATTTTTCGAGAACATAAAATTTATATTAGAATTTAAACTTCCTACACCATTATCAATAATATTCTCTTGTAAATGCATTGAGAGGGAGAGAAATGAACAAGTGAGGAATTTCAGAGACTGCTTAAATAGGATTCCTAAAACTAAGCAACACATTACCTAATTAGTCTCTTATGTTTAAATAGGATTCCTAAAACTAAGCAACCCACTATCCAATTAGTCTCTTATGTTTATTAGAGTTATTTGGAAGCACTAACCTCTATCTTTGTGAGAAGGGTTAGGGGGAATTGTTCAAATATAGCTTATCAAGACGTTATCTTTGTCAAGAGGCAGCTGCTATTAGCATATCTCACTCCTACATTTAACCCACCTCCTCTCAAGCTCTACTGCACAACATTATCCTGAGAAACGATGTACATCAAGGAAATAATTATTTATTTGCAACAATTTGAATGCTTAAGTATTGTCGAAATTTGTGGTGAATGAGTCAACTGGATAGTTGATTTTTAATTTTGAAACTGTCACTTGTCAGGTAAAGTTCCTACAAGCTATTCTGCATAATCATGTCCCATCCAAAACTTTGATTACATTATAGAAGAACATAAATCTCTCACACCTACTTCACTTGCAGTCTACAGATGTTGCTATCCCACTCTGCAGGGAATCATGTCTTCTTCAAGAATTTAATAACATTATATATTACAACCTATGTAGATCACTCCTACTTCAGTTATGCTCTACATATGTTGTTTCACACCTATTGACGTGGCCATATAAAAAGAAATAGTTATAATCAAACCTCAATAGAATAGCAAGGCTTCCCATGTAGAGATAGACTTTATTGATTTGGGTCATAAATAATATAGATACCAATTTTTTCATTAAAACATGGGATTATGTTGAATTTTGTCTTCAAATCACGTTTCAGATAACTATAGAAGCAGAGTTGAATCCAAAGGAATAGTCACAGGCAATCTGGAAGAATTTTTATCCTCCTTCCTTATGAGCACTCTCTAGATAAACATGTTTGTGAAACTTTAATTGTGGCAATAGATGAGACTTTAAGTTTGCTCATAACTATGATCATTGGTAAACAAGCTACGAACCCACTTGGACTAGTTCTAACCCAATTAATCTATGCCAGCTTTATGGACAATCCCCGGCCAACTGTTCCAACTTCCAACATAAGAAAGAATTATTTGTGAATGCAAAACCTGAAATGCAAATATATATAAGTTTACAACCCATCACACCATATTTATGAGTGTGTCAAAACTCTTAAAATTTCAACCCCAAGTATTGGCAGGACAGCTAGACAGCTAGTCACATTAACCGAGTCAACCATCCCAACGTCATAATCTTGTTTGAAAGTTCAAACTCCAATATAAAAGCTCCTTTCAAGATGCACAACCAAATGAAGATCAACTTAAATTCACCCTAACTTGAACATATAAAGTGCTTAACTCAAATTTGCAACCCATAGATGATAGAAGAAACAGAGGGGCATTCATGCACATAAAGCCAGTACCTATTCCAATATTGATCCAAAATCGGCCAATTAAGTTGGAGGCGGATGAAAGGACATGGAAACACAGTTTAGGGGATGGCTAAAAACTTTCCATATTTTGTGGATGCTAGGGGATGGCTGGGGAAAAGCTATTTAAATAACTTAAATAAACTACACGTTGTATTTACAATGATAATCCAAAACCTTCTAGCTTTCTATGGGTTTTTAGCTTCTCTTTTTTTCCATACAAAGCTACATTTTTATCTATATGTATAAAATGATGCAAGCTGTCCAGTCAAAGAAAAAAGGGATATACCCTCCAAGTCCCCAAGTCCTTAAGACGTCACCCAAACCCCAAGGAGCATCCCTGTAGAACACTGTGCCAAACAAACTCAATTGGTTAGTCTGCAGCCAAACTCGTGAGGGAGTTTCATACCATGACAAACTCATCCTCTATAGAATAGGACAGGTGGACAGGTTATACAGTTGCAAAACCATGTAGAAAAGATAGAATAGTAGACTCCATGGAATAAAAGAAAAGTTCAAACTCTTGGAATTCTATCTTTTCAAAAGCTGATTCCTGCTGAATTCTCTATTTGATCCATTTCATGATTGTATATATACACACCCTTTGAGGATCATGTAATTCTTCTTGCTTGAGAGATTCGGGAGTTGGTAAGTGTGGTGTATGAAAGTGTATTGCAATAAGTTGTAAAGCAAGTGAATCTAGAGAACATTGTTGTGTTGTTGATATTCTTCAAGGCCTGAAGGAAGCATTTGGCTTGTCAATTTGCAAGGATATGGTGGTGAGAGAAGGCACAGTCCATACTCTAACAAACATTTCCTCAATTGGATTTCCGAGGGTAAATCCTTTCTGTTTAGCTGTGTTTTTCTGTGTGTTCCCAGTTCTTTGCTTGTTTCATTTTATGTGTGCAAACTACCTACAATAATTTGCAGAGCTAAAGCAGATTCATATTTTGCTGATTTGGAACCTGCCAGCCTGCACTACAAATATGGTTGCAGCTAGGAATTGAGAGTAACTTTAATTAATTCAGGCACTTGTATTTCATCACATTTCAGTGACCTATATAATATATTTTACTTCTAATCTGACTCTTACATGCTCGTTTGCGTGTACAAAGTACTCTTTCAGAATTAGGAAATCCATGTTCAACATTTGCATTAACCTCAAATGTCTTTCAGAACAAATAGTCAGTATTGAATGGTCGATGAGTTCAGAAGACTTATACATTTAAATTTGACTGGCAAACTTGGTAGGACAGGAGCTCAGTACTAAGAACTCGAAAGAAATCTTTACAAAATATCTTATAATTACAACATGCGACTGAGTAATTAGAAACTGGGGCATTCCGAGAATTGAACTCGGGACCTCTCGCACCCTAAGCGAGAATCATACCACTAGACCAAATGCCCTTACACATTTATAGATTTCCAAGCGTTAACGTTTACTAGTTCACTATTAATTATGCCCTCACATTTTCTAAAACATATTTCTTCTGCAAACACAAACCTATTCATCGATTTAATCATGAAGTTTATGTAGTTTCGAATTACCTTCCATATCTTTCACTAATTGAGTATTCTGTTTTGTGGAAATTAGATTGGCTTTCGACTTCAAAACTAAACATTTCCATTGTTTTTTCAGGGCAGATGTAGAGCTTGAAAATTAATTCTAGAACTGTGTTACACGGGATGCGTACCAGAACATCGCTGTCCCCAGGATGTTCCACCTGCAGGGCGGCCGGCCATTGGGAGTACCGCCGCCTCAAAACACTGAAGTCATTGATTTTTTACTTTTTTGAGAATATTTTCATGCCTATCAACAGAACATTTAAATACGAGTAAAAGTTTATCCCCCGACAATATGTATACACGTACTTTAAAAAAGTTAAATAAGAAAAATTAAAAAAGTTAAAGTATTATTTATTAATTTAATGTGGATAATTATATTAAGTATTATTGTTGTTCATGCAATAAAATTAGTTGATATATGTGTTAATAAAATGTAAGACATAAATTCAAATTTCAATATATTTGTTAATATTATGTTTTTCAATATATTTTGAGATACAATGCATTTCAATAGACTTGATTTCTATTTTTTTGATATATGGAAAATTAGAATCTTGACATTTATGATTTTTTTTTTGTTAGTTAATTATGTAATCAAATAAACAATATCTATTATGTCAATAAGATCATAGAACTCACAAATTCAAAATTCAAATCTAAATTATGTATAAATAAACACTCAACACCAACCAACCAATCTAATCTTTAAGAACTTGATTTCTATTTAATTTTTTAGATTTTTTAATCAACATTTTATATTTATAATTTTTTCTAATTTATAAATTTTATTAATACTAGTATATATATCTTTAAGATAATCTATATAAACTACGACGAAAGATATTGAGATGTATATAATTTTATCATTAAACATAATAATAATCATAATTTTATCATTAAACATAAATGATAGACAATCTAATTCATTGTTTCCTCTTTCAAATGAACATATAAAGATAAATTTTGATGAGATGACTATTTGACAAATGAAATGATATATGATATTTTTTAATTTTTGGGATTGCACACAAACAATAAGACCAAATGGAAAGCTTTGATAACAAGATTAGAAGGTATAAGCCATTCGATAGTAAAAGATGATTCTATGAATGTGATAAATGCAATGATACAGTGATTAAGGGAGAGTGTCCAAAGTTGGAAGTAGGAGAAAATAGCGATCGACTAGAGTTCCATGGATTTAGTATTTCGCTCATTGTCACTGACAACTTGATATCGTAGCAAATAATTTAGTGATGGAGAAGTTAAGCAAGCACCGACAATGGCCATTTGTAGTCACTACTTGCAGGGTTGGAGTAATTTGAATTATCCAAGAGTGGTGATGTAGCATTAACATTTGTGTGGAAGTTATAGTGTATTCCATGCAAGTAGGAGTGAGGTGATAAGGCTAGATATAGAGTAGCTTGTGAAGCATGTGATAAATAAAGATCATACAAAGTTTAAATCAGAAGTTTGAATTTTAATTGATGGAATGTGGAAAACTCATATCAATTAATGAAGATTATGTTAAGGGGTACTCGAGGTGCTATGATATGATTGATCTTGGTAAGGTTTTATCATGTCATGGAGCAAGTTGGTAATTTGGTATTGCAGAAAAATAGAGTAGGTAGTAAAGGTGTTGTTTTATTTATTCATTTTGTAAGTGGTGCTTGTAAGATATTTGTGTAATTTCTAAGCAAAGTACCTATGTGGTTAAGCACCTTGCAAGGATAAAAGATAAGTCAATAGTGCATCAAGATGGAGTAGTGTTGTTACAATGTGGCATATTAGAAGATATGCCAATGGTGCATTGAGATGGAGTGGTGTTGTCACAAGGTGGCATATTTGACTAGCATCCATGTACATCTTTGTTTCTAGGAATTCAACTATATAAGGATTTGTCAATTTTGTATTAGGTGAGCAAGCATTCTAAGATAGTTGTCACTCAAAGGTGGCTTTCAAGGAGGATTTCGTTACTTAGCGATTTATCTCCTCAACATGGAATACCACCTCTTGTTGCTAAATCTTGTATCCCTTGACTAGTTTATGGGGATGATAGCGCTAGACATAATTCTAGTGGTGAGCAATAGAAATAGGAGTAGGTTTGACACCTTTGTCTTAAAGGGAGGGAATGCAAAATGTGTTAGAAGATTCAATAAGTGAAATTCAAGTCTTAAGAGTATATTGGAGGCAAATTCTTGTTAAGGTTGCATGTTCACCACTATAGAGGGTGCTTAGAGGTTGACAACAACTATACAATTCATTTTTATATGGTTCTTTTGTATATCACTCTAAGTGCAATCATGAAATATGTTTAAGGGATCCATTTCCAATGTTTGTTAGGTTATGAAGGGGTTAATGAGGTAACAAGCATATTTTATGGGGAGAGGAAGTGGTGGATACTAACCAATCTAGAAAGGTAGTAGAGATCATTGAGGGGTGGTATAGTGCTTTGAGGATTTGGCTTTTACAAGTTATCTTTTTTAAGGTGATGGGATAGTGGTATATAGTTAAGGCTATTGTTAGGAAATTAATGCATAATACCCGAAATATTTAATCAATTTCCTACATAACCCCATGAGAGAAAAACATGCATGCAAGCTTGCAAAATAACCATAATGCAAAGATCAAATAGACTAGCCACAAGATAACACAAGTTATACCCTCTAGAAACCCTCAAGAGGGAAAACCCCAACCTCCAAAAGCATCCA
The DNA here is from genome assembly GCA_007115665.2 of Sequoiadendron giganteum. Lineage (NCBI taxonomy): Eukaryota > Viridiplantae > Streptophyta > Pinopsida > Cupressales > Cupressaceae > Sequoiadendron > Sequoiadendron giganteum. The sequence goes on along the minus strand of CM021108.1, from coordinate 636,486,830 downwards.
CACTCTATATATTATTCAACAATAAAACATTACAATGCACTTATAGATTTTTTCGTGAATACTTTTGAAGCATCAAGCTCCTCCAATGCACTCTCCATGTGTCCAAGCATGTTTTTCCCAAATATTATTAACTATTCTATGTCTCTCGTACATAAAATAATTAATTCAATGTTACATACAGCTTTATAAGTGGACCCAAATAAGTACTTAATATGGCTAAACACATATATTAAATGCACCACAAGTAAAAGTTTATTTATTTTAAATAATAAAAATAGCTCATGTTATGCAAGGTGTACAACACCTATTACTAAAATTATCCCACTTATTTTATACATTGCATAAGGATCAATCAGAAATATATCATCATAAGACCGCACATGAAACTACATGAATTTCCAACATACTCTCGTGCTCCATCAAAATACCTACAATAAAACCAAGGCACCCATCGTCTCAAACAAGAACTCCTCTCATCCTCCAACATGTCACTTATAGAAGAAAATGAACAATTCAAAGTGAAGATGCACCAATCCAAAGAATACAAGCATCAAATCCAAGTGCTAACAAAGGCTCCAAGCTTTTGTCAAAGGTAAAAAATCCCACATGACTATAAATAATATCCACAACATATGTTAATACATCCAACAATCTATACCTCTTAAGTATCAACAACATCAATAAACTCATCCAACAATATATACAACCCATAAATCACAATCACAATCTCCCTATATAAAACCCATAAATGAAGAACATACACATCCAAGAACTCCCACTGCATGGGTAATGTCAAATCTGAAAACATGTCAAGGCATATCAAGTTACCAATCAAAACTCATACCAAGGTGTGGTAAATAATCAAAATCATGTAGTATCAAGAACAATCACAATGGTCCACACATGCAACACAAATAGCTGCATACTCTCTCACAACATGTTGCCATAACTCTCCCACATCATATGAACATGAACCTCCAAGAAGTAGTCATAGAAAGAAGAGAGAAAACATGTAAATTATATCATTCCCTTCTACCAACACCTCAAAGTGCTAAGTTGTGTCAAGTATGATATCTTTACCAACCTCGAATGAAAAGCCTCAACAAAACCCAACCAATCAATCACATACATCAAATAAAACATATGTATCATGTAAAACCATATGGATGTAAGCCTCTCTTGACCAAGGAAGATAAAATTAAAAATATTCATTCCCAAAACCAAGAAATCAGCCCAATAAATATCTCTTATGATCCTCATAAATGACATCATAAAACAACTCATATGCATATAAGGAGATAACCATGCCAAAAATCCCTCAAATGAACCCTCTAAAACTAACTATCCATAGCTCAAGATCTATATCCATGAGAATAAAAAGCATAAAACATAATGCATATGAAAATGGGAATGGGAAAATAGCTCTTAGATGATAACCTATTGAATAGACCAAGTGTGGGGAATGAGAATGTTCCTCCAAGATAATTGAGTCATTGTGACTCTCTCCAAGGAAAATATCTTTTATAGGTCCATAATAAACTCACATCCATATCTAGGTGAAGGCTCCTTGATCTTCCTATTGACATATCCAAATACTAACCATCTCAACAAATGTCTCTAACCTAAAAGAAATTTTGAGTGCGCTCTGAAAATTTTAAATTTCCTAAAGATTCTTCCGATTGGCCATGGCGTTGACTGGTAGGGACCCCGACAGGCTTTCTGATCCACATAGGCTACTTTTGTGTTAGTAAAGGAAGGATTGAAGGCTACTCTCGTGGTGGGGAAAGGAGCAAAAAGGAATTTACCTTTGGTGAAAGCGGAGACTTTTACTCGAGAAGCTGAAAAGTCTCTTGATTCCCCCTATAGGTCTCGACTCCTTTTTCCCAGAGGAAGACCTGATTTCCTATGTGGAAAAGCTAGTTAAAGGCAAATCTATGAATGTGTTGAAATCCAAGGCATTCAATCTTAGTGAGATTTCTTGTTCTGTGGATGCCCTAGAGATTTTTGTTCTTGATGACATATTAATGAGACGATTGTTGGCCTTCAACTCTCCCTAGTAGGTAAGTTTCTTGCTTTTAGACCCAATATAGATCAAGTAAGAAAATGGGCAATAATAGTCTGAAAACTCAAAGGGAATGTTAATATAAGTGTAATAGCAACTATTTTATTTATGTATTTATTTACGACGTAAGAAGGTTTGCTAAAGGTACTAGCTGGAGGCATGTGGGCCTTTGACAAGAACTTCAAAAATTGCTTATCCCTATGTAAATAGGAGCCTAGCTTCAATCCTTCAACTGATCTAGGTTCGATTGTACCCACTTTGATACGACTTCCAAGGCTTCCTCTAGAGTTTTGAAATCATAAATTTTTCCCAAGTATAGCGAACTCTTTTGGTCAATTTATTGTTGTTGATAAAGTAACTCAACAGAAGGAAAGATTAGTGTTTGCAAGAATCTATGTTAATGTGGTTGTTAACAAGGTCGTACCCTCGTCTATTTCCCTGAAATCAAGGTTTGAGGTATGGAATCAAGTCATAGAATATGAAAATGCAGGTATTTTTTTCCAATACTATGGAAAGTTTGGTCATCTAAGTAATTCTTGCAAGAAACAACTAATGAGAAAAAACAAAGAAATATCATATCAACAGAACCACAATGTGGTTGTTGAACCCCTAACCACAAAGAAGGATATTTGTAACAATGGAGGTAAGGAAATAGAGACTCCCCTTCTGACTCAGCATAGGAAGGAAAGTGAGGAATCAAAGAAAGAAGTGAAAGGACCTGCAAAATGAAATGAAAAAGAACCATCAATGCTCCTCTCTAAAGTGGAAAATGATTTGGTTGAGAAAGGAATAAAGGTTGGAAGTGGTGTTTAAATCGATGAAACTGAGTCAAACATTGAGATTAGTTTGATTGATCCCAAGAATCCTAATTGGATTAAAGAAAATAAATTGGAAGGAAAGTCCTTTCAATCCTCTCTTCCCAAAGGGATTGGAAGAGGGTGAAATAGTGGCATACCCAAACGAAGCTTGTAGAGAGAAGGAGTCTAAGATTATCAATTTTAAGGAGGTGGAATGTGTAAACTTGTTCAGGGATAAGAATAAAGCTATGCAAGAATCCCTAGCTTTTTTGAGCTTTAGAGACTTTATTTCTCAAACTCCAACCGTGAAGCCCTATGAAGGATATTTAGAGGAAGATTGGACTCGGGTTAATCAGAAAGTAAAAATAAAAATAAATCAAATATCAGAGGAGACCAAAAACAAGGGAGACCTTTTCGAAGGGAAACCCAAGCTCGAGAGGCTTCCTGTGATGTAGCTATGGGTAAACAAAAAACTTTGGATGATCTCTCGAGGCAAAAAAAAACAAGAAGTGTAGAGTGGGGCATGGCCCCTATTTGTTAGTGTCAAGAAGATGTTGATTTCTTTAATGTGATTTTAAACAATGAAGTTATTATCTTGGAATGTTCGTGGTTGAATATCCCCCTATAACAACATCTTGTAAAATGTTGTATTATCGACTTGAAAGTAGATATTTTACTTATCCAAGAAACAAAAATGCAACAATCTACCATTTACCAGATTATAAAAAACATCTAGCCTTCAACTGAGTATTGTGTGAGCAATGCAAATGGAGCCTTAGGAGGACTTGCTACTCTATGGAACCCTACAAGGATAAATGGTGTTAAAGGTGTCCATAATAAAAATAGTTTAGTAACTATTATGGAATACTAGAAAACATCAACTAAATGAAATCTCATAAATATTTATGCTCCCAATACTAGAGTGGCAAGAGTCCAACTTTGGGACTTGCTATCTGCCATTATCTCGAACAAACAAATGGACCACTAGATGTTGGGAGGGGATTTCAATACCCCTTTATATTCTTCAAAAAAATTAGGGGACTGGATGACTTTTTTGACAACATGACAGACCTTGCTAATTTTATATCCTCTCGGGGGCTGATGGATGTTGACCTATAGGGTTCCCCATTTACCTAGTCAAATAGGAGATAAGGAAATAACCAAATTCAAGTTAAGCTAGACAAGTTTCTCATTTCTAATAGCTAGGATATTTTTCCTAAGCTCAACCTATCTACTCTACCAAGAGTGGGCTCAAATCACAGTGTCATCCTCTTGTATTGGGAGGAGGTGGCTAGGGGCCCCTTTTCTTGCAGGTATGAAACCATGTGGAATTCTCACCTTGACCTTAAGTATCTCATTCAAAAGTGGTGGGATTTCCCCTGTCAAGGTACTCTGATGTACTATTTTGTTCAAAAAATTATAAAGATAAAAAATAAAGTAAAAGGATAGAACAAGATCTCCTTTGGAAATATCTTTCACAAAAGTTTAGAATGTCTTATCAAATCTGAAGAAAATTCAGAAAAGAATGGAGGAAGTAATCAATTATGAGGAGACTACTAAAAAACAAAGGGAGTTACATATGGAATGGATGAAGATCTAAAAAATGGAGGAAACCTTCTAGAAACAAAAATCGAGGATCTAGTGGCTATCTAAGGGGGACAAAAAAACTATTTTTTTTCATCAATCCACCATGAAATACATAAAAAGAAACAATATTAGATCCTTGGTTAAAGAAAATGGCTCTATACTGATAAAGGAAAAGGATATAATAGATGTTGTTGTTTCCTTTTTTACAGAATTTGGCGTTGATCTTAATCAAGAGGTTCCAAGGATGGAGGAACTCCTTTAAATTATCCCTAATGTGATATTTGATTAGGACCTCAAGGAACTAGGGAAACCTATAATGTTGCAAAAAGTAAAAAATGTAGTGTTTTCATTTGGAGCTTTCAAAGCCCCAAGGTTTGATGGCTTCCCTCCTGCCTTCTTTCAAGATTTCTAGGATAGCATCTCAACGAATCTTCTTAAGGCTGCAAAGTATTTTTTCAAGTCAAGAATATTTCTCAATCAAATCCATTCCACTTTTATTATGCTAATCCCCAAGAAAGAGGATATTGCTTCATTGAAAGATTATATACCCATAAGCCTATGTAATATTATTTACAAAATCTTCTCTAAGCTTATTATTAACCAACTAAAAGGGGTTCTCTACAAAACGATCTCTTTGAATCAAAAAGGATTTGTAAAAGGCAGATAAATTCTTGATGTTGTCATAGTAACTCATGAATGTATTCACTCAATGGAGTATAATAAAAAACTAAGTATGGCTTTTAAATTGGATATTTCAAAGGCCTATGACGGAGTCTCTTGGCCATTTCTACTTATTGTTCTTGAGAATTTTGGGTTTAAAGGTAGATTTTAAAGCTACTAAAAGTTTGTGTTACTACCCCAAAAAAAATTGTCATGATAAAAGGGGTCCCTAAAGGGTACTTCTCTTGTGATTGAGGTTTAATACAAGGAGATCCCCTATCTCCTTACTTGTTCATCATCGTAGAAGAATTCCTTGGGTGAAACATTCAAAAATATCTTGATTAAGGATCTCTTAAAGGGGTTGAAGTTGCTTCTTATCCACCTCCTACTTCTCATTAGCAATTTGTGGATGATATTATCCTCTTTGGAGAAGTGTCGACAGTAGAAGCTATCCAATGAGAATATAACCTTTAGGATTATTCTATGGCTTTTGGCCAACATACCAATTATACCAAAAGCAAGGTCTTTTTCTTTAATCTGGATCAATTGCTTAAGGATAGAGTGATGAAGATCTTACGATACCAAGTTGTTGTTTTGTCGGCCTCCTATCTTGGATTACCTTTAAGTACTAAAAATCGTACTAATAATTATTAGGATAGTATTATTGAGAGGATCCAAAAAAATATGGCAAGATGGAAAGGAAAGCTTCTTAGGCAAGAAGGTAAGCTTCAAATCTTAAAATATTCTCTTCAAAATATCCTAGTCTACTATCTCTCCTTATTTAAGATCTCGACCTTCAATGTAGACAAAATTGAATAAATTCAAAGAAAATTCCTTTGAACTTATTATGAAGAAAACACAAGGATTGCTCTAGTTAATTGGGATAAAGTGTGCTTTCCAAAAAAGTATGAAGGCCTTGGAATAAGACAGTTAAAGTTGTTCAATAAAAATCTTTTGTCTAAAATAAGTTGGAACTTCCTTGAAGGAAACAAAAACTGAGTGGGTATATTAAAAGCTAAATATCTTGGGAATTTTGATCCTGGAAGATTTTTGTTCTCTGAGTTTCAAAATGGATCTGCAATTTGGAACAACTTAATAAAAAAATATTTTAAAACAAGAAGTTAGAAGGAGAATAGGGAATGAAAGGAAAACCATGTTTTGGGATGATCTATGGAACAATGCATGACTCTGTTATCCATAATCAAATCAAATCAGATCAAGTAAAGGCTAGTTAGATTCAATGGGATTTACCTACACAACTATGTGGATTAGGGCGGGGAAATCCAAAGATGGAAGAATTTTGGAGAATAGCTGACAAGAGGAATGAATTTAAGGGGAGGGAGACAACAAGATTGGGGAGTTATATCCCAAGCCTTAAAAAAACAAATTGGTGACTCCCTTTTTTTCTACTTTAATCGGGAGGATGTGTGGATTTGGAGTAGTTTTCCTTTTAGGAACTTCTCTATTAATTTATCTTATGTCATGATGGATCACCATTTTCTTCCCCTATTATTTATTATTGGAATCAAGTTTCGAATGCTAAACGTATTCCTAAAATCAATTGCTTTTGGTGGGTTGTTGTCCAAGGTAGTATTCTCACAATTGGAAATCTTAATAAAAGAGGTTATCAATTTATAAATAGATGTTCTCTTTGCTACGAGGAAGTTGAGAATGTAGAACATAGGTTCTTCCACTGCACCTTCTCCAAAGAGGTCTGGACTCATGCCTTAAGGATTCTTCTGATAGATTGGGTTTTTCCTTGTTCTCTAAAGAATTTTTTGGAAAATTGAAAAGTTTCCCTTTTGGCTACCCTATTATAGAGGATTTATGGAGGTAAATCTCCCCTTTTGTTCCATGGGGATTATGGAAAGAAAGAAACAACAAAATCTTCAAAGATGTGAAGAGGAGTACAATATGGATGTTTTCTCAAGCATAAAACAACAAATCTAGGAAAATATTAATTCTCAACATTATGGGTTCTCTTAAAGAATGGCTTCTTACGTAGATGTAAGGATTAAACATAATCGGGGGATCAAAAAAGACTTAACTGGGATGAACTAGGCTAGAATCTTGAACAAAAGGATAACTAAATGGTTGTCTCTTAAGGAAGGATGGACAATACTCAATTTTGATGAATGTTTGAAAGAGAACCCTGGCATGGTAGTTGTAAGAGGTGTGATAAGAGATGATAATGGTTTTCTTATTGAAGGTTATGCAAAGAATTTAGGTATTTACACTAGCAATGTGGTGGAAGCATATGCTTCTTGGTGGGGGTTAAGGATAATGAAAGAAATGGGCTTTAATAAAGTCATTATAGAAGGAGATTCAAAGTTAATAATTAATAATCTTAAGGGAAATTTTGTTGCTTCCTAGACAATAAGAGACATGATGGAAGATTCAAATTTTTTGATTGAGGGCTTCCTCAAGTTCAATATTTGGCATACTTATAAAGAAGGAAATAAAGTTGTAGATGCAACATCTAATGAAGGGATACCTTTCCCTAACTGGGCAAGTTGGGGATATGATCAATCCCCTCAAAAAATAAATAAGTTAATATTAGATGAGAGAATTGGGACAAACAAAATTTTAAAAAATTAAAATGATAAGTAACCTTAGTAAGGTGTTAAAAAGTAAGGTATCGGTTGTTTAGCTAAGGTCTATTTATATCCCTCACAGAACGAAGATTATAATCGCCTTAAAAATTCTAAGTTAAGCTTCGAGGAAGATAGTGGAAGTATTGCTAGAAATAGGAGGGATAATGATATTTATAATAAAAAAGCCCAGATTTGGAATTGTCTTAGTAATGATTTCTATGAAAAAGGTGATATTGTTATCATATGTGATAACAAAGCAAGGAAGATGCATAAGATCATTATAGACCCAACTGATAATATGGACATATTTTCCAAATCTCACATGCAGGAGCTTTTAACTAGTCACACAATTAACAATTCTCTCCTTAATCATGATTCTTTAGGGAGGAAGAATATAATAAAATAAATTATAACTAATAGTCCCAACAAGTACAAATTAACAAGTGGATTACTAATTTGGTGAGGTTAACTTTCTTGAGGTTTTATCACTCATGTGATCTATCCATTTTAATGTGCAGGGTTTCCTTCACTTGCTACAACCTTCACTCTATTATTGAGAGTTTTCATTCTTTGCAAAAGAATTTTATGTGTTATAAGGCGAGAGGAGGTAAAATGGGAGGTCTGCAGAAAAGGTCAAAGTTTCTTTCTTTCATTCTGCTACAAAAAAATATGGATCTATGGTAAATTTTTGAGGAAGCAAGTTTGACTCCTTTTTTTTTGGCAATGCAAGGGTTCAATGATGTGACAACATGAGATTTTGCAACTCATGGAAGAATATTCAGGTTTCAATAGGAAACATAAATTTCACAGTGAATATCAACCTCATTGTGACAGCCACAAGACTCGAGAACAAGGGCTTAAAAGTGATTAAATAAAGTAGTAGGAATTATCAGAGATTCATAGACAACTTCTTCAAAAAAGATGACAAATTGAAAAAGATTCTAGAACAGTTACAACCAAGAGAAGCTATCAGCCCCCTTTGGTATGGTAAGTTTATATGTTATGCATTACTTTACCTTTGAGGGAAGATTCAAAACTTTGAATGAGTACCACTTTCCCTAATTGAATCACATAAGGCACAAGGAACAAATTATTGACCCTTTCTATTTGTTTTCTTCTTTGCATCATTTTATAGAAAAAGGATCCTCTCCTCCCTTACACTAGGGAATTATATTGACTCTTTATAAGCATGTTCTAGCCAATACCTCACAAAAAATCCTAGCTACATACATGCATACATAGGTACATACATCTAGGCATACATACATACATACATACATACATACATATACATTTAAGCACACAAGCATACATACATACATTAAAATATATATACAAACATGCATACATCAAACATAAATTTAACAAACTTGTACCAAAAAAAATTCAAGCAAGACATAACGCGAGTGCGTTATATCTTGCTTTGGGAATCCCCAAGCCTTAGGATTGAGATTTGTTTTGGTATACCAAACCAAAGGCTTGGAGTGCCTTCCCAATGTCTAAAGATGTATTTTTGCATATTCTAAAAAATCTTATAATCTCATTTGTGGCAATCGTTAGGTTTGCACATGTTTCAAGGTCGAGTAAATCAAACGCCTGGGTAATGTTAGGCTCTCTCTTAACTATTTAACGATGTAAATTTTTTCACATTTTGACTATGTTAAGGCTTTCATCTTTAACTTCTTCTGTTTGTGTGTATGTTTTTTGTCTAAAACCAATATTTGGTATTTTTAACTTTATTTTTTAATCGTTCATTTAAATTTCAAATAAATTACATTTTTATAAATTAGACTCCATTCTACACATATTAAAAAAAAATAAAATTTGATTAGTTTTCAAAAAAATTAGGAGTGCCACAACCAAATTTGTATTTTTCAAGATGTGTTCACTTTGAAAATTAGTCAAAAATCATATATTCATTAAAAAATTATAAGAAACAACGGACATAAATCACATGATGTTAGCTAATTTATCATAGAAGTGATTTTTAAAATACCAAATAACAATTAGCCTTTCGAGGGAGCCACAATAGATGCTATGTTATGTTTTTTGACAAAAATAACACCAATTTTTGTGGCTCCCTTTTTTGAACCCCTTAACCTCTACCATTTTCAAAAAAAAAAGTATTTTAGAAAGTAGACTCAGAGCTCTATGATCCTTGTTTTTGTTGCATCTAAATTTTTTGAGTGTAAGTATCTTCAATTTCTCATCCAAGGTTAGTATTTCTTGATTTCAAAAAAAACGTAACCACTTAAGACCCCTTTTTGGTCCCCCATCTTCTTGCACTTACCCCAAGTCAATCCCAACAAAATTAGATCCAACCAAGTCAATCCCAACAATATTTCATCCAATCAAGTCAATCCCAACTATATTACATCCAATCAAGTCAATCCCAACAACATTGCATTCTACCAATTCAACCCCAACAACATTACATTACACCAAGTCAACCCCAACAATGTATTACATTCCCTCGAGTCAATCTAAACAATATTACACTCCTACAATTGCACCCCCATCAACATCTACAAGTGACTTGGCTCAAAAAATTTAAGAGCTCCAAAACAAGATGACAAAAATGGAAATGGGAAACACTAGAACTAAGAATAGAATACATTGGAAGAAGTGCGTCCCTATCCTTTTGACAAGTCTTTAAACATGATCCCTTTCCCTCAAATTTTTGAAATGCCTAGATTTGACAAATACAAGGGAAGAGGTAATCCAAGAGAACACATAAGAGAATTTTACATAGCTTGTCTAAAGGTGTCCTATAATGAAACATATCTAATGCACCTCTTTCCTAGAAGCCTGAGAGGTCAAGCTATTAAGTGGTATTCATATTTGCCTCATGGGATCAAATCCCTTTCATGAATTGGTAGATAAATTCATTGAGAATTTTTCATACAACATAGAATGTGAAAAATCCTTGAGAGATCTTTATAATGAAAAACAAAATGATGGGGAATCCTTTGTTTCTTTCTCACAAAGATGGAGAAATTCGGCAAGTAAACTTCCTAATCATATACCTAAAAACTACTTGTCCCCATATTTATTCAAAATCTAAATTATGAATTGGCCTTTCACCTTCAAATTCAAGGCGGTACTAATTTGGAGAAGTCGGTGAAAGAGGAATTAACATTGAAAAAACTCTCATTGCTAAGGGTCTTGTTATTTTTTTTAAAGATCATAAGGATAACCCTTCAACATCCAAAGAAAAACCAAGGATTTGAACTAAAAATAAGAACACTATTAATGATGGTGTGGTAAATGCAAAAATAATTCAAAAATATTCAACCTACCCTACAATTGGTAGCAAAAAATCTCAAAATAATCGAGGTTCTAAAAGACCACCTAGGCAAAATAATGCTCCTAAAAGGCAATACACTCTTTTAGGGGAATTTATTGAAATTCCCTTGGAAAAATTGATCCAAGATAAAATTATCATATTACGTGAAGTGAGAAATCAATAATCATAAATTAAACCTCTATGGTATAAAGAAAATTAATATTGTGAGTACCATAGATCAAAGGACGTAAGACTTTTGATTGCTTCAAATTAAAAAATCTTATCCAAGACCTTATAGATCAAGGTGATGTTGGCATAGAAAATACACCTTCAACTAATGATGATCTCAAGATATTCCAAGATCCTATCCCTAATCATGAAAAAGGGGAACCTTTAAATAAAAATAACAATCCCAAAGGATCCAATTATGCTTCCATTTCTTACGATTACACCATAGCTCAAGTTGAAGGAATCTCTTCCATAAAAAAATCACTCCCTAAGTGCACAATCACAATATATAAGGGAAAATAACATCCAATGATCCCTTTCAAATCAAGATCAAAGTATCCTTCTCATGCCATCTCATGAGCCCACTTTTAATCAAGATCAAATTATCATTTCCAAAAAGCTCTTTCCATCTCAAGATGAAGATATCTTCCTTCTTCCAGTTCATAATCCCACTCCATCTCAAGACCTAAGTATCTCTTCCATGTCACCTCATGAGAAAAGTATCCTTTTCATGACCATATCATCCTATGATCCTTCTCCAAATCAAAAGAAAAGCATGCCTTTCACACCATCTTCCAATTCTATTCCAAATTGAGATCAAAGCACACCTTTTGACCCATCCAATGTTCCTCTCCAATCTCATGAGCCCATACCTTTCACTCCATGTAGTGATCCCCTCCCATGTTGAAAGATAAAAGCATCCTTTCATGTCATGATCCTACTCTTGCACAAGATTCCATCATCTCTATCCAAATAAGACATATCAAAACATGAACTAAAAGGGTATCTAAATTGACTAATTCAAAAGCTTCATCCACCCCTAAGCTATCCATTCCATCACATATCCCTCATTTCATCCAAATAAATCCTTCATTCCTTATCTTGATCTTGAATATCCTATCCATATCCTTCATCCTATCTAACTCATCCCCTTACCCTTGGTAATTAAGTCTTGGTAAATTTGGGAGCAAACCTTGTCCATGTATGTTTTAGACAATCCAAATCCTTACAATCCATGTCCTTTAGACCTTATCTTTTTATCCAAAGAATCATTTTTTTTTATCTCATATCCATAATAGAAATAACTCTAGAGTAAAGGCTATCTCGTTCCTTTGTAATATAATCTTTGGAGATCTCTTCTCCTATCATCCATCTATCCACCTATCACATCATAGTTAGTAAGACTATCCCATAATAAGTGATCTTATATCTAACTGGGATAACTTTCCCCTTACCTAGGTATTGGGTTGGATTTTTGTATCTTGAGATCATATACAAATATTAAAACATTGGGCTCTAATGAAAATCACGAGCAAATCAAATGTTAGTTGTTGAGCTAAATATTTGTCTTGCATAGCTTGTTGCCTATCTTCGGTATAACTATCAAAATATTTTTATGTCCTAACGAAATTATCTTTCCTATTATGGGCATTATCAAAACAAATCTAAGGTCTTAATATATGCATCGTTCCTACAATGGACCTTATCTATCAAAATTGAGCTTGTCCTTTTGGCAAGAGATATGCTAGTTGTTCATTTTATTTCTCGTTGAATTTCTTTTGCTTTCTTGGTTTTATCTTTTCTATTCCATTTTCTCGATGAAAGCCTATCTTAATATGCTTAAAGAATCTTGGGTCATAGCATGAGTGTCTTTATGGAAATGTTTGAATTTATTTTTTCTCCCATTTGCTTGATGAAGGCCTATATCTCAATGTGTTTATAGAAGCTTGGATTTAGATACGAGTTTCCTTCTTTTCATGCTTGCATGTGTATGCAAGTAAGGTAAATGACAAGCATCATCCACTTGCTAAGGTTTCTCTTCAAAGTAACAACATATCTTGTTTTTCTTTATTTGTTTAGATTTGCATCTTTACATATCATATTTTAATTACATATTCTCTCTATAGGTTTTATTTTTGATATTTGATCTTTGGTGGAGATTGATTTTGTTGCATTTCACAAGTGTTAGTATGCATCATAGTCTCGTAATAACATAAATAACATCATAGATAATCTTTTTGTTGTGAGCTCAACTATAAAATTACTTTTTTTGTTTGATCTCCTAAGGGGGCATCATATCCTCCATCCCATGGTCTATTGGGGCATGTTGGGGCATATCATCAATCTTTTTCTTTGAAACAACGTTATAAAACACATTGCCCAAAGAGGGGCAAAATGTAAACATCTAAAAATGGCTAATGCATTTCATCTCATCATTTCATCATCTCGTCATTATTTTTATTATTTCTTATAATTTTTAATTATTTAATTAAGCTAACATTTTCTTCTTCTCATCCATAATAATTAAATAATTTTTAATTATTTAATTAGATCTTAATATTTTTTCATATCTATATTAATTTAATAATTTTTAATTATTTAATTAGATCTTAATATTTTTTCATATCTATATTAATTTAATAATTTTTAATTATTAATTTAATTCATCTCTTATCATTTTCCATCCAATATTAATTCAAATTATGGTTGGTCCTCTATAATTAAATAATATTTAAAAAATATTTAATTAGGTAACACTCCTCTTTTAAATAAATTTAAAATGATTTATTTAAAATAAATATTTTCCTCTATAATTAAATAATTTTCAAAAAAATATTTAATTAGCTAACACTTCTCTTTTAAATAAATTAAAGATAATTTATTTAAATTAAACATCATTTCTTTGAGCTATCATTTGAGTTGAATAAATTTTATTTATTTAGTTCTCTCCTTCAAATTTTTAAAATTTGGGTCTGACCCTATCTTGAATTTTCCTATTCATTGATCTTGCAAATCAATCTCCACCATTGATCAAATGTCAAGCGATGCATATAAATAAGAAGCTTTCATTTCATTCATATCCCCTAGCACTTTTACTGTCAAAATTCCCATAGCACTTTTATTATAAAAAATATCTCTAGCATTCTTATTATCAAAATTGTTATAGAACTTCAAGCATTCAAGCATTATCAAATGTTAGAATTGTGAAAAATCACAAAACCACAAGCCACAAAATCAAACAATGAACAAAGACACCTTCCATGCAAGAGATCTGCAAACTATATGTGCAATATTCCTCAACAAGAAAAAGCTACAGTAGCAAGAGACTATCAAAAGATATGAAAGCTCAAGAGATAATTATAACGAGGGTTGAGTGCTATATAGGAGCAAAACCATAAAAACATAAAAGCACTCCTAAGTTTAACTTAAGTGCATGAGAATAAATTAGATTGCTAATCAATTAAAGAGTAATTAATTATTAGCTAATGC
>CM021108.1:636443462-636468014 GCA_007115665.2 Sequoiadendron giganteum | reverse complement strand
AGAGGATTAACTAAAGAGAAAATGACTCTCAATTAGTAAGTTCTTTAACAATGCTTGTAGACACCACCCAATTTCAGACACATACACAACAAAGCAAAATAAGTAAATTCTAACCATTAAAATTTTGTTAGTTCACTTTTGCAAATGTAGATTCATATCTCCATATCAATTCACTTATATAACTACATATTTAAATAATAAAATAAAACAATCATTTTACAAGTACTAATATTTTTGCATCATTTATAACATATTCTTATATTAATCTAACTAAATATTGCATTTAATTTCAATTCCATACTTATCTATTATTCCAAAACTTTTAAATCTCAATTAATCATTTAATTCGCTGAGAGGCATAACACTACAATGAATTTTTTTTTGTGTACATAAAAATTTCTGCCAAAAAACAATTTTTACTTGCTAACAACCAATTTTCATGTTGTACAAAATAGTTGCTATGTGCAAACTCCTGCCATGTAGTTTCATGAAAGAGCGTGGAGAAGATTGAGTAGCAAATATGGAGGATCAAGGCGGAGGCCAACGCTCAGATTTTAGTTTGGAAAGTTCTACATTATAAGCTACCAGTTGGTGATAAATTAAAATTTTTGGTGACTCAACCTATTAAGTGCCTTGTTTGTCAGCAGTTTGGAAGTTTAAAACACATTTTCTAAGATTGTGTTGCGGAAAAACAAAAATGGAATGTTATCTTTTATCATTTCCCTGTTATATTTGGTCATTCATTGAATTGGAAGGAGGCTGTTTTAGGTGTTGGCATGCATAATAATTTTGTGTCTGATTCTATTAGACAATTTGTTTTGCTTAATATTTGGAAAGAACAATGTTTATCAATGTTTACAAATCAACCAGTTCATCAGAAGACAAAAATTCTTAAGTTTTACTCTGATTTGTTGTTTCAAATTGCCTCTCTTTATTTTCAGCTATAGGGCGCCTCTAAAAAGCAGGCTAACATCAAAAATTATTTGGACAGGGTTAAGCTAAACATTCTCCAGAATCACAAGGAAGAGATGTTTTGCTCTAGACTGTTCAAATTCAGTTTGTAATCTGTGCTGGTGGTTTTATTCTCATGTCTGATCTAGTTTTGCTATTGACAGTTCATCATAAGTATTGTCTTATTTTGCTCCAGCTCTTTGTAAGAGTTTTTTTTGTTGTTTGACAGCTGATTACATCTATTCTTGACAATACTTTGACTGTCCTATTCTTTATAACTTTTTCTTTGCATTGTTCAATAAAAAAAAACTTCTGCCAGATAATTAATAGAGGAAAACAAATACTGAGGATGTCTTTAGCAACAAAGACGTGGAAGACTATTGCGAAAATCATAGAATTTTAATAAATATCAAAGCCACCACCACTCCATTCATAAAGTTATTGGGGACTTCGGGAATAATATGATAAAGGAGCGGAGGCTGTGGGTGAAGGGAGGTAGCAGAGGCGAGCATGTCAACTTGTTTTAGTTAATGAACCAGACCAGAGAATAGCTCATGGGGAAGGAAATTAATGATAGTATGCCAATGTTCTTATTAAAGATAATTTAGTTATACAAACATATGAGAAGAAAAATGGGTATTTACTTATTTCTGATTTTAGAAATATTTTTTATTGAGAAACTTGAAGTCTTGTAGTTTTAATTCAATTCCCATTCCTTAAAAAAAAAATACAATATGATTGGGGAATTATTACAGTAGGACATACTATCACTTTTCAATCCTTTCAAACTTTCTTTTGATCACTGCTGGTTTCACAACATTATAACAGTCACCGTTTCATCAAAATTGACTACGTATTTGTTCAAATATTGAGGAACCTCATAATATATTTTTATATAATAATATAAATAAAATTCTATTTATTTACATATCAAATAAATATTATATAAATAATATAAATATACATTAAAATTATATTTTCTTATATATCAAATAAATATTATATAAATAATAAAAATATAAATTTAGAAAAAGAAAAAGAAAAGAAAGTAAATTGAAAAGATAAAAGAGAAGAAAACAGGGTTAAGACTTTCAAAATTAATTGTTGTAAAAAATATACTTATAAATTCAATACAATTAGCATTTGTATCAATTAAATTCATTCTTTATTTAATTATTGTTAATTTCAATTTCTTAAAATTACATTACAAATTAAACATATAAAATATTTTAGATTTCTATTATTATTATCTTTCATTATTATTTTCAATTCAAAATAAATTAACTATTCATTGTTCAAAATATTCAAATGACAAAAATATTTACCTAATAATATATTTCTATATAATAATATAAATACAATTATATTTATATACATATCATATAAATATTATAAAAATTATCTAAATATAATTTAATACACATTTTACTGTTTGAACTTGTAATTAAATTATTAAATTAATATATTTTGAATCATAATTTTTAAATAATAAATTTAACATATTAAATTTTTTAATAAATTATTTTCAAATTAAATATTTAGATAATCATAGAAGAAAAATACAAATATTTATGCAAACATAAAATAGTATTACATATTAATAATATAAATATAATAAATTTTTTACTATTTGATCTATTCATAAATACTCACAACAATCCATATGTTCAAAAAATATATCTCTCAATATTTTTAATAGATTATTAAATAAGATAGATAAATTAATTTAACAAGACTAAATATTTATGTAATATGCGATTTATTCCGTACACAAATTAAGATTTGAAATGTCTTCCCTTGTGGACATTAACATATATTGTAGTTGGTTGAAAAATACATCCGTTTTGCATGGAACAAACAATATATTTTAATCTTCTGCATTTTTTCTACTCCTAGATATGAATAAATTCACATTTGAATTAACTGGAATCAATTGAATCGAAGCTCCCGCCATTCAATTTTCTAACACAGCAGAAAAAAATAGCGCGAACAACCATTTAGAAAAAATAAATAAAAAATTCCCCAACACAAATCAAATCCCTACCCGTTTATCAGTTTGTGCAAAGATCCTACAACCAAAACAATGGCGAGGGGCAAAAAGGACATGGAAGTGGCCAAATTAGGCTACACAGATGCCAAAAACAGGGGAGACATCGAGGAAGAAGCTCGCTGGGCTAACCAAATTGGCCATCTTCTCAAAGAACGAGGAGAATATGTAGAGGCTCTCAAATGGTTTCGAATCGATTATGAGCTTTCCCTCAAGAATTTACCTCAGAAGCAGCTCATGCCAACATGCCAATCCATTGGGGAAATGTATCTGCGCCTTGAAAGATTTGATGAGGCATTGATTTACCAGGTAATTTGTGATACTCATGTCATTTTAGTAAATACGTCACTTCGTTCTAGCAAAAATCCATTTCATTTTATAAACACCCATTCATCTCATAAAACTCATTTAACTTTTATCATCAAACTCCAAGATGGGCGGTGTTGCTTTGGGTATTCCCAGCCTGCATACAACCTAGAGAATTTGACATGGTATGAAGGATAGATTCCTAAGTAATTAAATATTAAACTGTAGACCTTAAATGTTAAATGTTAAACCCCAAATTCTATGATCAGAACTTTAAATTTCAAACTGTAAATCCTAAATTCTATTATCGACTCTACACCCTAGACCCTAAAACATAGTCTAGTCACAACATCCATTCACTCTTTTCTTTCTTTTAAAAATTGGAAGCTCCCGAAGACTGAAATCCCGAGAGACTGCACCCCAACATTACGTTTTCAAATATTTTTACTTGTAACTAAATGGGATTACTAGAATGACGCTCATCACATCAGTCTGCTTCAACTGAGAACCTACCCACCTCAACCTGCTGCCCTCAGATCAGTGATTCATTGAATGCCAAATCCTATGAGACATCCGCAAATCCACATCAACGAACAAACCACTTAGCACGGGAAGCATGCACTATGGGTTTTAAACGCAATGCATGATAACAATTTATCGTGTTACTTTGGGGATTGCCAATCCGCGTGGGGCCTAATAATTGAACCTGGTTAGCAGTGATAAACTCCTGCCGACTTACCCCCAGATCACAGGTTAAATTATAATATTGTTAGTGTTTTAACGTGTCTTTTTCAAAGCAACACAAAACAGAATAGGGGAGAGGGAGGACCCAGTAGTTGAGCATGTTTCAATAGTTGTGAATCACTTGTGATAGTAGTTGTTTATATAATGCTCAATTTTTTTATTAATATTGTATCAATAGTTGTGACATGACTACCCATAATTAAACAAAATGTATTCTTTTGATCTAAAAAGCAACCAATCATGTGATGCCACATCAGCGCTCAACTACCCATGATGTGAATGCACAAGTATTGGTCAACTACATCTTGTCAAAAAGCATGCTGATGTGGCATCATATTTGATAATGTGGCCCTGAAACGAAAGCTATAAGCAGGGGACTTGCCAAGTAAGCTGTGTAAAAAATTGGGAGTGATTTGAAATTTCCATGTAGGATAATTAGAAGCGTGAAGTTAGGGTGCTCAACTACTGGGTCCTCTCCCCTAGTGTGAAGTAAAATCTCTCTTTAAATTATAAGTGGAAGCTCTTTGAGACATTAAACTAACCTTAGGCATTAAGGTTTAGATAAAATCAACAATTATTAATGTTAAATCGAATCTTGATAAAACATCACATAATCTGATATGCTGCAAAAAAAATGCCATATACTTGATTACTAAACATGATATCTTCAAGGGGTTTTGCAATAGTGAAATAAACAAAATAAGTTTGCCCTATCTTTTTGTCTCGTGTACAGGCACAAGAAAGAACTCTTGTCTCACAAGCAAGATTTTATGGATTTTAAGAATGAAAGCGGCTAATTCTAAATACTACAACAGCTTCTCATTGCCTAAAAGCAAGAACCAACAAGTTGATGCACAACAAGATTTTGAAGTAATAATTAATTTAACATATAAACAACACACCATCCCAAGAATTGAAATTCTACCTTGCATGCAAAGCTACAACTTAGGTAGACAAATAACTTCAATTCAAAGCCTAATGCCATTATCCATTTCCAATTCAATTAATGAAATTACAAAGATGGTAATGGCAGACACAAGAAGATCAAATTGAACAGTAATTTCCACAACATAAACGGATCATCAATTATCATTAAGAAACTCTATGCTCTAAGCACTTATTTATAAGGTTAAAAAACAATTTTTTTGGGATTTAAGATAATAATTAATTTATCTTAAAAATCAATGTCTAACAAAACATTTGAAGCTACTGAAAAAGTAGGAAATAAAGCATTTTGAAATATAAAACCATCCTAAATGAAGCTGAAATAACCTTAAACAAAGGCGAAATAAAAGTTCAATAAACTTCCTAAACATAGGCCCTAAACCATTCTGTTCATACAAAGAATCTGTGAAAAAACAACAGATAAATATAGTAGTTACTAAAAATAATAGCTTGATACATGAACAACTCCTTTGTGATTAAAAAAAAAGAGAGCTAAAAATAGCAGTGGCTAAAAATAACTCTTGCGTTCTAAGCAAAGAAACGAGACTCACAAGGACTTGCTTGGACTCGGTGAGTCTTGGTGAGACTCTTCGGACTCACCGAGTCCGGGTGAGTCCTGTCAGGCAGACTCGCGCAGGCAGGTTTGAAAAGTGCAAAAAAAAATTAAAAATCCTTAGATCTAGAGATTAGAGGATGAAACCCTTCTAGTTTCTTATGGGCAATCTCTTCCATGGATTGTATTCAAATAAAAGCATTCTCTTTTTAATTTACAAACTAGTTTATAGGGTGGGTAGAACAACATTATATAGCAGCATCAATTCTGGTTCAAGAAAGATCATCTGTTTGGTGCTTGATTTCTAATTAGTTCCACAGTATTATTATTCTATTGATCTATTCTTGTAGATATTATCATATTATTATCATTCCTCTTTTGATGCATTGTGATAGATTTATTTTATCAATAAAATATAGCTCCAATGTTATTGTTAGGGTTTACTTTTTTTATGTAGTGCATTGTTCTTCTCTTATTGGCATCCTTTTGATTTAAAAAGAAAATAAGAAATTAGGTAGAGAGCATCACACCAAACCTCAAAATAAAGTGTCCATTCCCATTTATACACATCTGCTTTTACAAATAAGACAGATGAATTGGTGCTGTAAAATGGCGACAGTCATGTTAGATTTAGGATCAGAAATGAAAGCAATCAGAAAATGCAACACATAAGAAAATGAACACAACCCTGGGAAAACCCTCCCACTCGAGGGAGAAAAACCCAGCAAATATATCTCTTATATATTGAAGGAACAAGAGCAGAAATCTGCTTACAACTCCGGCCCAACACAATGCCGAATTTGATACAATGAATAATAGCACCTCTCCTAGATGCAAAGATACAAATGAATATGTTTCTCCTTGAAATCGGTCTGCTGCTACAAAATGATGATCTGCTGCTACAAGCTGATGATCTGCTACTCAAGTATGAACTTCTAGGAATACGAATTATGATGAATGAACTTGATGATCAAATGAATGATCATCACCTTGTATTTATACAGAACTAGGCGACTCTTCATTTGGGTTGGCCTCTTTTAAGAAACAAGGTGACTCTTCATAAAATTATTATATATAGCAAGTCCGACTTGCCTTGGTATTATTTATCCATCATTTTTAAATTTGAGAGAAAGATATCTCCCACTGCTATAACATCAACAAGTCAGTCTTGTAATTACTCCACTATCAAAATGTCTTAGTGAAATCCCAATCACTTCACATACCAGCCCTAACGACCTCTAGTAGAGGTTAAAAGCAATTTATTACCTGCCATGCATGCATATACATCTACTACCCCATGGAAATCAATGATAGTGGTTGCAAATGAACAACAACCCACATCATATTGTGTTTGCTGCCATATCACTGCCCATGTAAGTAAAAATCAACAAACATGACCTCTTTCCAAGTCAGTGGTTTCCAAGGAACAAAACATCCTTATATTATTATTTTGCCCTACATGGCTTCCAACATAATGCTAATATTAGAACTCCCCTACAACAAGTGACAAAAATATTGTTCACCTTCATAGTGCCGTGGCAATGTTCCACCTCATCAGCAAGATTCTTGTAGAATTTTCTTCCAATCATGAACTTGCTGTATATTTATTTGATGGTCACTATATTGTTGAAAGCGATGGAAATTGCTTCCAAAATGACTCTTTATAGCAATCTACAACTGCTCTATAACACCAGTATAATGATCTAACGAAGCTCAGCCATGTATATGACTTTAGAACCTTTCTGATCTGCACCACTTAATCAATTTTGAATCATAAATCCCTCGAGAGGTTTCAAGACATATATGAAATAAATTCCCATGTGGTTCTTTGGTAATTCGCTTCTTGATTATCTGGGGGTAGTCTCCCCTCCCATCATGGTACTCCACTTAGTTGAGATCAAGGGTTTGCTGAAATATGACTTCTTCTTTCTCCTTATCCACCATGGTGCATTAGCACTTACATCACTTAATGTGGAGACCATAGTGAGTTGCTTGGTGTATTAGTTCATAATACCCATTTTGTTATAGGCATTTTTCTTTCGTTGGGAAACTTCATTGGAGTTACATAATAGGGAATTCTTTTTGGCTTAGATGCCGATCTAAGGGGTTTCTAGTCCCAGATTTGTACAGCGTCACTCCTTTTATTTACATGCCATATGGATGGTATGGGTCACAGCCAGTTTGGAATTATGATGTGTAGTATGAATATTCTGCTATTGCATGATACTTATATCCCTTTCCCTCCCATTTTAGTCTTGAATGTTTTTCCAAGTCATGGGTGCAATTATGTAGGAAATGTTCTCAATAGAAAGCGATTGATATTACTACCATAAAATGTTTATGCCCTTCTGCCACCCTTTTTTATTTGAATATTTTACTGTGTAATTGGTAACCAAATATGCAGGATTTTTTTTTCCCCCCAAGATGTGTATAACTGACATGGGACTCCCTTTATAAAAGGATTGGTTTGAAAATATGTAAGAATATATTTTATGTGCAGAAGGGATTGATTTAACTATGGTAAAATTATTTGTCTCTCTTTTCCTTTTTCTTTTTTAATTTGAATGTTTAACTTAGTGATTGGTGTGCAATTGTGCAGGAAAAGCATCTGCACTTTGCTCAAAAGGTGAATGATCTTGTGGAGCAGCAGCGGGCTAGCACGCAGCTTGGTAGGACCTACTTTGACATTAATGATGAAAACGAAGATAATTACTTTGCACTTGAAAAGGCAAAGAAATATGTGAAGATGTCACTGGAATTAGCTCATAGTTTGAAGGAGAATCCCCTGAGTAGAAATTCCCCATCCTTCGTCAAGGAGCTTGTGGATGCATATAATAATATGGGTTTGCTTAAAATTTATTTGGAAGACTACGTTGAGGCAGAGAGGGTTTTACAAGAGGGTTTAAGGATTTGTGATGATGAAGAGGTTGGGGACAATGATGACGGCAGGACAAGGCTTCATCATAATCTAGGTCGTATTTACATTGAGATAAAAGAGTGGGAAAAGGCCAAGGAACATGTTAATATTGATATCAAAATATGTCAAAATATTCCTCATCCTCAAGGGGAGGCCAATGGTCTCATCAACCTTGGTTTAATTCATTATAAATTGCATAAATATGATGATGCCCTTTTATGCTATAAAAGAGCTCTTAGGATTGCAAGTAAATTGGAGGATGAAGATGCCCTGGTAAAAAGTGTGAGAGTGAATATTGAAAGCACCGAAGAAGCTCAAAAGATAATGAGTGAAGTGGTTCAAGAAGAGCAGCGACTCAAAATGCTTGTTCGTAATGCTAGCCTAAAGATTGGCACTTCATCTCAAAGGAGGCATCAGATTCAACTACAAAAGTGTCTGAAACAATTAATTGAGCTTGCAATTAATATTGAAGCATGGCCCAAGGTATGCCTATTGTTTGTTTGACTTCTCATTACTGGCTTATAGGGTTTGCTGTGACATAGATCCCAAATTGTAGTTTGATGATGTTGGGCAAAATCTTACGATGTAATTGTTTTGTCCAATTTTAGTTTATTCTCATGTTTCTCCTTTTACTATCAGCATGATTGATTCCATCTCATTGCTTTTGTGCTAGTATCTGGATTATGCCAAAAAAACAAAAAATGTGGTGAAAGGGCTAAGGGACATGGCTAAACTAAGTGATGCATTCCTAGATATTGGGGAGGCTTACTATAATCTCCGCAAGTTTGATAAGGCAAAAAAATGGCACATGAAGAGTTGGAAGGCCAGCAAGACCATTCACAATCTTGAAGTAAGTACTGCATTTCTCTCTCTCTTTGCTTGATTTGTAAAATACTCTTTTGGTATTAAATGCTTGCTTATGGATGATCTCAAGCTCCCGACATGTGAATTGAAGTAAAAGCTGCAAATCTCTATGAAGTGGATGTGTGAAGCATTATTACAGGATTTTGCATTACAAACTTCATTCTTTGAGATTTCTCACCTTGATTGTGTGCTAATTCTTGGCTACTCACAGGAAGATTATTGGACCATTAACATTGCTGATAACTACATGTTTGTGAAATTTTAAAGTATTTTGTTGTTATCGACTGCCATGCATCTCAGAAATACTTGAGGGATACAACCATAGATGTGATGTACGCTGTTGCTTCCTGAAATACCTGATTTGCACTTGCAGTCCAATAAACAAAGTTTGTGTTGACATTGCAGGTCAATTTTTTTGATGATGTGTAAGTCTTCTCTCAAATGTAGAGCAGTATCTAATTTTATGTCAATATTGAGTTTGTTGTTGACAGTTATAGTCTCTGTTAAGACTCATGTTTAAATTCCTTGATTTACAACATCTGCCCCTCCTCAAGCTGTAAATTCTTTCCTTATGGTTATATGCAAGTTATACACAGTTTTACTCTTGGTTAACTCAGCATTGAATGTTGATATATTAAATTACTAATTATGACAAGATGTAATAAGAACAATCTAGAAAGCATCTTCTTTGTCTAAGGAAAATAGCAACTAGAAAAATTCTTATAAAGATCAATGCCATAGTAACTTCAACATTTAATATCCTTTTGAATTTTGGAATGCTCAAGTTGCCAAGTTATGTTTCTAATTATAAGGGGTGATTGCTTATTTTTCTCCTTACACAAACATTAAGAGCATGGCAGGAAAGATGCTTGTGAGGTTTAATGGCTTCTTTCTATTGCTAAATTATAAAAGTATCATTGAAAAAGTAATTTAAGTATGAGTTGTTAACCTATATGTTTGGGGAAGAATGCACTCCCATATTTTTAGGATCTATACTTGCTATGAATGTTAGTGTTTCAATTCACACCATATAGTGTGACACAAGATGAAATAGATTTGTGGTATGACCACTCTTCGAATTAGAGTGGGAAGCTTCTTATAAACAAAAACTAACATTAAACTCTAATCTAAACACTATGTATTTGTTATTTTCAATTTGCACTAATTAAATCTATCTTTTTGGTTCTCAAGTTAGGGCATGAGGTGATTCAACACTTTTGTTAAAGGCAAGAGGTTTTCATGCTTTTTGACTTAAAACAAACCCTACATTGCTATTAGACGTTCATTCTTTCTAGCTAAAAGTATGGACTGAAAAAATGTGAGTAAAACACAAGGATTGAATATGTTTAAACACAAGGACACAAACACTTAAGTAAATTGAATTAAGGAATTACGCACAAATCCATGACCTCCAACTTTGAGTAAACCTGCAATACAGAGCTTGTAAGCTTGCTGAAAGCAACTTATCTTAGCACACATACACAAGGCATTATGAACTAAACATAGTAGTTGTATTGAAAGTTACAATAACCAACTTAACACCTTGTAGTAAATGTTAATCAATGTTCAACTCATAAAAACACAAATGCAAAGAACATATCGATAACAATTTAGAGGCAAGATAGGTATTACTAAATTCTATTGAACAAATGACATTGAAACCATGAATTGAGGGCTAAGAGCACTTATTTATAATGTTTACAAAATAATTGCATTTAAAATAATTAAAAAACTAACAAACACTCCTAAGTCAATAATAGATTGTTTGCATGCAAAGCAAACTCTTTACATAATCTTGTCGACAAATTCTAAATTTAACTTGGGCAATCTTTTGATATACTCTTGATAAGGATGACTATGAGCCTAATAATAGACTTTCTAGAAGGCCAGTATAAAAATAGCTGGTCTATAAATGAATGCTAAAAATAGACTTCTTAGAATATACTCGATCTCCTCAAAAGTGATGACAACTAAAATAGGATTGTTTATAAATAGCTCAGGCTAAGAATAGACTTCTTGATGGTCAGCTTGGACAACGATTTTGATGAAACTTCTCTGTTTTGAACATGACAAATCCTTGAAGACATTTTGAAATATTGAAAATTCACCTTGATGCTTGGAAGCTGAAACCCTTCTTTTCTGCTGATTCTGTGTCAAACCCTAATTGAAAATATGCAACACTAGACACTCTGAAATCTTAGAGCATATGAAAATTGGTGTTTCATATATGAAGATGTAGTAATCTGCCCTCATAATTGCTGCTATCTTTACTCTTTAATTGATCAATTTATCTCTCAAAAACCGCTAATATGGTTGTTGTATACTACTGATATCTTGACTGAAAACTCACTGAAATGACAATAAACCTTAGAAGCCCAAAAGAATATTAACAATGGTAGGTTTAATGATGGTGGTCTCCTTTAATATACCAAGTGCAAATTATATGCGAACACAGTTATAATATTCTATAAACCGAGTTTGTTATCAGCATTTGATAAGTATCGACTGAGATTCAAAGGTAGACAATTGACACTGCCTTCACAACTTCATATTAAAACAGGCTGAGAACAGAAATGGTGATCAAGCTAACACGAAGTATCAATCTCAGCTCAAGCTACTGTCAACAATGGATATATCTTGGAACTTACAGTGACAAGGAATCAAATAAATAGAGCAGTTACCCACACTACCAATCGATCCAGTCTTATTCCAAACTGAAACATGAAATTACAGTCAGAGATCTGGGTTGGATGCTAGTCGATGATCCTTTATACTGGTGGAGTGAACAACCCAGTCGATCCTAGCAATGGAACAATGCCAGTCCAGAGATGTCCCTGGCTGGATGATGGATGACAATGGTGGAATGTGCGGAGTCCTGAAATAGAACACTCGTTGCGACTGGCCTGGAGCTAGATGAAGTGATTGTCGTGAGTTGCTCGTTGGGTGTGATGGTATCTTCCTGGTCTCGCGTAGAACTCACAGGCTTGATATTCGATGCCAATCCTTTATTGTTCACTAATGGATATCTGCTGAAGATTGCTTTGCTGGCGTACACACTCTTGTACAGTGGTTGTGATGGGATCTTGTGAATGGTGTGGGAGTGGTGGCCAAAGCGGAGGCTTGGCCACACTTCACTATGTTCGCCTTCTTACCCAATGCCTCCGCAAGACCAGCCATGTGGCTTGCAAAGGGTTTCGTCCTTGCACGGTCAGCTTCCAATGTCTTATTCTGTGATGCCTCTCCAAAGCAAACGACCTCGTATAAATACTATGCCAACTTAAAACCAAATTTAAATGTTATTCATAATAATTTAAATTTAAATTTATTTATTATTTAATATTATTTTAAATATTTGCAGAGTAGTGTTTAAAAACACTTTTGTCGTTCCCTTCAAGACTCGTTTGGATTAACCGGGGTCATGACATCTCTAAACCCTAAGCAAGTAGCCAAATACCTTGAAGAAATATCTGTTGTGGATTTGATAAAGTTAATGCTGATCTCTTTCTTTTAGTCAATCAAAGACTTGCTTAAACCATGATAAAACCCTATTCAGCTCAGGAAATGTTTGACAAAATGATGGATCTGTTCTAATTGAAAATCCTAACCGCTTGGAAGAAATATGTTGGTGTAATTAATTATTATTGCACTTTATATTAAGTTTACTTTGGTAATTAATATTATTTACTTGAGTAAATTAGGAAATAAGAGCACATGTCATCTCCTTGATTGGTGTAATTAATTATTATTGCACTTTATATGAAGTTTACTTAGGTAATTAAAACTATTTACTTGAGTAAATTAGGAAATGAGAGCACATGTCATCTCCTTGACTGATGGCAACACCTGCCACCTCTACCTCATTGAACTCCTTGATCAACGTTAATTAGGTGCCATATCTCCCTGATTAAGATGAGCTCACTTGATACCTCTGCTGCTACAGTTGAGTCTGTCCTCTAGTTTACTGCTCTCCTCTGGGAAACTTATTGCCTTGATTTGTGCATTCTATAGCCTATATATTATATTCATTTCCATACCTTGAATATCAAGAATACAGAAATTGGAATTCTGTCAAATTCTGGTCTTTTGATTGCTAGTAAATTTACATTGTTGTAATTTTGCTCTTGATTTTAGGAGATTTAATACTGTTAATCATTCTTCTTTATTAAATCTAACATTATATCAGAGCATAGATTCCCTCCGAATCTAACAAAATCTGCTGTTATATGTCTTTGTGCAATGTGAATGCCCTACTGATCCCAAGTGCTTTATTTTGGACAATAATCACTGCTGTTGATGCTGAAAATTACTTAACATTGATGTGGAAATCCTGCTGCCCTGCTGTTATGACAAAATATTCAATGCTGTAGATCACCAAAAATTTGCTACAATGATGAAAATCGTCGCTGATGAAAGGATGAATTTGTGAGTGTTTATGTTAACATCAATTAGTGCTATTTCCAATGATTGATCTTCCATACATATAATCTGGTTTTTCTTTTTGAATTCGTTATTTAAAACTGATTGTATCTCTGTAAAGGGAATGCATTTAAATAGCTGATCCTCGCTCAAAAAATAGGAGGTATAAGACATTGTTTTGAAAACCAGATGGCTGGCCTTTCATAAGTGTGCCTACATAAGCAATTGTAACTTTTTAAAATAACATTCAGTCCATAGTTTTAGGACTCAGACTCGGCAACCCAAAATTTTGGCTCGGTCTCAAGACTAAGCAAAAAACTTGGCAAAAAAATACCTTATAATTACACAAAAAGAAGAAGAAATTAATGCATTTAGAGAACATAAAGGTCTAATTTGACTATCAATTTTTCATAATTGAAACATTACACACGTCATATGATCCTCAAATTCTCAAAATTTGAAATTTCATAGTTTCGAAGTCGAACAATACATTGTAATACAACAAAATAATAAATAATAAATGTATAACAACATTATAATTGCTTACATATGATGATATGTCAACATGAAAAAAGCAGCCAAATACAATCTACATCTTCCTTTTTCCCCTTCTAGTGTAATTTAATTTTTCAGTCCTCGAACTAGAAGGTAAGTTAGTACCAAAATGATGATAGATTGTTTCTTCAAAGTATCTTCATTTTCCTCCATTGCATCCAATTATGTTGCTGCTGCTGTTCCTCCCTTCAATTCTGCAAGATCTTCATTAGCAAGGAGGAGATCGTCTTGTTCATCAACAATCCATTCACCATAAGGGTTAATCTCATTCAAGTCGATGGAATCATGTGAATGCCCTCCACCTTTTTAGTTCGAAGGCGAAGGTTGAACTGAATGAATATAAGATCATTGAGGTTTCTTTTCTTCATGTGAATGTTCTCAAATAGGTTTCAATTGTGTTCACACCCAAAAACACTATAGAGTTGGGACAAAATACATATGGCTAGCCTTTGAAGATTTGACGTGCCAACACCATAATTCTCCCACCATAAATCTAAAAAAAAAAGAAAAGAAAAAGAATTAAGTAAAAAAGGTAAGAATCAAGTTTCTAATTTCTACTTGTAGTATTGAGCTTTTTTTTTCATTTGGTTGTTTTTCTCTTCTTTGAATTGCTTGAGTTGAAGAAAAAGCCTTCCCTCCGCACCCTTGCAGACCTTGAATAGATAGATGAAATATAGAAAGTTAATAATTATTTATGTAAAACGGATGTTTTTAGAGAGTCAACATTGCCAATTTCATAAATAAGATATAGTAATTCTCACCTCCAACTCATTAAGAACTTTGTCTCTTGTCACAACATTTGGCACAATCTTATCAATGCATGAAATAACACTTACCATGACCTCCTCATCAGCCTTAAATGTATTAGAGAAGTAGAACTTTGGGTTCAAGTAGTAGGTCAGGACATGTATTGGTTGGTGGAGTAGGTTTGTCCATCTGTGATCAATGATGCACCAGATTATTTCATATATATTTTTGTTTCCACCAAAGTAATGCAAAATGACCTCTTTGGCCTTATCCATGGCCTCATAGAGGAAACCCATCGACATGCCATCCCCATCCACCATACAAAGAACCTTGACCAAAATTTCACCTAAAAAATTGAAAACAAATTTGAAATTATTACAAAATTAACCTCTCAAAAAAAAGCAAATAGATAATTTTGTATAAAGTTTATGTTTGTATTGTTACCTACCTTGATTAACTCTTCTCTATTTTTGATGAATAAGTCATCAAAAATTGTTCTTGCAGTATTCTCCCCTTCCAACTTTTTTGGAAAATGGAGACTCCAACCAAACATCAGACACAAACATTTGCTTGAGATGAGGAATTGCGGCAAGAATGTCTTGCAAAGTGAAGAAGTGGCTAGCAAATTGTGTCACTCTTGGTCGCACAAGCTCCTTGCAATTTGTGTGCTTTCTCATCAATGAAAGAACCCAAGTATGGTTATCAATAAATTTGGTAACTTATTTAGCATCTTCAACCATGCTTTTGACCCATCCAGTTTCCTAATGTCCTCTAACAACAAATCTAGGCCATGTGCAATACAAGGAGTCCAAGAAATTTTAGGATGCCTCTCCATAATAAGTCTCCCTGTAGCTACATATTCTTCTGAATTGTCCGTGATAAGTTGGACAACATTCTCAACCCCAACCTCCTAGATCACCCCGTCCAATAGATTGCACAAAATACCAACATTTTTGATTTCATGCTAGGCATCTACAAACTTCAAGAACACCAATGTGTCATTAGAAGCCACTAAAAAGTTAAGGGGAGTCCTATTCCGTCCATTTGTCCATCCATCTAGTAAGATGTTGCAGTTTTTTTTCTGCCATACTTTCTTTTGATCATCAACCACAAGCCATGCATTTTTTACGGCTTCCTCTAGCAATGGCCCACTCAATTCTCTAGTTGTTGGAGCCTTAAACGCCTTACCAACAATTGTTAGTGCTTCACCAACCCTTCCCAATATGGGCTATTCACCACATTGAAAGGTAAATTATTATAGTATCAAAAGTTTGCTATTGTCATCTTAGCCTCATGGTGTTTTTCCTTATTCCAAGCGGTATCTTCAAGTGAGGGTTATGCTCTTGGAACATTGCTTGGAATAAATAAATTTGGTGATGATGAAAGAATATGGCTAGAAGTAGAAATATAACCCTTAGGACTGTTAGAATATTAAATTCTCTATTGTATAATGGTCAATTAGTGCTGCAGTAGTCAGTAGTTGAGGTAGTTAGGCATCTTAAATGTCTACAGTCATCTACCTCCTCTATAAATTGTAATCTACTCTTTCAGTTAATTCAAGCAATTTCTAGCCCAAAATTGTTTCATGGTATCGTATTAGCTCCGAAAGTTTGGTAATGTCTCAGCTTGATTTTTCAGGACCTGCTTATTTCGAGGACCCGAGGGCTAGTCGGAAGGTAAAATTAGGGTTTCCTATTTTAAAGGATGTTCTTGCTCGGAGTTGGTTGTTTCAGTAGCGGATTCTTTCTGGGTTTTCAGAGAGCTTCGCATCGGTATGTTCTTCTTGGCATTCTGAGCATCTTTAGGAATTTACTATTTTTAGTAAATTCTATTTCGGGCAGTGAACCTGTTGGTCTTAGCACAGTTGACTTTCCTCTTCAGCTGACTCAATTGGCTTATACAGTTTCTAGCTTCGGAATGTAGTTTCAGAGAGATAAGTTCATTTTACTCAAATAACATTATATTTTAATGTTATTTTACCACCTTGGCCTAGTCTATTAACTTAATGTTATTTTAAAAGGTGGACTTGAAGGGTGGCGCCATCATTGAATTAATATTGCATTTATTAAGGTTGATTTAAGAGCCTTAAGTGGGACGCCATTTCCAAAGCTATGAATTTAATTAAAAAAGTCAAATTGAAGAAAGGGACGCCATCTCTTGGGATTAGGGTTTGACTCTGGAATGAAGGTTAGGGTTTCGAGAAGGTCAACGGAAAATTATAAAAGGAAGCCTTTGGTTCTCATTTCAGCATCTTTTGTCTACAATATTGTTACTCTGTCGGAATGGTATTGGATCGCTTCGAGGAGTGAAGGCCTCCTAGCTCGGGCATTGCTTCTTGCTTGCAACACAGCAACTAGTGATGAAATAGTGTAGTTGTGAGTTTGCATTGGGATTTGTGCATTGTAATCAGCTTGTAGCTTTCTAGTTTCAGATTTATGCATGTTAGAGAATTCTGGAAATTGCATTTTAATACAGCAGATTGTCCTTTTTATTCATAAGTCAAAAAATATCAAAAAGATTCTTCTGGGTACTATCTACTTCTCTCTGTTTGGTAGGGGCGACCCTTTCCTCCAGTTTGTGGAATTTTTAGTAAAGCTTTGGATTTTTAAAGAGAGGTCGAACTTCTTGCTGGGCCGTACCATCTACCCTTGCATTGATTTCCGTGCATAAATTACATAGGGGTTTTTGATCAGCTTTTAGTGTTCTAATTTGGTCGCCATCATACTAGGATCATTATGCAATTCGTCTCATGAGATTTGATTAAGTTTGGAGCAAGTTGTGAATGAATTTGTGAGTTTCAGGGTTGTTGTTCGTGCACGTGGAAATCTGGACTGTCAAAAATCAGATTATCAGGTTGGCTTCAAAAGTGCAGTTTCTGATTAAAGCTTTCTTATTCATTGAAGGGAATTCTATAAATATTGTTGCAGCTCTATTACATTTTGATTCATATTGATAGCAAGGCAATGTCTAACATTTTGTAAGCTGGCAGTAGTACTAACAATAGTTTATAATCTTGCTTATCAAATTGTAATGCTCAAGTCTACTTCCAGTATTTGCTATTGTCATTCCTTTATCTCTGCCCTATGGTAGCTACTTTCCCACTCCGGGTTAGAAAGCACATTCTGGGTGTCGAGTACTTTCAGCATTATAGTTATTTCTTTCAAGCATTGTAATTTCTGTTATCTCCGCCATATGGTTGCCTCCTTTGCGTATTGGATTGAGTAGCACATACTTGGTGTCGAGTGTGCTTTCAGTACATTAGATTTCAGGGATCCTCTGACCACATGCTCGTCGTTCGCCGACGCATCTTGGTTAGAGTTCTTGCATAAGCATTTTGATTAAGATCCTCTGACCAATGCTCACACCTTGCCCACATCGGGATCCTGGTGTACATTCTGGTTAGAGTTGCTTCAGCATCGTTTTGGTTTAGCTGCTAACCTTAACGGGTGCATTGGTTTGTAAACTGTTATTGAAAATTCAAAAAAAAATTGGCTCGGAATATTTTAGTGGTATCAGAGCCAAGATCTTGCGATCCTGTGAACAAACTGTCTATGAGTGACAGAGAAAGGAGGTACATTGCAAGGGAAGACAAGAAGGTTGGAAAACAGTTCCAGCCCTATCAGGCTCCAGAAGGTCAGACAACTTCAGAGGTTTTGAGGGCTCATTGGGAGTCTTCTCAGGAAACAGACATGGCAGAAGGTGAGAGATCAGTTGGGGGTAACAAGAGGGTTACCAGCAACAGAGATGATAGTGGAAAGGGAAGAGAGAGATCCATAAGTCCAGGACAGAGATTTGAAAGGAAAATGGGTGCCTTAATGGATATGGTATCGCTCATGATGGGAAAAGTGGGCCAGAACACCATTCCACAAAGCAACCCAGGACATAGAGGAGAACACAGTGCCTCCAACCAGCATGATGGTCATGCAGCTCAACCTTTTTCAAACAACACCTACATCTTAGCCAGGCCATTCAAACCCACCTTCTTGGCACGAGTAAACACTTAGCCAGATCCTGAAGAAAATGCTTCATTCGTGGAGCAGTTGAGGCTTGGCCATGCGGAGTATGATTCTCTCCCTAACGACATCAAGATGGATATGTCCTATAATGACTTTATGGATCATAAAAGAAAGAATAAAGGACAAGGGAGACATTATGAGCAAAGAAGAACACCAGTGCAAGGGGACTTGTATCAAGCTGTCAACAAGGTTATACTTCCACACTATGACGGGAGTGATAACAGTTCAGCCCGAGCTTGGATACAGAAGCTGGATAACTATCTAGCTCTCAGACCCATGGCAGAAGAAGAGGCGATCAAGTTCGCTACATTACACCTTGATGGGGTGGCGCACGAGTGGTGGTACCATGGCCTAGTTACCTTGGGTCATCGGTCTATCACAACTTATGATGAGTTCACCAATAGGCTCATCGAGAGATTTGAGAAAAAGGATCCTGAAATTCATTTCAGAGAATTGGCGCAGTTGAGGCAGTATGGCACAGTTGATGCCTACATAGCGGAGTTCCAAAGACTCTCAGTCATGGTCACTGGAATCACGGAGAGGCGATTGGTGATCCTTTTCAGTGAAGGATTGATGGAACCACTCAAGGGATGGATTAAAGCTTTTGATCCACCCTCCCTACAGGAGGCCATGAAGAAGGCAAGAAACATGGAGTGGGCTGCTCCTAAGGCAAAGTTTCAATCCAATCCACCCTTTCACAAAGGGGATAAAGGAAAAAGACCTCATCAAAGACCTCCTTCGAGACCTCAGCACAAGGAGTTCAAATAGCATAATCCTCATGTCACAAGATTGGATCCAGAGACAGTGAACGAACTCAGAAGAAAGGGGTTATGTTTCCGGTGTAGGGAAAAATGGTCTCAAGATCATGTTTGTCCAAAGGGAGTTAAATTTAATCAGATTGAGTACTGTTCAGCTGGTGAAAGTGATTCTGATTTTTCAGACCAGCAATCTGATTTTGAAGATAGTGAAATGGAAAGAGTTCCAGAAGAGTCTGAAGATGAAAAAGAAAGTGGAGTTATTTTGGCTCAACTTTCGAGCTTTCAAAGAAATGAATCCTTCAAGGTTCGAGGGATGATTAAGGGGCAGCGAATAGTTGCTTTGATTGACACCGGGGCAACACATAACTTCATTGATGAAGTTGTGGTGGCAAAGAAGGGGCTGCAAATAGAAGAGTTTGAAGGCTTCAAGGTCATGGTTGCTGATGGATTCCACATCTCATGCACCAAGAAGATCTCAAACATGACTATGCAATTGGGAAACTATGAAGTCAAGGACGACTTCTATGTGGTTAACATTGGAGATACGGATGCCGTTTTAGGCATTCAATGGCTGCGTTCACTGGGAGAGATCTCCTTAAATCTGCAAACTATGGAGCTTAAGTTTCAATCCGATGGGAAGAGGGTAGTACTAAGAGGAATGTCCAATGGGGGTCCTCGGGTTGTGTCATTCAAGAGAATGGCAAGGCTGGTTCGTCATGATCAAGTTGAGTGGGCTGCAGAATGTATGATCCTTCCTGCTAGTCCGGTTGACACTAAGAGAGACTATCCTCCTGATGTGCAGTCTTTACTCACAAAGAAGAGCAAGGTATTTGCTGATTTACCTCCTGGACCACCACCTAAACGGGGTTCGGAGCATATCATAGAGCTCAAGGAAGGAGCTAAACCAGTTATTACAACTCCATATCGGTACCCTAAGAAGCAGAAGGATGATATTGAGAAAAATATTCAGGAACTCTTGGAGATGGGTTTCATTCGCCCAAGCAAGAGCCCCTTTGCTTCAGCAGTGGTTCTTGTGAAGAAGAAGGATGGTACCATGCGCATGTGTGTGGACTATCTGCTTTGAATCAAAGCACCATCAAAAACCGATACCCCATTCCACGGATAGATGAGCTCATTGATGAGCTACATGGAGCCAAGTTCTTTTCAAAGATCGATTTGAGATCGGGCTACCACCAGATTAGAATGAGGGGATCTGATGTTGAGAAGACAACTTTCAGATGCCACTATGGCCACTTTGAGTTTCTAGTCATGCCATTTGGGTTGACTAATGCTCCTGCTACCTTCCAGTCATGTATGAACCGAGTTTTTCAGAAGCAGTTGAGAAGGTTTGTGTTAATATTCTTCGATGACATTTTGATTTTTAGTAAGACCTGGGAGGATCATCTCAAGCACTTGGAGGAAGTGCTTAGCATCCTTGAATCAGAGAGCTTGTTCGCAAAAGCATCCAAATGTGAATTTGGAATGGAGGAGTTACTGTACCTTGGCCACATAATCAGTGCTGAGGGAGTGAAGGTGGATCCTGAAAAGATCAAGGCAGTAGTTGATTGGCCACCCCCTGAAAACTTGACTCAGTTGAAAGGTTTTTTGGGTCTTTGTGGATTTTATCGGAGGTTTGTAAAAGGTTACTCACAGAATGCTGCTCCTCTTACTGATCTCACCAAAAGGGGAGCTTTTTGTTGGTCAGAAAAGGCTCAAACTGTTTTTGACAAGTTTAAGAGGATCATGAGTTCTTGTCCGGTTCTGGCTATCCCGGATTTTTCCAAGCCTTTCGAGCTACAATGTGATGCATCCGGTGAAGGAGTTGGGGCTGTCTTAATGCAAGACAAACATCCTATTGTGTTTGAGAGCAGAAAACTGAGGGGTGTTGAAAGAACATACTCTATCTATGACAAGGAAATGCTTGCCATTATGCATGCATTAGCCAAGTTCAGGCAGTACTTGGTGGGAAACAAGTTCGTGGTCAAGACTGATCACAATAGCCTCAAACACTTCATGCATCAGAAGGATCTGAACGAGAGGCAACAAAAGTGGGTGAGTAAGCTTCAAGCTTACGACTTTGACATTGAGTATGTCAAAGGAAAAAATAATGTTGTGGCTGATGCTCTGTCAAGGAGACCCCATTTAAGCTCATTGTGTGAGCTTACTGTGGATTGGAAGGACATGTTGCTTGTTGATTATGCCAAAAATCAGTTTGCAACCAGCATTATTGAAGGTACTTTTCATGATGAAAGGTACAAGGTGATTGAGGGGTTGATACACTATAAGGGGAGAATCTTTCTGGTGGCTGATTCTAAGCTCAGGAAGAAGATTTTATTGACATTTCATGACATTCCGCTTGCTGGTCACCAAGGATTCTTTAAGACATATAGGCAGATCCGAGAAAGATTTTCTTGGAAAGGATTGAAAGGAGAAGTTCAACGCTACATTCAGGAGTGTCCAGTTTGTCAAGTGAACAAGAATGAGCATACACTGCCAGCTGGTTTGCTGCAACCACTCCCTATTCCCAATCAAAAATGGGAAAGCATCTCGATGGATTTCATCACAGGGTTGCCCAAGGCCCAAGGGAAGGATTGTATCTATGTGGTAGTGGATAGACTAACGAAATTTGCTCACTTCTTCGCCATTACCAGCTCATTTTCAGCAGCCCAAGTGGCAGATCTATTTTTTCATGAGGTGTTTAGGCTGCATGGGTTGCCAAAAAACATCGTGAGTGATAGGGACAGCAAGTTCCTAAGCACTTTTTGGCAAGAGGTCTTCAGAATGAGTGGTACTGTGCTCACTCCAAGCACTAGTTATCACCCCCAAACAGATGGACAAACTGAAATAGTGAACAAGTGGTTGGAAGGCTACTTATGAAACTATGTGTCAGAGCAGCAAAGAGCATGGGTGAAATGGCTGCACATAGGTGAGTACTGTTATAATTCTTCCTTTCATATGGCAATTAAGATGTCTCCTTTCTTGGCTCTTTATGGGTATGAAACACCTAGCTTTGCCGATTTGGTGTTTGGTGATAGCAAAGCACCTCAAGCCAAGGATCGGTTGCAGCAGAGTCAAGACATCATGAAATCATTGAAGAATAATCTTCAGATGGCATAGAACCAACAAAAGATGTATGCTGATCAGAGGCGTACTAAGCGTTCTTTTGAGGTTGGGGATATGGTCTATCTCCGACTACAGCCGTACAGACAGTCTACTCTCAAGAAGAGTGGGGCTGAGAAGCTCAAACCTCGCTTCTACGGGCCGTTCAAGGTTATCAGAAAGGTTGGAGTAGTAGCTTATGAATTGGAGCTACCTTCTGATAGCAGAGTACACAATGTCTTCCACATGTCACGCCTCAAGAAGGCACTTGGACACAATGTGGTTGCCTCCTCACAGTTGCCACCTTTGGATGAAGAAGGACAGTTGGTTTTGATTCCAGAGGAGATTCTTGAATTCAGAGAGCGTTCGTTGAGAAGAAGAACAATCCGAGAATACTTAGTGAAGAGGAAGAACCTGCCTATGGAGGATGTGACTTGGGAAAATGATGAGATTCTGCAGCATCCTGGTTTGTGATTGCTTGAGGACAAGCAATCTTGGGGAGGGTGGACTGTAATGTCCCCTTCTCAAGTCTGATCTTTTCAGTGACCATTGGCCTATTCTGGAGACCCATAGGCTAGTCGGAAGGTAAAATTAGGGTTTCCTATTTTGAAAGAATGTTCTTGCTTGGAGTTGGTTGTTTCAGTAGCGGATTCTTTCTGGGTTTTCAGAGAGCTTCGCATCGGTATGTTCTTCTTGGCATTCTGAGCATCTTTAGGAATTTACTATTTTTAGTAAATTCTATTTCGGGCAGTGAACCTGTTGGTCTTAGCACAGTTGACTTTCCTCTTCAGCTGACTCAATTGGCTTATACAGTTTCTAGCTTCGGAATGTAGTTTCAGAGAGATAAGTTCATTTTACTCAAATAACATTATATTTTAATGTTATTTTACCACCTTGGCCTAGTCTATTAACTTAATGTTATTTTAAAAGGTGGACTTGAAGGGTGGCGCCATCATTGAATTAATATTGCATTTATTAAGGTTGATTTAAGAGCCTTAAGTGGGACGCCATTTCCAAAGCTATGAATTTAATTAAAAAAGTCAAATTGAAGAAAGGGACGCCATCTCTTGGGATTAGGGTTTGACTCTGGAATGAAGGTTAGGGTTTCGAGAAGGTCAACGGAAAATTATAAAAGGAAGCCTTTGGTTCTCATTTCAGCATCTTTTGTCTACAATATTGTTACTCTGTCGGAATGGTATTGGATCGCTTCGAGGAGTGAAGGCCTCCTAGCTCGGGCATTGCTTCTTGCTTGCAACACAGCAACTAGTGATGAAATAGTGTAGTTGTGAGTTTGCATTGGGATTTGTGCATTGTAATCAGCTTGTAGCTTTCTAGTTTCAGATTTATGCATGTTAGAGAATTCTGGAAATTGCATTTTAATACAGCAGATTGTCCTTTTTATTCATAAGTCAAAAAATATCAAAAAGATTCTTCTGGGTACTATCTACTTCTCTCTGTTTGGTAGGGGCGACCCTTTCCTCCAGTTTGTGGAATTTTTAGTAAAGCTTTGGATTTTTAAAGAGAGGTCGAACTTCTTGCTGGGCCGTACCATCTACCCTTGCATTGATTTCCGTGCATAAATTACATAGGGGTTTTTGATCAGCTTTTAGTGTTCTAATTTGGTCGCCATCATA
>CM021108.1:636333501-636443362 GCA_007115665.2 Sequoiadendron giganteum | reverse complement strand
ATTCAAAGCCTAATGCCATTATCCATTTCCAATTCAATTAATGAAATTACAAAGATGGTAATGGCAGACACAAGAAGATCAAATTGAACAGTAATTTCCACAACATAAACGGATCATCAATTATCATTAAGAAACTCTATGCTCTAAGCACTTATTTATAAGGTTAAAAAACAATTTTTTTGGGATTTAAGATAATAATTAATTTATCTTAAAAATCAATGTCTAACAAAACATTTGAAGCTACTGAAAAAGTAGGAAATAAAGCATTTTGAAATATAAAACCATCCTAAATGAAGCTGAAATAACCTTAAACAAAGGCGAAATAAAAGTTCAATAAACTTCCTAAACATAGGCCCTAAACCATTCTGTTCATACAAAGAATCTGTGAAAAAACAACAGATAAATATAGTAGTTACTAAAAATAATAGCTTGATACATGAACAACTCCTTTGTGATTAAAAAAAAAGAGAGCTAAAAATAGCAGTGGCTAAAAATAACTCTTGCGTTCTAAGCAAAGAAACGAGACTCACAAGGACTTGCTTGGACTCGGTGAGTCTTGGTGAGACTCTT
The DNA here is from genome assembly GCA_007115665.2 of Sequoiadendron giganteum. Classification (NCBI taxonomy): domain Eukaryota; kingdom Viridiplantae; phylum Streptophyta; class Pinopsida; order Cupressales; family Cupressaceae; genus Sequoiadendron; species Sequoiadendron giganteum. The sequence continues at coordinate 636,442,792 of CM021108.1, read as the reverse complement.
CGGACTCACCGAGTCCGGGTGAGTCCTGTCAGGCAGACTCGCGCAGGCAGGTTTGAAAAGTGCAAAAAAAAATTAAAAATCCTTAGATCTAGAGATTAGAGGATGAAACCCTTCTAGTTTCTTATGGGCAATCTCTTCCATGGATTGTATTCAAATAAAAGCATTCTCTTTTTAATTTACAAACTAGTTTATAGGGTGGGTAGAACAACATTATATAGCAGCATCAATTCTGGTTCAAGAAAGATCATCTGTTTGGTGCTTGATTTCTAATTAGTTCCACAGTATTATTATTCTATTGATCTATTCTTGTAGATATTATCATATTATTATCATTCCTCTTTTGATGCATTGTGATAGATTTATTTTATCAATAAAATATAGCTCCAATGTTATTGTTAGGGTTTACTTTTTTTATGTAGTGCATTGTTCTTCTCTTATTGGCATCCTTTTGATTTAAAAAGAAAATAAGAAATTAGGTAGAGAGCATCACACCAAACCTCAAAATAAAGTGTCCATTCCCATTTATACACATCTGCTTTTACAAATAAGACAGATGAATTGGTGCTGTAAAATGGCGACAGTCATGTTAGATTTAGGATCAGAAATGAAAGCAATCAGAAAATGCAACACATAAGAAAATGAACACAACCCTGGGAAAACCCTCCCACTCGAGGGAGAAAAACCCAGCAAATATATCTCTTATATATTGAAGGAACAAGAGCAGAAATCTGCTTACAACTCCGGCCCAACACAATGCCGAATTTGATACAATGAATAATAGCACCTCTCCTAGATGCAAAGATACAAATGAATATGTTTCTCCTTGAAATCGGTCTGCTGCTACAAAATGATGATCTGCTGCTACAAGCTGATGATCTGCTACTCAAGTATGAACTTCTAGGAATACGAATTATGATGAATGAACTTGATGATCAAATGAATGATCATCACCTTGTATTTATACAGAACTAGGCGACTCTTCATTTGGGTTGGCCTCTTTTAAGAAACAAGGTGACTCTTCATAAAATTATTATATATAGCAAGTCCGACTTGCCTTGGTATTATTTATCCATCATTTTTAAATTTGAGAGAAAGATATCTCCCACTGCTATAACATCAACAAGTCAGTCTTGTAATTACTCCACTATCAAAATGTCTTAGTGAAATCCCAATCACTTCACATACCAGCCCTAACGACCTCTAGTAGAGGTTAAAAGCAATTTATTACCTGCCATGCATGCATATACATCTACTACCCCATGGAAATCAATGATAGTGGTTGCAAATGAACAACAACCCACATCATATTGTGTTTGCTGCCATATCACTGCCCATGTAAGTAAAAATCAACAAACATGACCTCTTTCCAAGTCAGTGGTTTCCAAGGAACAAAACATCCTTATATTATTATTTTGCCCTACATGGCTTCCAACATAATGCTAATATTAGAACTCCCCTACAACAAGTGACAAAAATATTGTTCACCTTCATAGTGCCGTGGCAATGTTCCACCTCATCAGCAAGATTCTTGTAGAATTTTCTTCCAATCATGAACTTGCTGTATATTTATTTGATGGTCACTATATTGTTGAAAGCGATGGAAATTGCTTCCAAAATGACTCTTTATAGCAATCTACAACTGCTCTATAACACCAGTATAATGATCTAACGAAGCTCAGCCATGTATATGACTTTAGAACCTTTCTGATCTGCACCACTTAATCAATTTTGAATCATAAATCCCTCGAGAGGTTTCAAGACATATATGAAATAAATTCCCATGTGGTTCTTTGGTAATTCGCTTCTTGATTATCTGGGGGTAGTCTCCCCTCCCATCATGGTACTCCACTTAGTTGAGATCAAGGGTTTGCTGAAATATGACTTCTTCTTTCTCCTTATCCACCATGGTGCATTAGCACTTACATCACTTAATGTGGAGACCATAGTGAGTTGCTTGGTGTATTAGTTCATAATACCCATTTTGTTATAGGCATTTTTCTTTCGTTGGGAAACTTCATTGGAGTTACATAATAGGGAATTCTTTTTGGCTTAGATGCCGATCTAAGGGGTTTCTAGTCCCAGATTTGTACAGCGTCACTCCTTTTATTTACATGCCATATGGATGGTATGGGTCACAGCCAGTTTGGAATTATGATGTGTAGTATGAATATTCTGCTATTGCATGATACTTATATCCCTTTCCCTCCCATTTTAGTCTTGAATGTTTTTCCAAGTCATGGGTGCAATTATGTAGGAAATGTTCTCAATAGAAAGCGATTGATATTACTACCATAAAATGTTTATGCCCTTCTGCCACCCTTTTTTATTTGAATATTTTACTGTGTAATTGGTAACCAAATATGCAGGATTTTTTTTTCCCCCCAAGATGTGTATAACTGACATGGGACTCCCTTTATAAAAGGATTGGTTTGAAAATATGTAAGAATATATTTTATGTGCAGAAGGGATTGATTTAACTATGGTAAAATTATTTGTCTCTCTTTTCCTTTTTCTTTTTTAATTTGAATGTTTAACTTAGTGATTGGTGTGCAATTGTGCAGGAAAAGCATCTGCACTTTGCTCAAAAGGTGAATGATCTTGTGGAGCAGCAGCGGGCTAGCACGCAGCTTGGTAGGACCTACTTTGACATTAATGATGAAAACGAAGATAATTACTTTGCACTTGAAAAGGCAAAGAAATATGTGAAGATGTCACTGGAATTAGCTCATAGTTTGAAGGAGAATCCCCTGAGTAGAAATTCCCCATCCTTCGTCAAGGAGCTTGTGGATGCATATAATAATATGGGTTTGCTTAAAATTTATTTGGAAGACTACGTTGAGGCAGAGAGGGTTTTACAAGAGGGTTTAAGGATTTGTGATGATGAAGAGGTTGGGGACAATGATGACGGCAGGACAAGGCTTCATCATAATCTAGGTCGTATTTACATTGAGATAAAAGAGTGGGAAAAGGCCAAGGAACATGTTAATATTGATATCAAAATATGTCAAAATATTCCTCATCCTCAAGGGGAGGCCAATGGTCTCATCAACCTTGGTTTAATTCATTATAAATTGCATAAATATGATGATGCCCTTTTATGCTATAAAAGAGCTCTTAGGATTGCAAGTAAATTGGAGGATGAAGATGCCCTGGTAAAAAGTGTGAGAGTGAATATTGAAAGCACCGAAGAAGCTCAAAAGATAATGAGTGAAGTGGTTCAAGAAGAGCAGCGACTCAAAATGCTTGTTCGTAATGCTAGCCTAAAGATTGGCACTTCATCTCAAAGGAGGCATCAGATTCAACTACAAAAGTGTCTGAAACAATTAATTGAGCTTGCAATTAATATTGAAGCATGGCCCAAGGTATGCCTATTGTTTGTTTGACTTCTCATTACTGGCTTATAGGGTTTGCTGTGACATAGATCCCAAATTGTAGTTTGATGATGTTGGGCAAAATCTTACGATGTAATTGTTTTGTCCAATTTTAGTTTATTCTCATGTTTCTCCTTTTACTATCAGCATGATTGATTCCATCTCATTGCTTTTGTGCTAGTATCTGGATTATGCCAAAAAAACAAAAAATGTGGTGAAAGGGCTAAGGGACATGGCTAAACTAAGTGATGCATTCCTAGATATTGGGGAGGCTTACTATAATCTCCGCAAGTTTGATAAGGCAAAAAAATGGCACATGAAGAGTTGGAAGGCCAGCAAGACCATTCACAATCTTGAAGTAAGTACTGCATTTCTCTCTCTCTTTGCTTGATTTGTAAAATACTCTTTTGGTATTAAATGCTTGCTTATGGATGATCTCAAGCTCCCGACATGTGAATTGAAGTAAAAGCTGCAAATCTCTATGAAGTGGATGTGTGAAGCATTATTACAGGATTTTGCATTACAAACTTCATTCTTTGAGATTTCTCACCTTGATTGTGTGCTAATTCTTGGCTACTCACAGGAAGATTATTGGACCATTAACATTGCTGATAACTACATGTTTGTGAAATTTTAAAGTATTTTGTTGTTATCGACTGCCATGCATCTCAGAAATACTTGAGGGATACAACCATAGATGTGATGTACGCTGTTGCTTCCTGAAATACCTGATTTGCACTTGCAGTCCAATAAACAAAGTTTGTGTTGACATTGCAGGTCAATTTTTTTGATGATGTGTAAGTCTTCTCTCAAATGTAGAGCAGTATCTAATTTTATGTCAATATTGAGTTTGTTGTTGACAGTTATAGTCTCTGTTAAGACTCATGTTTAAATTCCTTGATTTACAACATCTGCCCCTCCTCAAGCTGTAAATTCTTTCCTTATGGTTATATGCAAGTTATACACAGTTTTACTCTTGGTTAACTCAGCATTGAATGTTGATATATTAAATTACTAATTATGACAAGATGTAATAAGAACAATCTAGAAAGCATCTTCTTTGTCTAAGGAAAATAGCAACTAGAAAAATTCTTATAAAGATCAATGCCATAGTAACTTCAACATTTAATATCCTTTTGAATTTTGGAATGCTCAAGTTGCCAAGTTATGTTTCTAATTATAAGGGGTGATTGCTTATTTTTCTCCTTACACAAACATTAAGAGCATGGCAGGAAAGATGCTTGTGAGGTTTAATGGCTTCTTTCTATTGCTAAATTATAAAAGTATCATTGAAAAAGTAATTTAAGTATGAGTTGTTAACCTATATGTTTGGGGAAGAATGCACTCCCATATTTTTAGGATCTATACTTGCTATGAATGTTAGTGTTTCAATTCACACCATATAGTGTGACACAAGATGAAATAGATTTGTGGTATGACCACTCTTCGAATTAGAGTGGGAAGCTTCTTATAAACAAAAACTAACATTAAACTCTAATCTAAACACTATGTATTTGTTATTTTCAATTTGCACTAATTAAATCTATCTTTTTGGTTCTCAAGTTAGGGCATGAGGTGATTCAACACTTTTGTTAAAGGCAAGAGGTTTTCATGCTTTTTGACTTAAAACAAACCCTACATTGCTATTAGACGTTCATTCTTTCTAGCTAAAAGTATGGACTGAAAAAATGTGAGTAAAACACAAGGATTGAATATGTTTAAACACAAGGACACAAACACTTAAGTAAATTGAATTAAGGAATTACGCACAAATCCATGACCTCCAACTTTGAGTAAACCTGCAATACAGAGCTTGTAAGCTTGCTGAAAGCAACTTATCTTAGCACACATACACAAGGCATTATGAACTAAACATAGTAGTTGTATTGAAAGTTACAATAACCAACTTAACACCTTGTAGTAAATGTTAATCAATGTTCAACTCATAAAAACACAAATGCAAAGAACATATCGATAACAATTTAGAGGCAAGATAGGTATTACTAAATTCTATTGAACAAATGACATTGAAACCATGAATTGAGGGCTAAGAGCACTTATTTATAATGTTTACAAAATAATTGCATTTAAAATAATTAAAAAACTAACAAACACTCCTAAGTCAATAATAGATTGTTTGCATGCAAAGCAAACTCTTTACATAATCTTGTCGACAAATTCTAAATTTAACTTGGGCAATCTTTTGATATACTCTTGATAAGGATGACTATGAGCCTAATAATAGACTTTCTAGAAGGCCAGTATAAAAATAGCTGGTCTATAAATGAATGCTAAAAATAGACTTCTTAGAATATACTCGATCTCCTCAAAAGTGATGACAACTAAAATAGGATTGTTTATAAATAGCTCAGGCTAAGAATAGACTTCTTGATGGTCAGCTTGGACAACGATTTTGATGAAACTTCTCTGTTTTGAACATGACAAATCCTTGAAGACATTTTGAAATATTGAAAATTCACCTTGATGCTTGGAAGCTGAAACCCTTCTTTTCTGCTGATTCTGTGTCAAACCCTAATTGAAAATATGCAACACTAGACACTCTGAAATCTTAGAGCATATGAAAATTGGTGTTTCATATATGAAGATGTAGTAATCTGCCCTCATAATTGCTGCTATCTTTACTCTTTAATTGATCAATTTATCTCTCAAAAACCGCTAATATGGTTGTTGTATACTACTGATCATAGTTGCAAGACTCGCCAAAAACTCGGCGAGTTTTTTTGGTTGGCGGGTTTTCCAGGCAATTGTACGCCGAGAAAACTTGCCGTACATTCTAGAAAAACTCGCCATACTTTTGGCGAGTTTTTCCAGAATGTACGGCGAGTTTTCTAGAAAAACCCGTGCGACTTTTGGGACACCCAGGCAGCTGCTTAAAAACAATTTTTACTTTTTTTTTTTCGTTCATTCTCTTTTCACACTCAGCAAAAAACCTCTCAAAGGCATTGTGCACTCATTTGCAGCAATTTTGCATCCAAAAGACAAGATTTGAAGGGCATTCACATCAAATTTAGAAGGCAAATTGGATTTCCAGGTAGGGTTTCTCATTTTTCTTATTCTTTCATTTTAAAAAAAAAATTCTTCATTCTTGTTGGTTCTATGTTAACAAATCATCTGAATGTAGTCTGAAAATGATTTAAATGCATTTATATTCATCAAAACAAGATTTTTTTATGAATTTTTCTGATTTTTTCACATATTTTGCTTATTTTTTCATTTTTTTTAAACCCTAGTTATTTTTTTTTGTTTTGAATCCTCTTTTTTGTTGAATAACATGTTTACAATCTTAGATTAGCTTAATTTTTTACTAGTTTGAAGTAATTTTCAGATTTGTTACATTTTTTCACATTTTTTTGAAACCCTAGTTATTATTATTTTTTTAAAATCCAATTTTTTTGTTATGAAAATGTTTAGAATCTAGTGATAGAGTTTTAGTAATTTAAACTTAAAGTAATGTCTTTTGATTTAATCTAATTTAGCTTGTTTTTAAATTTTCTATAAAAAACTAACAAGTTGTGCTTTGACTTTCACTTTGTGTAGGTTAATAATTAATTGATAATGGCTATTAAACCTGCTTCCACCTCAAGCTCTATCCCATCCGTCCCTGCGGGGTTTGTAGGCACTTGTCCTCCAGGAGCTAGAGGTCCTGCCTGGAAATATGCTTATCTAGGACCCATACCTGGCACGATATATTGCATTCAATGTAAAAAAGTATATCGTGGAGGCATCAATCGCCTCAAGTACCACTTTGCAGGCATCCCTCAACGTGATGCTAAGGAATGTTCTGAAACCACAGAAGAAATAAAAAGACATGAATGCCATACTTTCAGCTGCAAAAGAAAAAAAAAAGTGCAAAGAGAGAATGCAAGACTAGCAATGCAAGCAACCGTTGCCTCTTCTCAAGGTGCTCCAATTGAGTCGGATGATGATTATGATTTTACTGAGGAGATAGTGGGCTCTCTTCGTGGCTCACATATGCGAAGATCAAGGCAACCCATTAACACCTCCATCTCAGCTTCATCTACCACTAGTAGTGCACCAGGGGCAGGGGCAACTGTAGGACCTACACGGTTGGATAATTATTTCGTGCCTAGAAACACACCTGGTGCACAACCTTCCTTAGAGGCGATTGGATGGAATAGGGAGGTGCATGAGCAAGCAGACATTGCTTGTGCAAATTTTTGGTATTTTAATAATATCCCTTTCAATGTGGCGAGTTCTCCTTATTGGCACAATTTGGTCACCGGATTGACAGTTGCAGGAAAAGGCTACAAGGCGCCTTCTCGCACAAACTTGAGTGGGAGGTTAGTTTATGTTCTTTAATTTATGTTTTTTAAGTTTAATTTATGATGAATTTAAGCTATTTTTTTGTTTACAAATAAAAATTGTGTACTTAATTTCACTTTGTATTTGTAGGTTGCTTACTAATGCAACTGAAAGGGCAAGGGCAGCAGTAGAGGAGCAAAAAGAAAAATGGATAAAATATGGCTGCTCTATTCTTTCTGATGGGTGGACGGATGGAAAAAACCGTACCATCATTAATTTCTTTGTTGCATGCAAAGAAGAGGTGGTGTTCTTAAAATCAATTGATGCCTCCCACATTGTAAAAATTGCAGAAAATTTGGCTAAGATGTTGGAGGAAGTTTGCATGGAGGTGGGGATTGCAAATATTGTGCAAATCATAACTGATAATGTAGCAGCAGGAAGACTCCTCCAAGATAGACACCCCTCAATTTGTTGGACACCATGTGCAACCCATGTCCTTGACCTTCTTTTGGAGGACATAGGAAAACTAGATTGGGTCACACCAATTGTAGAGGACGCGAGGAGGATTACTAAATACATATGCAATCACCCTTGGGTTCTTCGCTTGATGAGGGAGCACACCAAAGGGAAAGAATTGGTGAGGTCAGGTGTCACAAGGTTTGCAACGATTTTCTTAACGTTGCAAAGCATTCTTAGTTCTTTGACGACTTTAAAACAAATGTTTGTGAGTCAACCATGGATGGACTCAGCCTATTCGAAGAAGCCAAAAGGAGAAAAGGTGTCAAAAATTGTGTTTGATGCCGAATTTGCAGAAAGGGCAACATAGATTGTGAAGGTAACTTCAATTTCAAAACATTGAATTTGAATTTAAATTGAATAAATTTTTTAATGTCTTTCATTGTAAATTTGAAACTCTAATATTTCTGCATTTTTATATTGTAATTTGTAGGTGTCAGAGCCCTTGGTTAGAGTGCTCCATTTGGTGGATGGGGATAAAATCCCAATGGGATATCTTTATGAGGCCATGGATAGGGCCAAGGAGGCTATAAAAAATTATTATAAAGGGGACAGCCTCAAATTTGATCTCATTTGGGAGATTATTGACAGGAGGTGGAACCATCAACTCCACCAACCCCTCCATGCAGCAGGGTACTTCTTGAACCCTCATTTCTTCCATTCAAGCACCTACTTAGATCCTTCTGGAGAGGTTATGGAGGGCCTAATGAAGTGCATTCAGAGAATGTCACCCACCCTTGAGGAGGGAGAACTCGTTGTTAATGAAATCCAAAGTTATAGAGAAAAAAGGGGTGCACTCTTCTCTTTAGAGCTAGCAAAGAAGACAATACACAGTCAGCCACTCGGTATAAAATTTGAAATTTACATGTTACAAATATTGATAATTTGATAACATATGTTTTCAACTTTTGAGTTTTGACTTTCCTTTCTAAGTTTCTAAGTTCTTTTCTAAATTTTAATTTGTTTTTTGTAGATGTTTGGTGGTCAAATTGGGGTGGAAATACCCCACATCTCCAAAAATTTGCCCTCCATGTCTTATCGCAGCCTTGTAGTTCGTCCAATTGTGAGCGCAATTGGAGCTTGTTTGAGGCCATCCACACAAAGAAAAGGAATAAACTAGCTCAAAAACGCATGAATGACCTTGTATACGTGCAATATAATCTTCGGCTGCGCAAAAAACAAATTAAGGAAATATCAAATGATCCAATTGATTTGGATGAGATAGATCCATACAATGATTGGATAGGGCAAGATGAGCAACCTCCATTGTTTTTCGAGAATGAGATCTATGACTTTGAGCGACAGGCAATGGAGGGGGGGTTGGGGGATGGATTTGCATTCTCATTGGATGACATTGAGGATGATCTTGAGGAGGAGTCATTGGCAGTGCCAGAGCCACTAGTAGTAGGATCTACATCCAGGATGGAGGTTGAGTAGCCACAACAGATGCCTACGAGTCAGGCCACGACTACACCCTCTCCCGTATTACTGAGAACTAGAAGTACTACTACTAGACATGGGAAGAAGAAGATGTGAATTTGTAAAAGCTGAAATATATTAATGTTGTATTTACTTTCAGTTTTACAAAAACAATTTGCTATTTTCATTTTGTTTCAGATTATCAGTATAAGCGTATTGAGCATTCCACATGGGGATGCGTTTTTGTAACTAATTTTCTTTCAAATCAATCAAATATAACTAGACTCAGCTTGTTTCTTTGATGTACTCATTTTATTGACTCATTGGATGCATCTTATCATTGAATTTTGCAAAAAAAATGTGTTTTTAATGAAGTTTAAGCAATTTTTTAAGTTGCCGAGTTTTTGCCGAACTTTTGCCGAGTTTTTTCCGTGCTTGGCGAGTTTTTGAAATTGGCGAGTCTTGCAACTTTGCTACTGATATCTTGACTGAAAACTCACTGAAATGACAATAAACCTTAGAAGCCCAAAAGAATATTAACAATGGTAGGTTTAATGATGGTGGTCTCCTTTAATATACCAAGTGCAAATTATATGCGAACACAGTTATAATATTCTATAAACCGAGTTTGTTATCAGCATTTGATAAGTATCGACTGAGATTCAAAGGTAGACAATTGACACTGCCTTCACAACTTCATATTAAAACAGGCTGAGAACAGAAATGGTGATCAAGCTAACACGAAGTATCAATCTCAGCTCAAGCTACTGTCAACAATGGATATATCTTGGAACTTACAGTGACAAGGAATCAAATAAATAGAGCAGTTACCCACACTACCAATCGATCCAGTCTTATTCCAAACTGAAACATGAAATTACAGTCAGAGATCTGGGTTGGATGCTAGTCGATGATCCTTTATACTGGTGGAGTGAACAACCCAGTCGATCCTAGCAATGGAACAATGCCAGTCCAGAGATGTCCCTGGCTGGATGATGGATGACAATGGTGGAATGTGCGGAGTCCTGAAATAGAACACTCGTTGCGACTGGCCTGGAGCTAGATGAAGTGATTGTCGTGAGTTGCTCGTTGGGTGTGATGGTATCTTCCTGGTCTCGCGTAGAACTCACAGGCTTGATATTCGATGCCAATCCTTTATTGTTCACTAATGGATATCTGCTGAAGATTGCTTTGCTGGCGTACACACTCTTGTACAGTGGTTGTGATGGGATCTTGTGAATGGTGTGGGAGTGGTGGCCAAAGCGGAGGCTTGGCCACACTTCACTATGTTCGCCTTCTTACCCAATGCCTCCGCAAGACCAGCCATGTGGCTTGCAAAGGGTTTCGTCCTTGCACGGTCAGCTTCCAATGTCTTATTCTGTGATGCCTCTCCAAAGCAAACGACCTCGTATAAATACTATGCCAACTTAAAACCAAATTTAAATGTTATTCATAATAATTTAAATTTAAATTTATTTATTATTTAATATTATTTTAAATATTTGCAGAGTAGTGTTTAAAAACACTTTTGTCGTTCCCTTCAAGACTCGTTTGGATTAACCGGGGTCATGACATCTCTAAACCCTAAGCAAGTAGCCAAATACCTTGAAGAAATATCTGTTGTGGATTTGATAAAGTTAATGCTGATCTCTTTCTTTTAGTCAATCAAAGACTTGCTTAAACCATGATAAAACCCTATTCAGCTCAGGAAATGTTTGACAAAATGATGGATCTGTTCTAATTGAAAATCCTAACCGCTTGGAAGAAATATGTTGGTGTAATTAATTATTATTGCACTTTATATTAAGTTTACTTTGGTAATTAATATTATTTACTTGAGTAAATTAGGAAATAAGAGCACATGTCATCTCCTTGATTGGTGTAATTAATTATTATTGCACTTTATATGAAGTTTACTTAGGTAATTAAAACTATTTACTTGAGTAAATTAGGAAATGAGAGCACATGTCATCTCCTTGACTGATGGCAACACCTGCCACCTCTACCTCATTGAACTCCTTGATCAACGTTAATTAGGTGCCATATCTCCCTGATTAAGATGAGCTCACTTGATACCTCTGCTGCTACAGTTGAGTCTGTCCTCTAGTTTACTGCTCTCCTCTGGGAAACTTATTGCCTTGATTTGTGCATTCTATAGCCTATATATTATATTCATTTCCATACCTTGAATATCAAGAATACAGAAATTGGAATTCTGTCAAATTCTGGTCTTTTGATTGCTAGTAAATTTACATTGTTGTAATTTTGCTCTTGATTTTAGGAGATTTAATACTGTTAATCATTCTTCTTTATTAAATCTAACATTATATCAGAGCATAGATTCCCTCCGAATCTAACAAAATCTGCTGTTATATGTCTTTGTGCAATGTGAATGCCCTACTGATCCCAAGTGCTTTATTTTGGACAATAATCACTGCTGTTGATGCTGAAAATTACTTAACATTGATGTGGAAATCCTGCTGCCCTGCTGTTATGACAAAATATTCAATGCTGTAGATCACCAAAAATTTGCTACAATGATGAAAATCGTCGCTGATGAAAGGATGAATTTGTGAGTGTTTATGTTAACATCAATTAGTGCTATTTCCAATGATTGATCTTCCATACATATAATCTGGTTTTTCTTTTTGAATTCGTTATTTAAAACTGATTGTATCTCTGTAAAGGGAATGCATTTAAATAGCTGATCCTCGCTCAAAAAATAGGAGGTATAAGACATTGTTTTGAAAACCAGATGGCTGGCCTTTCATAAGTGTGCCTACATAAGCAATTGTAACTTTTTAAAATAACATTCAGTCCATAGTTTTAGGACTCAGACTCGGCAACCCAAAATTTTGGCTCGGTCTCAAGACTAAGCAAAAAACTTGGCAAAAAAATACCTTATAATTACACAAAAAGAAGAAGAAATTAATGCATTTAGAGAACATAAAGGTCTAATTTGACTATCAATTTTTCATAATTGAAACATTACACACGTCATATGATCCTCAAATTCTCAAAATTTGAAATTTCATAGTTTCGAAGTCGAACAATACATTGTAATACAACAAAATAATAAATAATAAATGTATAACAACATTATAATTGCTTACATATGATGATATGTCAACATGAAAAAAGCAGCCAAATACAATCTACATCTTCCTTTTTCCCCTTCTAGTGTAATTTAATTTTTCAGTCCTCGAACTAGAAGGTAAGTTAGTACCAAAATGATGATAGATTGTTTCTTCAAAGTATCTTCATTTTCCTCCATTGCATCCAATTATGTTGCTGCTGCTGTTCCTCCCTTCAATTCTGCAAGATCTTCATTAGCAAGGAGGAGATCGTCTTGTTCATCAACAATCCATTCACCATAAGGGTTAATCTCATTCAAGTCGATGGAATCATGTGAATGCCCTCCACCTTTTTAGTTCGAAGGCGAAGGTTGAACTGAATGAATATAAGATCATTGAGGTTTCTTTTCTTCATGTGAATGTTCTCAAATAGGTTTCAATTGTGTTCACACCCAAAAACACTATAGAGTTGGGACAAAATACATATGGCTAGCCTTTGAAGATTTGACGTGCCAACACCATAATTCTCCCACCATAAATCTAAAAAAAAAAGAAAAGAAAAAGAATTAAGTAAAAAAGGTAAGAATCAAGTTTCTAATTTCTACTTGTAGTATTGAGCTTTTTTTTTCATTTGGTTGTTTTTCTCTTCTTTGAATTGCTTGAGTTGAAGAAAAAGCCTTCCCTCCGCACCCTTGCAGACCTTGAATAGATAGATGAAATATAGAAAGTTAATAATTATTTATGTAAAACGGATGTTTTTAGAGAGTCAACATTGCCAATTTCATAAATAAGATATAGTAATTCTCACCTCCAACTCATTAAGAACTTTGTCTCTTGTCACAACATTTGGCACAATCTTATCAATGCATGAAATAACACTTACCATGACCTCCTCATCAGCCTTAAATGTATTAGAGAAGTAGAACTTTGGGTTCAAGTAGTAGGTCAGGACATGTATTGGTTGGTGGAGTAGGTTTGTCCATCTGTGATCAATGATGCACCAGATTATTTCATATATATTTTTGTTTCCACCAAAGTAATGCAAAATGACCTCTTTGGCCTTATCCATGGCCTCATAGAGGAAACCCATCGACATGCCATCCCCATCCACCATACAAAGAACCTTGACCAAAATTTCACCTAAAAAATTGAAAACAAATTTGAAATTATTACAAAATTAACCTCTCAAAAAAAAGCAAATAGATAATTTTGTATAAAGTTTATGTTTGTATTGTTACCTACCTTGATTAACTCTTCTCTATTTTTGATGAATAAGTCATCAAAAATTGTTCTTGCAGTATTCTCCCCTTCCAACTTTTTTGGAAAATGGAGACTCCAACCAAACATCAGACACAAACATTTGCTTGAGATGAGGAATTGCGGCAAGAATGTCTTGCAAAGTGAAGAAGTGGCTAGCAAATTGTGTCACTCTTGGTCGCACAAGCTCCTTGCAATTTGTGTGCTTTCTCATCAATGAAAGAACCCAAGTATGGTTATCAATAAATTTGGTAACTTATTTAGCATCTTCAACCATGCTTTTGACCCATCCAGTTTCCTAATGTCCTCTAACAACAAATCTAGGCCATGTGCAATACAAGGAGTCCAAGAAATTTTAGGATGCCTCTCCATAATAAGTCTCCCTGTAGCTACATATTCTTCTGAATTGTCCGTGATAAGTTGGACAACATTCTCAACCCCAACCTCCTAGATCACCCCGTCCAATAGATTGCACAAAATACCAACATTTTTGATTTCATGCTAGGCATCTACAAACTTCAAGAACACCAATGTGTCATTAGAAGCCACTAAAAAGTTAAGGGGAGTCCTATTCCGTCCATTTGTCCATCCATCTAGTAAGATGTTGCAGTTTTTTTTCTGCCATACTTTCTTTTGATCATCAACCACAAGCCATGCATTTTTTACGGCTTCCTCTAGCAATGGCCCACTCAATTCTCTAGTTGTTGGAGCCTTAAACGCCTTACCAACAATTGTTAGTGCTTCACCAACCCTTCCCAATATGGGCTATTCACCACATTGAAAGGTAAATTATTATAGTATCAAAAGTTTGCTATTGTCATCTTAGCCTCATGGTGTTTTTCCTTATTCCAAGCGGTATCTTCAAGTGAGGGTTATGCTCTTGGAACATTGCTTGGAATAAATAAATTTGGTGATGATGAAAGAATATGGCTAGAAGTAGAAATATAACCCTTAGGACTGTTAGAATATTAAATTCTCTATTGTATAATGGTCAATTAGTGCTGCAGTAGTCAGTAGTTGAGGTAGTTAGGCATCTTAAATGTCTACAGTCATCTACCTCCTCTATAAATTGTAATCTACTCTTTCAGTTAATTCAAGCAATTTCTAGCCCAAAATTGTTTCATGGTATCAGAGCAGTTCTGAGCTTGTCTCCCTCACGGGAGGGCTCAAGATTCTGGGAGGGCTCTTTGATTTGGTACCGTTTTGCAAAGGCAGGTTTTTGTGTTCAAACTCGTGAAGGGTTTTGACTTGTCTTCTGAGTAGGATCTCTGGCAATTTCGTGGGTTTCTAGTTGCAGATTTTTTCTGCTAAATCGTGCCTCTGTGTTTTAGATTTTCGTGCCTCTGTTATAGGCAAAAATCACTGGTTTTTTTTTTTTTTTGTAGACTTGTGCCCTAGGCCCGCAGATTTTTCGTACTCTTCTGTTACTGGGCGACCTCGTCCTTCCTTTTCTGGGCACGACCTCCTGCTCTGCTTGGGCGCGATTTGCAGATTTCTGGGCATGCTTTTGTTTGACGTGTCTCTTTTCTTCTGGGCTGCGCGTGTCTTCTGTATCTCTATTTGGGCACGACTTTTGCCTTTCAGCATGCATGTTTTCCTTTGGCTGAAAGACACGTTTTTCCCTGGTGTTTTCTTCAGCCCGCACAACGTTTTTTTTTTTCGGCCTCTTCTAGTGTCTGCTGGGTGCAACTTCTTGATTTGCAGTTGTTTAAAATCGCGTTTCTGTTAATCTTTAAAAAAACGCGATTTTCAACCTTATTCTTTTGGCCGCGATTTTTGTCTGTAACCTCTGCGTTTTTCTCATGATTTAAGGCCGCGTTTCTGTCTTCTTTTTGGTGGCTGTGTTTTGTAGACTTTTTCCTGCAATTTTGAAGCTTTAATGGCCTCCAAGGTTTTCTGCAACTTCGTCTAGGGTTTTGACCCTCAGTTTCAAGGCGAAAAATTATTTCAACTGCAGATTCCTTCTGGGTTTTTTGAGATCTCAAATGGGTAGGTCTCGAAGTTTTTTGGGTACCTCGATTTCCATGCCTTGAAATTTGTGCAACTGGGTGTTGAAGAAATTTTTTGGGTTTTCAGCATCCTTTTTTGGGTACTCTTCAAATTACTAGGTTTTTTAAATATTTTTTCCCTTATAAAAAAATTTGTGTGGGTTTTAAAGTTTTTTCCCTTATAAATCTGTAATCTGGGCGGGTTTATAATTTTCTCCTCAAAAATTACAAGTTTGTCTTGTATACCCTAGTCAGTGTTTCTGTTGTTTGGGAGGGCTCTCTGGTATCTGGTTTTTACCGTTTTTTTCCAAAAAAAACGATGATTTGTAATCTTGGGTTTGGCGATTTTTTCCTTAAAAATCGTGATTTGTTGCAGTTTGTTTTGGTCGCACTTGGAGTTGTTGAGGCGAACATCTGCACAACTAGCTTCTCGCAGTCAGTTCTCGGGCGTCATGCTTATTTGCAATAATTTCAACGGTTTGCTGACTTATCCTCAAAATCGTGTCCGTTGTTCTCGGTGTGTCTCTGGTTTCAGGGAGGAACAACTCTACTATCCAACATCAAGTTGGACATTTTGTGATGACTTCTGGTCAGCAGTTCTGTAGTTTCTGGGAGGGTTGGTGGCAGACTCATCTTGGTGGTAGAGTCAGTGGCAGGCTCTTGTCTCTTGTTGCAGAGCATTTTTTTGTTCTTTTGGTCATTCACATTCTGCAGATCCCAGGAGGGTCTCCGTAGCAGCAGAGTGTTTTAAAGAATTTGTGACCAATCGACTTGCAGATTGTTTTCGGTAGGCTAGTTAGTAGATTGACCATTAAAAGAGGGTGTTAGAATATTAAACTCTCTATTGTATAATGGTCAATTAGTGTTACAGTAGTTAGTAGTTGAGGTAGTTAGACATCTTAAATGTCTACAGTCATTTACCTCCTCTATAAATTGTAATCTACTCTTTCAGTTAATTCAAGCAATTTCTAGCCCAAAATTGTTTCAAGGACTCTCATCAATAGAGGAATGTGGATGACGAATGCTTGAAGTTTGGGTAACGAAGGAATCCGTTGATACTTTTTGATTCATCATTACTACTATCGGTTCCTTTGTCTTTTGCTTTTCCACTTTTTTCATTTCAAACTCAGCAACTAGGGCATTCATCTCTTTTGCAACCTCTTCGGACAACTTAGAGAATGCCTTCACATTTTGTCCAGGTATTTTAGCAAGGTGGTATTTAATCTATTAATTCCTCCTATCATAGGCTGCTTGCATTCATGATAAGTGACTTGGCCGTTGATAGCTCCTGGTGTCCCATACTCCCATGTAGGATCTTTTCTACCGGTCATTTGTGTTGAACTTGACATTGTTGTTTTAACATAGAAAAAATAAAAATCAGTAGGGTTTCGTAAAAAAATTGCAGCAAGCAAAATGATAAGCATTTATTTAAAAAAAATGGAATGCAAAGAGAAGCTAAAAGTGTTAGGAAATAAGGGATGAGGGGAAATGAAAAAACTATTACAGCATTTCCTGTAATTTTCAAGTTTTTTTGGTTTTTAAATCAAAAAAGAAAAAAAAGAAAATAATAGTTACTTGTTTGATGATTTGATCAACTTTGAATCCTTGAAAATTCTTTTCTCAAATTGTCTTCTTCTTTTGTTGATGCTTCATTGGGAGAAATGGGCAATTAAGAGAAAAAAAAATGACCAAAAAATGATGAATGTGCACTTACAAAATCGCGGTTGGTAATGTTCAGGTTCTTCAAGAGTCCGACCTCAGGACTCAGGAATCTAAGCTTGAGACTTGGCAAGTCTTGGTGCTGGACTTGGTCGAGTACTCAGCCAAACTTGGCATGGCCAACAAATAGACTCATGAGTTTTCTGAGTGCTCGGTGAGTCATAAAACTATGATTCAGTCATCCCCTATCGTAGGTGCATGCTTTTGTGTGAGATCACAACTTTGAGTCACACTTATTTTGCATAAACCCTCTATGGCATGTGCCAAACAGCGCAATTACAGGTTTTGTGTTTGAATGTTTGTCATACCTTCAGAATGGTGCGAGCCCTTGTATTGTACTGCTCATTTTGACATCTTCTAAACTGGTGTTTGTCCTCTATGGTGCAGGCTTAGTAGGTGCTCTGCATGCTTCTGGTTGTTTGAAAGCATTTGTCCATTGTAGGGTCTGTACCTATCAATGGCGTTGCAAATTTTCATTACTTGAAATTTTGAATTACCTTTCAAGGGCATGTGCTTGTCTGTATACCTTCAAACTCAAACATAAAGCTGATGTTTTACCTTGTCATGCTTCTGTCTGTGTACTGCTACATGTTTTGACTGCAAAATTTTGTTATCCCCAATTAGGGCACATGCTTGACACCTAGGCTTGCATTTTTTTGATTTGAAAATCTGCATGCACCTTGTATGGCGTGTGCCAATGTAAGGTGTTCGCAATTTCAACTTTGAAAAGTCTGTCCCTGTACAGTATGGCACACTGTTCCCTGTATACTTGCATGTTTTTTACTTCAAAATTTACTTTATCTTACTGTGGTATGTGCCTGTCTATACAACAAGCAAGTTTTCATTTAAAACTCTTTTTGTGCCTCTCATTGGAGCGCACTGTATACTTTTGATGCCAATTTTGTGCCTTAATGATTCTCAGTAATGTATTTGCCATTTGAGACCTGTACTTTGCTTTAATAGATGCAATTAAGAGCTTTATTTGCTGATCTTGCAAAGATACAAATGAAAGATGCCAAACACAACATAGATGACAACAAAAGCCCTGAAACAGAACTCATGATAGGGGAAAGAAAACAAATTTTAGGTTGAAAATTGAGACAATATGCAAATTTTCGTATGTGTACAACAATATACATGAAGTTTCTTGTCTCCTTCAGTTGATTCTTTGGAACACCAAGCTGTTTTTGATGAATTTTTACATTCACTTTCCATTCTTTGTCATCCTTGCTAAGGTTGAACAAACTAATTCCCTACAAGCATAATGGATATGACCATGAATAGAGGATTGACATTAGCATTTCTTCTATTTCTAAAGGCTGCAAATTACTCTCTTTAGAATGCCAATTTGTTACAATATGAATTTCTCAGATGTGTTTTTCAGTCTTGATTGTTTTTACTAAGGTTGAAAGAATTAATTCCTGCAGTTGTCTTGGATATGACCATGAACAGAGGGGTTGACATTGTCATGTCCACTTTTTCAGAATATTGTACACTTAATGAGAGATCTAGATCATCATCTCACCACCTCAGCCAAGTGAAATGGATTAAATTCTCTTCATTTTTTTTAGCTGAATGACTGCTATTCTTTGCATATTAGATGGTGCATATCTCAAGTTCTTTTTGAATTGCAGTTTCAAACTCTTGTTCTCAATTTTTATGCTACATATAAATATGTAGTTTTGCAATCTTCATAAGGAATTTATCATATGAGATTGACTTTGTTTGGTACCTATAATTCTAATCTAATCTGTTTCACACATTTCTTATAATGGAGAACACTTTTGGTTACAGTCCATGACTTCCAATTTGGTTTTATTTTAGAGTTTTGGTCATGTTGTGGATTAAGTTAGTTGGTCTCTTGGTCATTGTTACAACTTTTTCATTTTATATATTGGAGCTTACTCAAAAGGTCTTTTGATTGATAATTATTTAGGTGGCCAAGAAGGCAGGTCCTTTTCATCAACTTGTATTGTTATCTTTCTTCCAGTATTGTTACAAATAGTAAGACAGGCGTTGTGACATCTTTTCTTTGTCCCTATTTTATCTCCACCAGTATTTAGTATAATGTGATATAATCATATTCTAAGCATCACACATTTTGCTTATGTATGTTCCATCTTTCTTCACTTTATAGTTTATTATTCTGCTCTTTAACAATGGATATGCTCCAAATAAGGCCAGTTTGATGCCTAGGAATCTAAGTTACCGGATGCGTACCTAGAGGCCTCGAACCCGGTTCGGGTTCGAACCCGGTCGGGTTTGCCTGCTGGTATGCGAGGGCACGCAGCCTGTGATTACCGCAGGGCGCATCAGGCGTTTGGTGCGCGGACCCGGCGGTACCTGCATGTACCCGGGCGACCTCGAAGAACCCACGGCCCAGAACTTATAAAAACATTTTTTTTTTAATTATTATTATTAATATGAGGTGCGCCATGGAGTTTTGTATGGTTTCAAAAGCCTTAAATTGGTGCTAGCGGCGGGGGCGCTGCCCCTCGACCCCGCCCTGTACCGCGACAGGGAGCGCGCCAGGGGCGCTGCCCCCGGACCCTCCCGAATGAGAGTTGTAATCTTATTGTTTATAATAGATTAATGAATTTGAAAGTTATCTCTTATGCTTAATGTAATTATCTTAATTGGAATGCATGTGTTTATTTATTATTTAATTAATTGGCTGGGGGCGTTGCCCCCAGACCCCCACGAGGGGCGCTGCCCCTCAACCCCATTGGAGACATTGCCCTCAAACTCCCATTGAATTTAATTGGTACTCTCCAAGTCCAAGTTTCCATAGTTTTCCTACAAGTCTTCATCTATAATATCGCATTTAAGGCTTTTGAAACCATACAAAACTCCATGCCGCACCTCATTTTTATGGGAAAGAGGAAGATGTAAATTTGTAAAATATATTAATATAGTATTTACTTTCAGTTTTACAAAAACAATTTTCTATTTTCATTTTGTTTAAGAATATCAACATCAACGCATTCCACATGAGGATGCCATTTTGTACCCAATTTGCTTTCAAATCAGTCAAATACAACTATCAATTGACATTTAATATTTATCTTTGGCATTTGGCATTGATCAATGATCAAGTATCATACTATGAAATGATTTAGTTTTACAATTCTGTATATTTCTCTTTTTTTTTTGTATATATAATACATATATATATATATATATATATATTTATATATATATATATATACACGTACCCATACGTACCCAAACCCCTAAAAAAAATTTTCACGTACCCACGTACCGGGTTCTCGTACCCGAACCCGTCCCCGAACCCGAACCGGTAACTTAGCTAGGAATTGATTTAGTGTGTTTGAACTGTTTTGGAAATTGCCATATTAACTTCGTTTATGCCTACCTTTCTATCCATGCAAACAATAGAAGACTTGAATGACTTGCCTAACAGGTGTACACTTTTTGTTAGTATGTATCATTACTTAACTAGTAATTTTGAGCATATAACCATTCTTCATCCATAAATTGCCAGCATCTTTTCAAACTGCTAATGCTCTATTTTCTTGTCCTTGAATTAAGAGACACAATTGTAGGCATCACTATGTCTCCTTTACTTCAGAGAGCTTGGAAATTGTTCTCGAAAGTTATCATCTCTCCTATTTTTAATTTATCTTTTTAAGTTGCATCTTAACTTATTAAATTCCTGATTTCATTTGTTAAACTTGATAGATGTATATGGACAGGGTCAAGCTGTTGCAAAAATCAATATTGGTAATGCTCTAGACGGAGCTGGTGCATGGAGTGAAGCACTGGAAGCATACAAAGAGGGTTATGAGTAGGTTCCTTTGTCAATAGTCTTACTTGCTATATACATGAAATTTAAAAATGATTGTCTTTGGAACTTGATGCTAGTGCTATTGAAAGGAGGCATTTGTTTTCAAAGCAATAAGATATTGAATTGTTGTTTGTTAACCTTTTTAACAGGATGGCTGTTCAGGGGAAGGTAATATCCTCACAGAGGACAGCTCTACAGAATATGCATTATAGCTACATGCTAAGATTTGAAAATCTTGAAGATGCAAGGTTAGTTGAAACCCTATCTGTAAGTGCTTGGTATGATTTTCTGTACTAATGCCATTGTCAAGGTTCACATTTTGGATAATTTTATGGTATTGTAGGAAATTGGAATCTGATATTGAAAGTTTAAAAGCAATCATGGCTAAAAAAGTAGAAGACAAAGGTTCTGATGATGAACAGTTGCCTGAAACTGAGAGTGAATCAGATGATTCTACATACCTATCAAATGAAAAAATGACTGAGTATCATTCATCGGTTTGCCTTTCCCAGAGAACAGCAGACAGTGATAATCTCCTTGGGCATGATACTGAAAACACATCAGGTCAAGTAACCAAGACTCACGCATCTGACGAAAATGACCTTCTGTTGTCTCAACATTTGCATTCTCGCAAGAATGAACTCAACAGGCAAAAAGTCCCTCAGGAAATGCAAGGCAAAAATAAATGTCAGAATCCAAGCAGCCTTGAAGCAAATAATAAATCTCAGAAGAAAGTCAACAATGATCTTCTTCCGAAGGTTATTACTAGTAAACAATCAGTTAGATGCAAACGGCCCCGTATAATTATATCTAGTGATGAATCAAGTGATAATTCTGAAGAGAGTCATGCCAATCTACATATGGAGAAAGAAAAAGATTCAAAGAACTCCAGTTTAGAGCTTCCAGATAACATGTCTGCATATTCTTCTGAAAGGATAATAACAAAGGTAACTTTTATCCTTTTTTAAGCTTATGAGAGCTTCATGTTTTTCTATGTCAGATCAAGCTTATAGTGAAGAATCAGAGATTAATGGGCAAGTATTAAAAATTTAGATGGTTAGAGTATCTTGCAATTTACCAAACTATAATGAAATGGTCAACTTTGTTAAGTGGGTGTGATTGCATTATAGCTTGGGGGAGAGTTGGAGAGGAGTAGAAACATCTAAATTTTATCCATAAATGCATTATAGGAACTTATAATCAAATAGTAGCATCTCTAGTACTTTAAGGGGTTACTTAAAATAACTATCTAGACGGTTCTGAATATGGACATGGAAATAAATTTCACAGGGGGAGTTGTGTAATTATCATAATGCAATGGGAACAGTTATTAGCCACAGCAAAATATCAAAGGAATCATGATCAATGCCAATTTAAGGTTTTGTTTTATACTTTGCAAGTGTGAGGTGTATTCATGTTAATGTTTGTTAGAATTTGAAATATTGTCAAGAATATCTTGAACTTGAGTTTACAATAGTTCAGAAAAAACTCGCATTCTGAGGTTTCTCTTACGATTTCAGAGGGTTTAGTACACATGCTCATTGTTTATCATTGTTAAAATTAAAATTATATTGCAAGAATGCCTTTAACTTAGTTCATTATAGGCCAGAGAAACACATGTTTCTCCTCATGTGCTGGAACAGACTTCAGCTGATTGTAATTCTGGACACAGTAAGGGAGTAACAGAACTATCAACTTCTGTCCAGAATGGAGTTACCTTTTTCACTGGGCCAGTGCCAACGGGAAGCTCAGATGTATGATCTCACTCTGTTGCATTTACACTTTGTCTATCTTCTATGGAAGTTAGGAGGAGTTTTTATGCTGTTAAAAATGCACTTTGTACTTCTGTTTTGAATTCTTTGGAAATTGACATACTACTATATTATCGAAGATTGAACTGCACTAAACTAAAAATCATTCAATATGTAGAATTTTATTTCAGTTAGGATTGGCGAAAGCATCATTACAGTGGATGTAAGTGGAACACATCAGTATGATCTAAAAACGGTTGGCTGGCTGAAGTTAGAGGTTGTACAACAATATTGTCTACAAGTTTATAGCAACAATAAATCTTTAGGTAATTTATGTATATCAGTTATCTCTGAAGTTTGATGGAATAGATGCATGCCTTACTGCTTTATTTATTTTGAAGAGGTTAATTTTGACAATTCTAGTAAATTGTGCTTTTATTAGGTTTGAAGCCTGTTGTGCAAGAACTAATATACAATGGTAACATTCACAAGTCAGAGGAGTTGGTGAAAGACCTTGTAGCCAGCCTTGGTCCTGGAGATACGATTGATGCTGCCATTAATGGTATTTTCTTAATGTTTTTAGTTATAGTGATCTTTGAAATTCCTGAAAAGTAATTTGCGTGTTTTGAAATTAGGATTCCAGTATTGGGAGCCTTAACTTATTATGTTAGGGAATAGTTTAACATAAAGATAATACCATCATCTTTCTATGGGAAGCTTCTGTTGTAGCAAAATGTTTTGGTACTGGTTGAATGCACAATTAACTAACTTTTTGAATTAGAATTCTAATGTGGGATTTGACCTTTGTGCATTTTTAGTTATCTCAAGTGACCTCCACGAGTAGTCATTACATTAGTGATTTTTTACTAATGTATGTATGTAATAATTACAGGCAATGGGACCCACTTAGCACACATGCAGCTCTAAGAATTTGCTAATAGGAGGGAGGAAATGATGAATTTGATCCACTATTTAGGCTTTTCATGCTCTAGCCCCTTCAACCATTGGCAAGATTCTGGAGCATGTAATACCTTATAAGTCACTATTATTTGACAATTCTCACCAATGTGGAACTAACCCAAGTACATATTAATCATTCATATGAATAACCCAAGTGCAATTTAACGATTTAATGTTTTAAGTATTTGTTAGTAGGGGGAAGGAAGGGCGAATTTAATCTACTGCTTTGGCTTGTTCATCCTCTAGCTTCTTTCCCCATTGGAATAGCTTTTAGAGCATATAATGCTCTATTATGTCATCTTTATCTCACAATTCTCACCAATGTAGGACTAATCCAAGCACAATTCAATGATGTGTTTATGTTAATAAGTGTAGACTTCCATGGGCATTTTTAATTAGATTTTTTTTTTGGATTTGACCCATTGTGTATTTTATAGTGTTTCTCCAAGTTTCTTGGACAAGGGTGGTGAGGACGTGGGTACAATTTTGAGAATAGAAAAATGTTTCCCAAATTTTGGGGACAGCATGGCCGGGTTGTCAACGCCAAGGGTTATTGGTGGACAACTATCAAAATAAATAAAGAAACCAAAAGCAACTGAAATTTAAAAAATTAAATGCATTGTGCTAAATTTGCATTTGCAATCCTCGCCTTGCTATCTTTTTAGGGATTTTTAACATTATTTTCCTTAAAAAGGTACTTTTTTCAAATAATGTTTATGCATTAAATGGAGCAGGTTATCCAATCTTGAAAAGGGGACATCCTCTCCAAGTACCCAAGTCCATTGGACACCCAACATATTGGGGATGTCTCCTAGATTCTTGAGGACATATCCTCGTAGAGCACTAGTTTTTATTCATGTTGATCTGGAAATTATTGGGTACATATTCATAGTTAGAAGGTTGAGTGATCAACCATGCTATGTGGGATTCTTGAGGTAAACTTATAAAATGTTGGCAGATGGTCAACGCTCCCCTCAGGATTCATGACATGGACTAACCGCCTCTTGTGGATTCGTTAACTCTGGCAGTTGTATCGGGCATTAAAAGGTCGATCTTTTGGTGCAATGACAATTGTGGGCCAACAAGTGGTAACAGAGCCAAAGGTGTTGGGTTCGAATCCCCTCGGATAACGCTAAGGGGGAGTGTTGTGACCTTTTTCACACATCACCCCATACAGATGGGGACCCCCCCTAAATTTTGCTCCATTCTGGTCTTTTGGCTTTGGTTAGTGCGTCTCTCTCTCTATCTCTGGTCCCTCCGGGATGTCCCGTCGTTTGACCCAGGTTGAAATATTGTTCAAGTCTGTGAAATTAGGGTTTTCATCCTTCAGGCTTATTTAAGGTCAAACTGAGTTATAAAATTGAAATCCAGGCTTGGTACAGCAGTCAGAAAGCTTCCAGCAGGGTCCCATTAAATTTTCACTGTATTCCGACAACTTGCTATTTTTAGTAAGTATTCAATTTAGGGCTATTTTGTCGAAATTTTGGAATTCTGTCAGTTCCACCACCTTCAGGTAACCTCAAGCTGCTTGCACATAAATTTTGAGCCAGATCGGACAATTTGCTATTTTTAGCAGTTCAGGCTTCAGGAGCCATTTTTAGGGGTCAAATGTATGATTCCTCATTGCATGTCCGGAGATTACTTCTGGGTTCCTCGAAATCTTTGCAACGATATAACATGCAAACCGAGACGATCACTTTCAGAGTTCAGCCTTTGGAGGCTATTTTTAGGGTTTGCATGCAGAGTTCTTCAACGCATGTCCGGATATTCCTTCTGGGTTTTTCGAGAGCTACGCAACAGTGTGACATGCAAGCGGAGAAGATCAAGTTTCGAGGACTTACTATTTTTAGCCGGTACATGCATGCAGACCAGTTTTCTGGGTTTTTCTGGGTTTCTTGAGATCCCACAGGCAATATGACATGCAAAATCATCCAGCGGTGGATGAGTCACTTTTCAGGCAGTTTCTATTTTTAGCAGGTGCATTCTGGCAACCGCCTAACACTCCAGTTCAGCAAGTAGAACGACATGCGGAACGGAGACCGTTCGGGATACATGCAAGTCAAATTAGGGTTTCCACTTTTATAGGGGGTGAAGTCCAAAAATAGTCAAGACGAAGTACCCCACCCATGTCAGCACACTTCAAGGCACTTGCTGGCAAAATTTGAGCAGAATCGGAGAACTTACTATTTTTAGTAAGTTAGGGCATGGCTATAAATAGCAGGTCTGCACCCGAGGTTGGCATCAGAACGACACTCACGTTATCAGGATCAGGCGTTGCAATTTTCAGGCCAAACGGAGCTACTGAAGTCAGAAAGTCAAGAACTTACTATAAATAGCAGGCTGACATGTGGGACTGGCGAAACGGGTTCACAAGGCAAAGAGGGTCATATGGTGAAATTTTTGTGCCAAACAGAGCTATAGGTGTCAAAAATCAAGGGACTTTCTAAAAATAGCCTGACTTGCCCAAAATAGACGGTGAAGACGAAGGCAGGCAGAGGTATAAATTTTTTTTCTAAGTCTGGAAAATGAAAGTTGCCTAGTGAAAATGCACCCCAGTCAAGGTGATGAGGACTTAAAATATTCTAAGTTAAAAATGAAAGCATGCTAGTAAAAATGCGCCCACCTTCAAGGTGGAGACTTTAAGAATATTCTAAGGCAAAAACAAAAGCACCACCCCTCATTTGCGCCCATGGAGGTAATGAAGTTAAAAACGCAGAAGTATGGAATTAAAAGCCCACCTAGCAAAAGGCGCCCTCAAATGAAAGTGAGCTAGTCAAAATGCGCCCAAGAAGGATGTGGTGACTTCAAAATTGTCTAAGGCATTTAAAATAAAAGCATGGCATGTTAAATGCGCCCTCACATGAAACCTCACTATGTTAAATGCGCCCACCTTGATGAGTTGCTGAAAAAGTCTAAGGCGTGGAGAATATGCTAAGGCATAGAATGAAAGCACATCACCTCATTTGCGCCCACCTTGTGATGATGCCTTGAAAAAGTTCTAAGGCGTGTAAAATGAAAGTTCACCCTATGAAATGCGCCCTCAAGTGAAAGCTTGGCCTAGTAAATGCGCCCAAGGGGTTAAGTAAAAGGAAAACGCCTAAGGCATTGAAATGAAAGTGGAGGGGTAGAAATGCGCCCTCACATGAAAGCACATCACCTCATTTGCGCCCACCTTCAAGATATTGAAAATGTTAAAAAAAAAAGTTCTAAGGCACAAAATGAAAGTTGACCCCTCCAAGTGCGCCCTCAAGTTGAAAGCTCATGTATCAAAATGCGCCCTCAAGGAGTGATGAAGTTAAAATTCTCTAAGTATTAAAAAACGAAAGCCCATGGGTTAATTTGCGCCCACATTAAGGGTGATGACTCCAAAATATTCTAAGTATCAAAATGGAAGTCACACCTCTAAAATGCGCCCACTTTAAAATAAAAGTTGAAGCTGCAAAATGCGCCCATCTCTAGCAAGGAAATGCGCCCAAGTCAAGGGGTCAAGAGGGTGGAAAAACGCCTAAGGCAAAAACAAAAGCTTCAAGGTCAAAATGCGCCCCCAGTCAAAAGGAGGAATAGAAGTCTAGAAATATTCTAAGGCACGAAAATAAAAGTTGCCTAGTGGAAATGCGCCCTCAAGGTAAGTGATGATGGAAAATACTTCCTAAGGCGTGGAAATTTAAAGCTTGCCTAGTTAAAATACGCCCAAGGGAGGAGGAGAATGTTAATAAAATTTCTAAGGCATGGAAATTTTTAATTAAATAAAATAAAATGCCAAGGCGAAATATACGCCTAAGGGGAGGTGAAGATTTAAATTTTCTATCAAATGTGTGAAGTGGAGAAATTCCTAAGGCATGAGAATTTGAAAATTTGAATAAACGGAAAGAGTGGGTGAACATGAAAATTTTCCAGACATTTAAACGGGGTTGACGACTTGATAAAATATTTTCTAAGTGAAAATCAAATGAACCCGTTTAAAATGCACCCATGAGTTAACAGAGTTTGAATTTAATTTCCTAAGGGAAATTTTAAATATTTTTCGGAGGAATTTCGTTTTGCCTAGATTATTTTCCTAACGGAAATTAAATCTCAGAGGATGAATTATTTCGAGCATGCAAGTGATTTTAAATCACCCGAAGTTGAATATTTTAAAGAGAGAATTTAAAATGTCTAAGGCAAATTTTATGAAATCGAGGATTTAAATGACGGACATTTTAAAAGTTGGAAATAAATTTACAACTCCCACGATTTTTTTCGAGTTGAATTTAATCGTACACTGCGAGATTTTAAAATGGAATTTTAAATCAAATCAAGTGATTTTTCTCGCGAGTTGTCTAAATTACTGGCAGACTAGAAGGAAAATTCGAATTTTTTACAAGGAAGGAATCATTATTAATGGCAGCTGCCATAATGACTGGCTGACGACTAGCCCACTACTGCGCTTGAATTAGAAGATTCCGAACGAAGAGAGTGGAGAATTGATGAAGGTGCTAAAAATAGCCCCAGCCTTACTTGGCAGGATTCTTCGAGAAGAATTATTTAAACAGTCTCTTCTCTCATTTCTCCTCACATTTTTCGAAGTTGAAGTTACTGAAGAAGTTCTTGGGAGATTGAAATATTTTTGAAATTGTTGAGGAGAGAAATTCTTTGGGAGTTTATTTTATTTCAGAGTGTTGAGTTGCTGAAAGGGCGAAGTGCTGGAGAATTTTTTATCTGCCAAGACTCTTTCTTTCGAAAAGCTGAGAGTGTGTTGCTGCAATTTCGAAGTTGAAGGTTGAAGTTGATTTCCGGAGTTGCTGGAAGATTTATCTTCTGAAGTTGCTGCAGAGCATTGAGTTGCAGAAGTTTATTGTGTGCTGAGGATTTACTTCGAAGTTGCTGAATATTGAAGTTGCACGAAAATTGAAGCTTGCTGCAAATTTTATTTATTTGAGCTGCTGAAAGTTGAAAGTTGCTGAAGTTGACAGAAGTTGGGGCGAAAGATTTAATTTATTTTGTGTTGAGAAAATAGCCACATTGCTGAAAATTGTTGGTTGGCTGTAATTTTCTCCGTCAGTCAGAGTGCAGTTGCCGGGAGCTTCGTTATAAGCTCAGAGTTTTTATACAGTTTGAGGTTTGGAGTTAGAAAATTATGCTGAAGAATTTCATTTTCAAAAACTAACTCCACATCCGCAGCCATCTCGGAGGCTATTTTATTATAAATCTGCAAGCTAACTTATTGTTATTCTATTCTATTTTGCAGATGGCTGGAGCAAAGGATGTTGCTGGAACAAGCAGAGCCGCAGGCAGAGCTGCAAACACCGAAACGGCCAAGGCTAGCTCATCCCGACAGGCAATGATTAAGAGGCTCGCCAAGTCAGTTCTTCCAAAGTCGGCAATTGTCTCCAAGCTGGCAGGGTTAAGTGACACCAACCTCGGGTCATTTAATCTAAATGCACTCAAGTCTAGGATGTATGGATTGGGAGGCCATCAACCATCAGTCACGGCACATAACATCATGAAGAGTGGTATCTATGCAGCTGCTGGTTTTCCACCAGCAATTCAGTGCCCGGAGCTAATTATGGAGTGTGCAAACCACTACAAGCCAGAGCGTAGAACCATTGTCTCGCCGGATGGCAAATTACTTGCCAACTTCACGCCAGATGCCATCGGAGAGGCATTTGGGATTCCTACTGCCGAAAAGATGCTGTACAGATCAAAGGAGAGGGCGGATAAAATGTACTCCACCTCCTTCGAGAGGGTTGCTGCGGTCATCAACAGAGTTTGGATGCAAAAGCCAAAGCCACCTCGCACTAGACTCCCAAAGCAGATAATTGTCGAAGATGTAAAACAAGAATACTGCGACTTGATGATGATGCTGAGCCGAATAAATGGGAGTGCACAAGCCTACTTCTTCGAGCCATGGATGTTCTACTTCATCGAGATCATATTGGAGGGAAAGGAATGTGTTGACTGGGCAAGAATGATCAGTGATAACATAGATGAGCAGTTCAGGAGCCTGAGGGGGACGAAAACCTTTTACATGAGCTCGTATGTGATATATATGCTGGCAAGAATGACCAAGTACCGAGGAATTACATACAAGGAGCCAATAGGCTGTGCACCTGATCAGTTCAAAATCCATGAGGCCTGCACACAGTTGCATCTAGCTAACCCTGCCAGTTACAAACGGGCTAATGATGCATTCACAATGCACATCACGAGGACCCTTCAGCGGAGAACGCAGCAAAGAGTATCCAAAGAGGCACAAGCATTGATCGAGGAATACGGATATTGGCTCATCCAATTTCCGAAATTCACTTACATTAGGCTGCAGGGGTTCACTTCGTATCCATACCGGCTACCGAGGTACCCCACCGATCACATTATAATGCTGGAAATATCTAGGCAGTTGATCGCCTATGATAAGATTCAGAAAAAGAAGAAGAAGGGTGGACTTGACTTTCCTATTGCCATGGGAAATTCCACTGAGGTGTGTCCCTCCTTGCAGGCAACTCGAGAAGGCAGAGGATGAGCTGCAATTCTATCATCTATCGTATCACACAGGCAGACAGGATTTTGATCCGTACAGAAACATCCGAATGATACAGAACGTCGAGTACCGACACAAGGCCCACATTGAAGACTTTTGGGCAAATGCTGTTGATGAGGTTGAAATAAGGAAAAGGATGTTTTCCAGGCTTCCCCTCAAATTGATTAGGGAATGTGAGATCATTCCAGTTCCCGACCAGGTGGAAGAGGATGTCAACGTTATGCAACCCGACTATGGTTCAGTTAGGGATACTCCGGTCCCACCACCTGATTGGTCCGAGCCAGAAATCATGGACTTGGACACGCTCTCTATTCCGGTGTTGACTTTCACAAGGGCTTGGGTCGATCGACATGTATGCAGACTTAAGAGCAGATCGATCGCCCTTACTTATAACTTGATGGGTGACCCAAGGCCGCTATCGGTGAAAAGGGGAAAACAGGTTGCTCAAACACCGGAAGCACAAGTAGAAGTACCAACCCAGCCGATACCGTTGAGGATGGAACAAGCATCACCTATGCACTCACAAACTCGGTCTTCGAGTTTGAGAGTGATTTCATTGTTTGCTGATCAGAGGGCAGGATTGGGTGAAGAGCGGGAGCTTGAGGAGGTGGATCAACCCAACATCCGAGAATCAGATAGTATAAGCGTCAGTGTATCCAGGGCTGGCCAAGAAGAAGAAGAAGATGAAACAGTGGTTGACACTCGTTTCCAACAGATGTTGGACATGACGTTGGAGGAAGAGGAAAACACAGAACAGGGGACCCAAGGGTCAGGAGATACACAGCTCGTGGAAGATGATGAGCCCGAGCAGAGTAGTGCAAGAAGAGAAGAGGTGCACGAGGTGGAGGCAACAGAAGAACGACCCCTCGTCGTTTGCAATCCGCAGCAGACGGTGCCGGATTGGCTTTCAGACAGAATGAGAAGAGGACCCGAGGATGACACAGATCTTGACATCGAGATGGAGGAGTTCCTTAGGAGGATCAGTGCGCCACCAGAAAAGAAAAGGGCCAGGAAGTTTTCAAAGATCTCAACTGATGAGTCAGGCTCTCGCACGCTTCAGGTGGCTGTTCCGAGGGAGGAGTATGATCGAACCGAGGAGAGGCCCGAGAACTATGTGATCACCACCGTAGAGTTGGGTCGTCCTACGGGAGCCCAAATTGTCGAGGAGTTCGATAACTCCTATCAGGCACTGAAGGATCAGTTGCTCCGCACGGAAGGGAAGTATAAGAAATTGAAGAAGGAGCACAAAACATTGATAGGATATGTGTAGAGTCTAGCACGTCCGGGTGAACCGGCAAACCGAACGGTAGAACGTCCACCAGAGTTTCCGAGGGAGTCAGTTGTTGGCTTAGAGGATTTAAAGAGGATGGAAACGGAAGCAGACAAGTGGGTTAGCCATGTTCGTACTGAGATAGGGAAATTCATGGAGGACCTCGCCAATGCTTATCGGCAGGCCTCAAGTATTTTGGCACGGATTGACATGGTGGATCAGGCCTGGGGCGATACCCACATCTATCAGACAAAGGCTGTACTTTGTTTGGGGGCTTTGATGCATATACCTTTGCAAACTTTGGTGGATGGAGGTGTGATTCAGGATGGTGACAGGTATGATTTCACCAGCTGGTACTCCTCGGTGGTCACAGGCCGTGGATTTCACGATGCAGCAAGGTCAGATTCAGCCAGAGTGAGGAAAGCAATGGGTAACATCTTGGAAGGAGTCCTTAATACATTAGAAGCCATATTTGCTAGAAAGTTGGCCCCAGAGGAAATAACTGCTGATGGCTTGAAAGATA
Organism: Sequoiadendron giganteum; assembly: GCA_007115665.2. Classification (NCBI taxonomy): domain Eukaryota; kingdom Viridiplantae; phylum Streptophyta; class Pinopsida; order Cupressales; family Cupressaceae; genus Sequoiadendron; species Sequoiadendron giganteum. The sequence continues at coordinate 636,410,335 of CM021108.1, read as the reverse complement.
AACTGGCTCCATTCTTCTCAGCTGCGAGGTCGCTTGTCCTGGATGACTTTGAGAATGTCTCCACTTTCTCCAGTATAATTCAGCATACCCAGGACGCCTTAGCGGCATGGACGAAGTCTTGCATCCGACACGGACAGACGGTAGCAGTATTGGAGTTCCAGCTCAACCACATTCCACCGATTTCTGCCCAGGAGGTTGAAGCGGTATTGGCCCGGTTGATCGAGTTTGCTATCCGGGAGAAGGCCAGTGGGAACGCGCTGCTTGATGAGGATCTTCTTGATGATGGTAGTGGGCATTAATTGCTCATTATGATTCCTGCAGGGGAGTGGAGAATATTCTGTGCATTCATTGCCCACTCCTCTCTGTGGCGGTTTTTAGGGCAGAAACCCTAATCAGGGCAAGATCTCAACCGTCCACTGAATTGGACCTATTATAAAAGGGGCATCCCCCCTCATTTGTAATCTATTAGACATTAGATCAAGAATTGAATCAGAGCGAGAGTAGAAGGCATATAGCATGTAGCTTAGAAGTTAGCTTAGATTGAGGAGGAAAGGAAGTTTTCCCATTGAGTACTTTGTAAGAAGTTGTTGTGAACACTCTCATAATATAAAGATTTATCATTGTTTGGTGGTTCTATCTTCTATTGTGAGTAGCTAGCAAGGCTTGTTCGTCTTTCCAATTCAAGTGGATAGAGTAGAGTAGACTTTGTTTATGCAAGTAATTGTTAATTGTGGAGTGTGGCGTTGTGATTTGAGCATATCTTCTTTCATCCATACCACTAGCGGGTTTATTGATGGTAAGTTCGCCTTGCGTGGTCAACTGGAGTATTGGCACTTAACTTCAATTGTGGCTCATATGTCTGTATGCATCGTAGTGATGGTATGAACATGTTGTGTCATAGTTTGAACACCTTTCTCATCCTTTGAAGATTGCACCAACTTTGTCGGAGTTGTCCGAAAGGAGACAAAGTAAAGTTTGGTTTGAAGATTGTTTAAGTCGATCCTCGTCCTCCACCCTTTAGAAGTAGATTGTAGACTTCCTATCCTTATTCCCTTTAATTTCAGCATTTCCCGGGTCAGTCCGGATACCAGAACGATATTTGTCAAATCTTTCATGTCCTAATTGCTTCACATAATCGAATAACTACGTAAGTCCCCTTGGAATAATCCAGCAAAACACATCAACCAACTGAGTCTATTCGCAATGAAAGGAACCTTGGAGTCGAATACATGAACTTTCAAGCAATCTTAGCATGTGGGACACTTTGATCAAGAGAGAATAGAGTGACCGTTGGACAACTTTATTCTGTGTTGATGTCATCATAAAAAACACGTCAACAGGGAGTTTGTTGGCAAATGGTCAGTGCTCCCCTCAAGATTCATGACATGGACTAACCGCCTCCCATGGATTCGTTAACTATGGCAGTTGTATTGGGCATTAAAAGGTCGATCTTTTGCTGCAACGGTAACTGCGGGCTAACAAAAAAGAGGTAAGGAAGTGGATGCAATGTTTGTGGGTGATAGTTTTGGTCATTGGCCAGCTAGTGCAATGTGTTTTTTGCTTACAAACTTGTCACCACGGGGACATTGTACAATTTACAAGTTCATTAGTGGAAGAATTTGTCCCATATACAAAAAAAAGAAAAGAAAAGAATTAAAGATTCATTTGGAAAGTTCAAGTGGTTCCTTTTATCTCTTTGCATTGAAGAGTTCCATTTCCTCTTGGTCGACTCATGTACTCATCCCATATTGTAAGTTCATCTATTTGGGTATGTACTAGCTAATTCTGTTTTCTTGAATGGATTTTGTGCATTTTTTGGAAGGCAAGGAAGGATTAAATAGATATAATTGTTTTGAAAGAGTTTCATTCTAGTCATGCTAATCTTAGGGTTATTGGCAATTAAAGGTAAAAGTTGATTGCCATGTTTCTTGAGGATTGTATATTTGTATTTAACCAAATAGTAGTTCACTTATCTCATCAATAATATCATTTATATTGTTATCACAAGAATAAGAGACGAAGGAACATGACTTAGATTAGATGGAAAATTAGCAAGTCAAGGATATTTTCTCATTTGTAGTCGAAGGACCATTCTGATCTATAGCCACTCTATTAAATTATTTGATCCTTACCCAACATAACTTGGTAGAACCTATAAGAATGACCATGACACCATGGACTTAGAGTTATTATAGTTAGTTGTGGTGAACATTTAAAGTGCTCTTGTTTTAAAGAAGGGGTTCAAAACTTCAAATACTAGTTGAAAAAGTATGTTACAATAATGTAGGCTTTCGTCAACCATGAACATGAAGGTGGCGTGGACAACGGTAATGTTGAGGAATCACCTATATTTTTGTTTAGGACTTCAAAAGACATGAATTATTGCTACCTTATGAGGTCGATGCAATGAGAATGCATCAAATGAGAAATTTAAGAGAGAAGTTCAGTAGAATCATTTTTTCTCTCCTACTTGAAGGCAATTTTATAGAGGTGAATTCCAAAAAGAATTTATTAGGAAGAATATAGAGTGGGTAAGTATATTTTATAAAAATGTACAACCAAGTTGTTGAGCAATATGGGAGAAATCAATGTTACTCATAAAGAGGGGGGATTCCACTATACAAAGATAATTTGGAAATGGAACTAACATAAATTTTAATTCTTATTTGATATGTTAAACAAGACATAAAATTTCATGTTGGAATGGGGATAAATTCTTGGTATAAGGATGATCAATTTCAATACTATTGTTATGCATTAATTCTATGAGAAGTTGGTTAATGGGCTGATTAAGGTACAATGATGTAGTATTATATATCTTAAATGGATTTACAAGGACAAAAATATATTTGATAAGAAATTGGATTTTGTCATTGTTCCACAGAGTTTCTTGATGGTGGGACCGAGGGTCTAAATTTGGGATGGCGGGATGGGGGGGGAGAGGTGTGGTGGCGCAAATTAGTTATGAAAAGATGTGTAAGGAATAAGTGTATGAATTGTAAATGAAACTTTGGCACACTAATTAAGGTTCAAACTAATAAACATTAAAAACAAGGCAATTGCATTGAACATTAACAATGGTGGGTGAAGGTTTTTGGGCCAATCAAAAATAAGTATAAAAATTGCAAATGAAACTTTGGCATACTAAGCAAAGTTTAAACTAATAAACATTAAAAACATGGCAATGATTGCATTGAACATTAACAATGGTGGGTGGAGGTTTGGGTTCAAGGGGCAGTGTCCCTTGAGTGTAGAGCCCCCATTAGGGTCAAGGGGTAGTGCCACCAAGCACAAATCAAGGCCTTCAAAACCTCACAAACCTTCATGGCGAATGTCATTTTCATGATTTTATCACTAATTTTTTGCAACACCTAGAAGTGGTTGGGAGACTCCTCAAAGTCTTGAATCTCTCGGGATGTCTTGGAGTCCCCAAACCAGGTAGTGTCTCAAAAATATTCTCAAGACTTGGGTGGCAGCAACAAGATGGCAGGGGGACGTTTCCCCCAAGTCCTCGTGTCTATAAGACGTTCCCATCCCAAAAATGTAGGTTTTTTGTGGGGGATGCATCCTTGTGGAACGTTGAATTTTATACTTAAAAATGAGTGATGTTGATCCAAAGGTATACTTTGTATTAGATTAGTATTAGAGCAGCACAATGGAGGTTTGGTGGCTCCATAACCCATAGGTCCTAGGGTCATTTTTGTCTTAAAATTGGTAAATATTAAGTTATTAGAATACATTGGTCAAAATAATACAATTTTTGACAAGAAAAGGAACTAAAATGTTTCTCTTAGCCTTAGACATGGAGACATGTCAATATTTTTTAGGGGGAATAATCACCTCTAAATTTTTTTACTCATTGGTCTTTCAGGGTGGGAAAATGGTTATGTATAGTTATGCCATACTTGTGGGCTAGATTTGTTACACCCCGGAATTGTATAGTTCCTATTTCAGTGATGCTTAGAGCATTCTAATTGTAAGGAAGGATTTGAATGAATAAAATGTGTTGAACCTAGTTATCAATTTGAGAATCTTTGTGTTGGCGTAAGAACTAACACCTTTGGAGTGTGAGTTTGTACGTACAGCTATGCACACTACGTAATGAGTGCTCTTCAAGTTAGGAGGGGAAGCTCCCTCGTTGTGCTGGAATGCATGAAATAGAAAACTAAACTAATGTCCCATCTTTTTGTTCTCAGCTGGTAGAGGCACAAGGTTAAGAAAACCTAGAACGTTGCAGCTAAGTATTTTCTGGTTTCACAGATCATCTAACTACAACTAAGCTAAGTTCTTTAAATCTATCCAGTATCCTCAAGAAACAGAGCATGAGGAAATGGAGCAGGAATGTATTATACGATAAACTTCAGGTGCGGGCTCACAACATGAAGGCAAGGGAGGCGCAACTATTTGCTAATCTGGGAAGAAGTTTATTAAAACAAACAAATAAACGGTAAACCTGGTACAACTTCACAACATGAAGGCAAGGTAGGCGCAACTATCTGCTTGGCTGAATGAGTCTACTATCACACACATCAAACGATAAGCTTTAAGTACAGTTTCGCAACATGAAGGCAAGGTAGGCGCAACTATTTGCTCTTCTGAATAGGTCATGATAAACAAAACACAAGGTAAGCAACTGGGACAGTATATTGTATAAACGCAATACGCATGCAATAACGATCAAACCAGCAACCCCATTTAACTAAGATTGAATAAACACCATGACAATAACATGAAGGCAAGGTAGGCGCAACAATTTATTATAACAGCAATCACTCTTTGAACAGATACAATAATAGCAATACTACAGGCAAGGTAGGCGCAGCATGTATGCTATCAAGCAAAGGTTCTAATTTACAAGGGTGAACCAATCTTGAGAATAGGCATGTTGCCGACAACGCAGCAATTCTCTATCACCAGGAAAAGCTAATTACAAATGAGCTAAAAGCTCTTATTTATAGACTTCAAGGTGTAGGCAACCCTAAAATCACCTTGAGTCAACTACAGTCTTGCAAGACATGCAAGATCTTATTCTTAAACCCTAATTGAATGAAACTATACAGTTAACTGGGAAACTATCATCAGTTAACTGAAACATCTAATCTAAATGGACAATGTGCAAGCACGCACGTCCTTATTGAAAGCAAGTTAACTGGAATGCTATCATCAGTTAACTGAAATATCTAATCTAAGATCCAGGTGTTTGTAGATGTTTCCAAGAAAGACATGGCATGCAATGTGTAACAACCAGTTAACTCGGAAAGAAGCCTCGAGTTTAACTCCTGTGTCTAATGTCTATCTTGGAAAAGGTGGGACGCTTTGAACTGAAGTTCACTGACCCTGATCTCGAGCAAGTAACCCCTCCACGAGGTTAGTGACTGCATCACCATCTAGAGGTCGTCACATGTCTCAACTGTCAATTCATTGCTTCTCAGCAACTCAAGCAAAACTGAAAATCTCTGCATACTTAAACTGGCCCTTCACTGGCTGGTAACTCTGGCGGCTCTATAACTAAAGTGATGGCCACTGTTTTCCTCTGCAGCTTGACGTTTCTCACGTTTTTCATGCTTATCAACCTCTAAACTGGCCTTGGAAGACAATCAGCTATACGAGGCACAAAACCATGTGGACTTGAGTGACTACGCTTGTCAACCTTTCCGATACGCTTGATACAAATCAATGTCAGCTTTTATGATGAAATCATGAATTAAGACCGACATGGTCTTGAATTTGATCTACGTGAACTGCATCCGGAAAAACTTGCCTGTTGACTGTGAACATGGCTACGTTCTGACAACTTCTCTGGAAAACCAAAAATCACTCCAAATAAGGCTAAAAATACCCTGTCGAAGGGCAATTTTCACAAAATATTCTAAGACGTGGGTTTTGTGCATAATCAAATTCTAAGATGACCCACAACGTCAGAAATTCAAAAAAATGTGATTTAGGCCCGCATGCAAAAGGTTTTCAGTTGAGATCTGAACTGGCAGTTAGGGGCACTGGGGGCAATTTTTTCTCGTGAAAATCTGGAACATGGGTTTTGCGTATAAATGAATCCTGAAACAACCCAGATCAATAGATTTGTGAAAAAATGTGATTTAGGCCCACATGCAAAGAGAATTCTGGAAAAAAACACAGTGCTTCTAGAAAAGAGGCAACGGGGCAATTTTCGCAAAATAATCTAAGACATGGGTATTGTTGTTGATGCTGAAATACTTGAACCCAGATGATGCTTTTTTGAAAAATCTGTCGTTTTCTTTGACATGCGAAGAAAATCTAAGACGAGAATAGAGGAAAATAAGACAGAAGAATAGAAGTTTTTTATTTGTTTGTTTTCTCTCTTCTTCTGTAGAAATTCGCCTATGCTTGAAGTAGAACTGATGAAACTTGCATGCAAATGGAAAACGAAGTCTGAAATAATCTTTTCTTGAACAATCTGAATCTGTAGCTACGAAGAACACTGAAATCTGACACCTGTAGCACCTGCAGATCAATTCTATGCTCAAGAAAAGATGTTTCATGTCAACTCTGATGAAGAATAATGGACGCCATTAGTAAAAATATAGAAAAATATCTTCTAAGGCGTGTGAAATGCATGCTAAGCATTGGAAATGGCGCTTGAAGTACAATTGGTGCTTCAAAACTCACGCATGGCCTATATTTGGCTTCAAACTCAATTAACTGGATGTAGAACCAACCCAAGTTAGGGCGCCACCTTGAAGATTCAGTTAACTAGTGCATGCAAACTAAGTTTAGCCAGTTATGACTAAAAATAGGTTCAATAGAAGTCGACCTGAAAAAGAGTTTAACTAAAGATCCAAATTTAGTAAATTGAAAACTCCTCCCATGCATACTTCTATTTTTTGAATTTTGAAAAGTCAACCTTTGACTTTAGGCGTTCTTCCATACTTAGACATTTTTCTGAAAATTTGAATCCAGAAACCTCAAATGAAGCTCACGTTCGATCACTGATTCTGATTGATTGCCGTATCAGATCAACTGGTTGACAGTTCCATCGAAGAGCAGGACCAAATCTGACAAGAAGATTCCTTGAGGTGATAATCCAAAATTCATAATTCTGAGGCTTTAAAAAGATGGGCGCCCCTGGCCTCCAGGGGCGCTTTTGACCTCAGTGTTAGAATATTTTCAGGCATTTTCATCATTTTCATTGATAACTTGACTATATTTCACTTGACGTTTCCCGGTATCTGACAAAATTTCAAAACATGCTGACTGGCTCGCTGCGGAGCAAACTGATTTCTGAGCAAAGGCTCCTGATGAACACTTTGTATAAAAACATCATTTAACCTTCTTAAATCATGGGCGCCCCTGGCCTCCAGGGGCGCTTTTCCCAACCAATGTCAGCCATTACTGCAACTGGCAAAAATTACTCAACTTCCGGCTGCGGATTGCCAAGACATCTTCTGAATCGGCTGAGACAGGGAACAAAAAGCTGAAGCTGACACGAACGAGACGAACATCTGAAATCATCAAACAGATTTCATTAAAGGTCTTAAAACCTTGGGCGGCCCTGGCCTCCAGGGGCGCTTTTGTCCTTTCTGAACAATCTCTGATCAAGTCTGAAACCTCAAATCTGACCACTGATGACGGCAACTCAGCAACTCAGATTCACCTGTTGACAGATGCATCGCGGAGCTAGACCAAAAATAAAAACAAACTTCCTGGGTGTCACTTGATCAAAAGACTTCATCTGAATCTTCGAAAAGATGGGCGCCCTTGGCCTCCAGGGGCGCTTTTTCTCTTCAAAGTTATCTACTTTGCATTTCCCTCGTTCTGTACTGAATTTCCGTTTTTAGGCGTTTTACTCCTCCGTTAGACTGGATGGCTAGCTCATTGCGAAGCAATCAGGAAACTGGAGAAGTCATCTTGGTAGAAAATTTCACAAAAAGTTGAATACAACTTCCATAATGATGGGCGCCCCTAGCTGAGAGTGGTGCTTTTGACCTCCAGACTTAGCCAATTTCACAGTACTTTTACCTCGTTGAAAATCTCCTCCGTCAAAAAGCATAATTTTCAACATCTTTCATCGTAGAGTGTTCTTCTTTGAGTTTCAGGCTTAGATATTAACACCTGGTACTGGCCAACTGCCATTAATGACCTCAGAGGTCCTAACTTTTCTCCTGAAAAAGTTATAACTACCCATCAGCCTTAAACTGACTTTTAACTGAAACTGACTTCACCACTGTGATCATGATGTGAAATAAGCCAATCAAAATTAATTTTAGCCAATTCTGACAAGTTCCTATTTTTCAGGGTTTCAGGCTAAAAATAGATTTTAGAAACCCTAATTTTCAAAATTTTCAAATTTTGCCAGTATTCGTGGCATCACACTGACTCAAAGCCCATACTTTATTTGCCCAAAAAATGAGTTTTGACCCCACTTTTACAAGGTTTAGACCATTTTAAGCAAAATGCCTTAATGAAGCAAAAAATTTGGTTTGGGTACAACATTAGGCTCCGTCTGGTGACCATGTCGGATACTTACGGCATAGGAGAATCTAGGAATCTTTGTGTTTCGTAGACCAGTGACTTTAACATTGGGCATTGGAGTCAGGACTTTCTTTCCTAATCACCTAATACACTTGGACTTGTCCTAATAACCTATAACAAGACTACCTATTTTATTCACCTAAAACACGACATAACATCACAGAACGGGGAAATACATTATGACATAACGATAAAGCATAAACAAAAATTACTTAAAGGAAATTTACTCCACCCTCGAAGAAATGAAGTGCTTTGAATATTGTTCGCTGCATGGCAGCGGGAAGAACCTCCCACCGATGTCATTTCTGCCTGAAAGGCTTTACTTCTCTTTTGATGGGCATTGCAGGAGGCAATCCTTCTGGAATGAAGATTCTCAGGTATTCACATATCCATGCAAAGATATTCTTACAAAAGTCAGAATATGATGCAAATGAGAAAGCTAATACCCCTGAGGTATCAGTTCTGTTGTAATCCATCCTTGGAATGTTGATTTCTTCAAACCAGTCGATCGAGTTCCAAACTCGATTTCTATAATGCTGTAGGTGATCTTTTCTGATCTGAGAATATCCTGTGATCGGCTCATCAATCAGCTCTACATCACCTTTAACACATAGGAATTTGATTCCCATGTCTTTGGCATCTTTGAGGCCTTGCAAAAGCACCTCCTTTTCACCTTTAGTGAATTCCAATGTCAGTTTAAATACTGCTGAAACACTTTGGCCAAAGTAGTGTAGTACACCTACATCCACTTAGACTGTGAGACGATTACACTGTTAGTTCATCGTAGTCCAAAATATTTACTAGATTGAGATTGTGAGGACACAAGGATTTAGTTATGTAGGATTACACACTATGCTCAGTTGGTCATACAGAACCGGTTACCCAACCAATCTCTTCGTAGAAGGGAGGGCCGTCTACTTAACAATAAACGTGCAGGGGACCGCATTATAAGTCCGTGGTTGGCGGAAAAGCACCTGAGTGATGTTTCTCCTCCACAGTAGACTTCTAATGAACCAAGGTTTGAAAGGGAAGAACCTAGACCGTCTTATTCCTATTTGCTCAAAAGCTTCCGAGCTATGATTGAAACTTGTAAGATTCTTATTTTGTTATTTATTTGAAAGAAAAGTAATTATGAAATGCGTACTTTGTTATTTACTTGGAAAAGAGAACAATGATGCATTGTGTCAATTATTTCTTTATGATGAAATGTTGTATTAGAATGAAAAGAAAAGTTTATTTACTTTGTCATTATGAATGTCTTTCCTTGTATCGTATTTGTGAAAGTAGAATTTTTTTTGTTTACCCCGTTTGGGGGTTGTTACATGTGGTATCAGAGCTACCAAGTTTAGCTTTGGAACCTATGAGTTCACCAAGTTTTCCTTTCCAACATTACCTAATGTTGTGAAAATTCTTGTGTCAGGATGGTACGTGTTAGATTAACGGCAAGAAAGTCCGTAATCGGAAACGAAAGCTACCTAAAGGCCAAGAAGGAAAAGGAGGCAATTGTGAAGACAATTGAAGAAACCAACTACGACAATGCAATTTGGTTAAGTGATACATAAACCTTCAGCCACACACTTTCTCGAATCCATGGTGAGAAGAGAAAGATGAAACTGGAGGCTATGTACAACTACCTTCCCTCCATTGCACCTGATTAGTCATTCTATGTAATCTTGTGGATTCTTTGAAATCCTCCTATCTATAAATAAAACGAGGTTTATCTATCAATCAAAATGTCAAATTTTGTGTGAAAACAATTGTTTGTATGAAATGATGTTTGTTTTTATGTTTACATAAATAGTAAAGTAAAAGTTAGTCTAACTTGAAATTAAAAAATTCAGGTTATAACTTCTTTAATCTGTGGTTCAAGTATACGAAAGAACTTGAAATAAATCTAGAGCAAGTCAACGAGAAGAATTGTCACCAGTTGAGATGGAAGCTAAGTTAGACCAAATATTGGCCAGATTAGCCAACCTTGAGTAGGAAAAAGCCAAGGATAGGGGAGAAAAAGAAATAACCATAGAGGAGTTAGAAGAAAGTTCTTCACACTATGAAGAAAGAGAAAAGTCTCCTACTAACTCTATGGAAAGAAACAAAAAGATGATATCTCGTGAATTGACAAGGGATATGAAAAAAATATATCCACCCAAGTTCGATGGAACTGCTGGGGGTGATGAAGCCGAAGTATGGATTGTCCAAATGGAAAAGTACTTTGAAATCTGGGATTACGATGAAGTTACCAAGGCTGCTTGGGGAGCCTACCAGTTAGCTGGAGAAGCCTCCAATTGGTGGATGAACAAGAAGTTGGAGCTCAACATAAGTTCATGGAAGTTAACTTGGAATGAGTTTGTGGAAATCTTACGCAATCGGTGGTTACCCCAATTGTATTATGATCAGAAATTGTCAGACTTCCAGGAGTTGAAACAAGGAACCATGACGGTTCACGAGTATTGGGAGAAATTCACTCGTCTTATCCGCTATGTTCCCATCTATCTCAAGGATGAACGATTCCGTATCCGGAAGTTCATTTTAGGTTTGAATCATCGGATAGGAAGGGAAGTTGACATGCATGGTCCAACCACTATGGACTTAGTGTATGAGAAAGCTATCTGACAGGAGCAAAAGCTTAGGGCAGATTCCTACCATCAGGATAGGAAGGATCAAAGGAAGGACAGTGATGTGGGCAGCAAGACAACATCTAAGAAGGAAGAATCCACTTTCACTTCTAGAAAGCAAAAAGGGAAGCGATCTCATTTCAATGGGAAAGACTTCAAGGGAGACCGCAAAAGGAGTGACAACACCAGCAAAAATGGTAATGGAACAAGCAAGTCCGGGGTAACTCCTGAAAAGAAAGGACCAAGGGTTGGGTGTTTTATCTGTAAGGGTGATCACTATGCAAGTGAGTGCCCTGATAAAACTTCTAGTTCTCAGTCACGAGGAAATGCTTTGCCTTCGCAGCAGGCAATGTTCCAACAAAGGATTCATGCTGCAGTGGACGATTGGTAGGCGGACTATCAAATCACTCCGATCGAAGTACTAGGTAACCTTTTTGGACTACCTATTTTTGTTTTAATTGACATCGGTGCAATTGAAAATTGCATTTCACCTAAGGTAACTAGGCAATTGTCTAGGAAGGCAGGACACATGGAAAAGGCATGGAATGTAGAGTATGCAAACCAAACAAGAGCAAGGGTTGATCAATGTCTATTTGAGGCTAGGTTAGAATTACCCAACTTTGCCACTGAGGTTAACCTTTATGTCGCGCCACTAGGGTCTTATGATGTAATCCTAGGAATGAACTGGCTGTGGAGACATAGGGCTATTGTAGATTGCCAAGCCAAGACTATAAGATGCCTTGATGATTTAGGAAACCATGTAGAAATCCAAGGGGTACCGAGGGAAGTAATTGTTCGGCAAATCACAACAATGCAGCTTGTGTCGGATATGGAGAAATATCCTATCCTAAGAGATTATGTTGACGTATTTGCAAAGGAACTACCAGGTCTTCCATCGAAGAGAGTGTTTGATTTTTCAATTGACATTGTACCAGGATCTGAACCGGTATTTAAAGTATCGTATAGGATGACTACAACTGAGCTCATGGAATTGAAGACACAATTGGATGAGTTGCTGTCCAAAGGATTAATACGACCTAGCGTATCACCATGGGGAGCACTAGCGATATTTGTTAAAAAGAAGGATGGTACGTTACGTTTATGCATCGATTATCGAATGCTAAACAAAGCAACGGTAAAGAACAAGTACCCATTGCCACGTATTGATGACCTCTTTGATCAGATGAAAGGTGCGGTAGTATTTTCAAAGATAGATCTGAGATCTGGATATCACCAGCTGAGGGTGAAGGATGAAGATAATTTCAAGACAACATTCAGAACTCGTTATGGACATTATGAGCTCACAGTTTTACCTTTTGGTTTAACTAATGCGCCTGCAACATTCATGAACCTCATGAATAGTGTGTTCAGAGATTATTTGGATAAATTTGTGTTGGTTTTTCTAGACGACATATTAATTTACTCCAAGAATGAAAAGGAACATTGTAAACATCTTGAGATGGTGTTACAAAGGTTAAGAGAACACAAGCTTTACGGAAAACTGTCCAAGTGTACTTTCTTTCAAAAAAGAGTGCAGTACTTGGGCCATGTTATTTTAGCTGAAGGGATAGCGGTAGACCTGGCCAAGATAAAAGCAGTTATACAATGGCCTGTACCCAAGAACGTATATGAAGTAAGAAGTTTAATGGGACTAGCTGGATATTGTGTAGAAACCCCTGTTTCCGCTAACTTTTGAATCTGACTGTTTTTGATTGTTTTGTGTGTATTTTGGTTTTTGTGGTGTTTTGGTAATTTCTGATTTTTTTTGAATTTTTGCAGTAAATAAAATAATGCCAGTACAGAAAATAGATACAAGAATTTGAAATAAACTTCAAATGCCAGGCGATTATAACTCTTTATTATTGAGCAAATAGATGGCGATACAAAGTAGAAAACGTTGCATGCCTTATTACTATCTAAAATATCAATTCTTTTTCTGTAAGAACCTGGTATTGCTGAAGGCGTTTTTTTCTGATTTCTGGAATTGCTGAAGATGCCTGGAGACCACAAAAAGGTAGTACGACCTGCTCCCTAATGACTTCTCTCCTTGTGCAATGATGGAAATCAACCAAGTATACCCAGCCGCCCCTATTTGTGCACAAAATCTACCTTGAAATGGAGCGCTTGACTCAAGATGTAAGAACACGTCTTCTAGTAGCTCTCTGGTGATGGTACGGCCCACCATAGTTCGCGGACTCTTCAGGACTCGCCGCGGACTCGGCGGACTCGGGAGTCCGTGGCTGAGCCGAGTTGACTCGCCACGAACTCGGGAGTCGAGTCCAGAAGAGTCCTGGGTCGGGACTCCCGAGTCGACCTCTGGACTCGGCCGAGTCCAGAGGTCAGACTCGGGAGTCCCGACCCAGGACTCTCCGCGGCTGGGGCGTCAAACTGGGTTAAAACCCATACATTTTTTTTATTTTTTGTTATTTCTAACTTGAAGATTGGTGTTTTTAAGGTCTGCAAATTGGTTTTAGCTTGAAAGAAGGCAGGAGGAGGAGCTAAAAAGATCAAAATAGAGTCAGGTAAGTGATCTAACATTTCTTTTTTTTTGTTTTTTTGCTTTCAAAATTTAAAAAAATCAAGAAAAATAAAGGGATATGTTGCCAAATTTTTTTTCTATTTTCCTTAATAACCTAATTCCTAATTTCCTACTATTTCTAGCTTGGTTTTGCATTCTTTTTTTTTTGCAAATAAATGAAACTTTGAATCACATTTTTTTGCAAACCCTTGCTGATTTTTTTTTTTCCACGTTGAACTTGAAACAGCAATGTCGTCTTCAAATCCAAAGGGAATAAGAAAAGACCCTGCATGGAAGTATGGAATACCAGGAACCAAAAAAGGTGAAGTGACATGTACTGAATGTTAGAAATGGATGACAGGAGGAATAAATAGGTTAAAATACCACCTTGCAAGGATACCTGGGCAAAATGTGGAGGGATGCCCTAAAACTACTCCTGAGATTATTAGAGAGATAAAGGCCCTTCTTGCTGACTATGAGCTAAAAAAAGATGAAAGACAAAAAACAAAGAATGCCCTAGCATTAGTGATGAGTGGATCCCTTTCTACACCAACTATGCCTCATGGTGCTACTGTTGCAAGTCCAAGCGTTCATGCTCCACATTCATCTTTTGGTGAGAGTCCTGAGGGTTCCTATTCTACTGCTAGTGCTGACCACGGTCCTTCATCAGGACCAAATTATTTTATTCCACGTAATGTTCCAGGAGCACAACCTTCACTTGAAGGTACCAGTTGGAATAAGGAAAAGCATCATGAAGCTAGGATGGCTGCTGCAAATTTTTGGTACTACAATAATCTACCTTTCAATGTTGCAAGCGGCCCATATTGGGAAGGTTTAGCGAATGCCCTTATAGTTGCAGGAAAGGGGTTTAAGACCCCATTAGCTAAAGATTTGAGTGGGCCATTGCTAGAGGAATCCGTAAAGAATACACAGCTTGTAGTTGATGAGCAAAATAAATTTTGGCGAAGAAAAGGTTGCAGCATTTTATCTGATGGGTGGACAGATGGACGGAATAGAACTCTCCTGAACTTTTTAGTGGCCTCAAATGGTGGATTGGTGTTCCTAAAATCAATAGATGCCTCCCATGAAGTTAAAAATGCTGAGACTTTATGCAGTGTATTGGATGGGGTGGTCCAGGAGGTTGGAGTTGATAATGTTGTCCAAATTATCACGGACAACGCAGCTGCAGGTAGGCTACTTATGGAGAGGTATCCCACAATTGCATGGTCTCCATGTGCTGCACATTGCTTGGACCTATTGTTAGAGGATATTGGAAAGATTTCATGGGTCAAAAGAGTGGTTGAAGATGCAAAAAGTGTTACAAAATTTATCTACAACCATACTTGGGTGCTTTCTTTGATGAGGAAATTCACAAATGGCAAGGACCTTGTGCGACCTGGAGTGACACGATTTGCTAGCCACTTCCTCACATTGCAAAGCATTCTTAGTGCCATTGGTCATCTCAAGCAAATGTTTGTGTCGGATGCTTGGAAGGAGTCCTCATTTTCCAGTAGAGCTGAAGGGGAGAGGATTGTTAGCATAGTTTTTGATGAGACATTCATCAAAAATGGAGAGGAGCTGATGGGGGTAAGTAGCAATCACACAAAAAAAATTATACATGATAATCTATTTGCTGTTTTTTATTTTTTGAGTGGTTAATTTTGTTATAATTTAACATTTGTTTTCATTTTTTTAGGTGACAGAGCCTTTGGTGAGGGTTCTTTGTATGGTGGATGGAGATGGCATGCCAATGGGTTTCATCTATGAGGCCATGGATAGGGCCAAAGAGGCCATATCACATTACTATGGCGGCAACAAAAGGAAATATGAAATCATATGGCGCATCATTGATCGGAGATGGACAAACCAACTCCACCAGCCGATTCATGCCTTTGCCTACTTCTTGAATCCGAAGTTCTACTTCTTAGATTCATTTAAGGCGGATGAGGAGGTCATGGATGGTGTTGTCACTTGCATTGATAGGATGGTGCCTGATAGTGAGCTGAGAGATAAGGTGCTTGATGAGTTGGAGGTGAGATTTGTTACATCTTATTTATGAATTCGCAATGTTGAGCCTTGACTATCTATGAATTTTCTATATTTGATTTACTTTTTCTTTTATCTATTCAAGGTCTACAAGGGTGCAGAGGGGAGACTCTTTTCCTCCCAACAAGCAATTGAAAGGAGAGGAAAACAACAACCAGGTAAAAATTGAAATTAGAAACTTGATTCTTACATATAGATTTTTACTTTATTCTTATTTCTTAATACTTATATTTTTTAAACATGTTTTTGTAGATCTATGGTGGGAGAACTATGGTGCTAGCACACCAAATCTTCAAAAGCTAGCCATACGTGTCTTGTCGCAGCCATGCAGTGCTTCTGGGTGTGAACGCAATTGGAGTTTATTTGAAAACATTCACACAAAGAAAAGAAACAAGTTGACTCAGCAGCGCCTAAATTATTTAGTTTTTGTTCGGTACAACCTTCGCCTTCGAACTAGGAAGGTGGAGGGTGTTTCACACGAGTCCATCGACTTGGATGACATTGATCCATATGGTGAATGGACTATTAATGAACAAAATGATGAGGCTGATGTCTTACTTACTGATGAGGATATTGCTGAATTAGAGAGAGCAGCAGCAGAAGAAGAAGAAGCAGCAAGATTGGATGCCATGGAGGACAACGAAGACACATTTGAATATCATTTTTCCCCTGCTCGATCTCCTAGTCCTCGTTTGGATACTACAACACGGGCACCTTCTAGTTCTAGGCCTCCAAAATTGAGTACCATTGGGAGGGGAAAGAGGAAGATGTAGATTATATGTGGTTGTTAATGTTTTCCTCTTTTTGACATGATTATATGTAAACATTTATAAACTTGTGATGTTGTTATACATTGAAAGTGAAACTATGAGTATTTGATGACTATGAATGATTAAATTTCAATTATTGAGTGTTTGATGATCATATGACATGTGTAATCTTTAAATTATGAGTGTTTGATAATCAAATTAAGCTCTTATATTCTCTAAATGCATTAATTTGTTCTTGTTTTTTTTGTAAAACTACGGTTTTTTTTTTTTGCCGAGTCCTTGCCGAGTCTTTTCCCGAGTCCGTTCCGAGTCCCGAGTCCGAGTCATATTTTTGGGCTGCCGAGTCCGCGGCGAGTCCGAGTTTTCCAACTATGCGGCCCACAACCAGCAACTCATAAAATCGTACGGCCTTGTATGGGAGAATCTAATACTTGAAAATGGACGCCATAAGTAGGATATGCATTCAGATCAATCTCTCAACAAAACCCTTGTAGACTTCTTAAAATAATTAAGCTCAATGACAACCTCTGTGTGAAGCTATCTGACTGCTGGCAATAAATCGGATGGTATTTCACAACCTCTGAATTGCTTTCATTGGAGATGGTTCGTTCTCCAATGCTCTGAGACTGAAACCCTTGGCTTCCGTGCTCTGGTTGAAAGAAACTCCAAAAATTCTTCTCATCAATAATCATTTTTCCTTTCCCGTGAAAACTCTTATATTTCTCAATTAGGTCGAATTTCTTCTTCTTCCCCAATAATATTAAAATTCGACTTTAATATTTCAATTTAATAATTACGGAAATATTTAATAATCACCAGTTTGGGCGCCCCACTTAATTAAATATAATAAATTTCAAAAGTGGCCCCCTTTTAATGAAGTACGCCCCCTTCATTAAATTCACTTTAGTTATAATATTAATTAAATATTATAACTTAACTTTATAAGCTTCAACTAAAAAAATATTTATTTTAACAAATAAATATTAATATCTCCTTCACTACCAGTCCAATTGACGAACCGTTTGAAGCTGGGTGCTGAATGATTGATTCTCCATGTGACCAGACTGAAATGCTATAAGTAGCAGGGGTGCTCCCACCACTTACTAAAAATAGTAAGTTGAGCAAAAGTTGTCCGATTGACCCCAACGAAAGCCAACTGGAAAATTCTGACAATTTGAAACCAAGCCCAAGCTTCGTCAAGACCCTCTATCCATCCCATCAGCCTACGAGGGTCGCATAATAGGCTAATCGTGAACTCTGAGAGATGTCAACTGGAAGGGGACATGACATATTATAGGAAGTTTGTGGAGAATTTTTCAAAGATTGCCTTCCCTATAACATCTTTGCAGAAGAAAGGAAAAATATTTGTATGGAATGAGAAGTGCCAAGAGGCATTTGACCTTCTCAAGGAAAAGCTAACCACCGCACCAATTCTAAAGGTACCAGATCCTGAAGGAAGCTTCACAGTCATAACTGATGCTTGTGGAGAAGGATTAGGAGGTGTGTTGATGCAGGAAGGACAAGTAATTGCTTACGAGTTCAGGAAACTAAAGCCATATGAAATGAATTATGCTTCGCATGATTTAGAGTTGGCAGGAGTAGTACATGCTTTACAGATGTGGAGACACTACTTGCTTGGAAAACCATTTGAGTTGAAAACAGATCACAATGGTTTAAGATATCTCTTTACTCAACCCAATCTAAATGCTAGACAAAGAAGATGGTTGGAGTTAATAGCAGATTATGACTTTAATATCAATTATATTAAAGGAAAAGAGAATAGAGTTGCTGATGCCTTAAGTAGAAGACGCCATATTGCATCTATAGTGACAATTCAAAGTGACTTCAAAGAACAAGTGCTTCTGAAATGCAAAGAGGATGAATTTTACTTACAGGTTAAGCAAACACTCATTGAGAATCCTCTAGACTCTAGGTATGAAGGATATCAATTCGAGTCCAGTGGGATATTAAGGTACAAAGATAGGATGTATGTACCAGAGGTCAAGGAATTGAGAAATCTTGTATGGAAAGAGACTCATGAGGCACCATATTCTGGACACCCAGGAGTGACTAAGATGATGGCTGATATAAAACCATTATATTTCTGGAAGGGAATGAAAGGTGATGCTGCAAATTATGTAGCTCAATGCCTTGAGTGTCAAAGAGTAAAAGCGGAACATCATCATCCAATAGGATTGTTGTATCCACATGACATTCTTGAAAGAAAATGGCAAGTTTTATGGTCTTTGTGCAAGGATTGCCAATGTCTAGGAACAAGCATAACGCCATTCTGGTAGTAGTGGATAGGCTAACAAAAGTTGCACACTTCATACCAGGGAATCTAACAGATGGAGCACCGGTCATAGCAAGGAAGTTTGTACAGAAATTTTTTAGGTTGCATGGTATTCCTGAAAAGATTATATCTGATAGGGATGCACGCATCACTTCTAGGTTATGGCAAACCTTGTTTTCTACATTGGGAACGCAGTTAAACATTAGCTCAGCATATCATCCGGAAACGGATGGGCAAACTGAGAGGGTAAATCAAGTTATGGAAGACCTACTTAGGGTATATTGCATGGATCAACAATATAAGTGGGAGGACTATTTATCCTTGGTCGAATTTGCATATAACAACTCGTATCATTTTGCAATTAAGATGGCTCCTTTTGAAGCTTTGTATGGCTTGTATGGTCGAAAGTGTCGAACTCCTATAAGTTGGGATAAACTTGAGGAATGAGTAAGTCTTGGGCCTAAAATGTTAGCAGAAATGGAAGAAGAAGTTAAGGTTATTAGGCAAAGGTTAGCAGATGCTAACAGTCGACAGAAAAGTTATGCAGATGCTAAGAGAGTGCCTTGAAATTTTGTCATTGGTGACAAGGTACTTTTGAGAGTGAAACCTCACAAAAGTTCCATTAACTTTGGAAAGAATTCTAAATTGGCTCCACGTTATGTTGGACCCTTTGAAGTCTTAGAAGAAGTAAACCCTGTAGCTTACTGAATCGCTTTGCCACCCGCTCTTGCTAGAATGAATAATGTCTTCCATGTGTCTTACCTTAAAAAGTATATTGCAGGGGATAATCATGTTATTGATTGGACTGCCTTACAGGTAAGGGATCCCGGAGTAGTAACTCTCGAGCCCGTCAAGGTGCTGGAAATACGTAAGCTACACTTACGTAACCGAGAAGTCTCGCAATGCAAGGTTTAGTGGGACCAGTATGCGGAAGACTCAGCAACTTGGGAGGACTATGCAGAAATCCGAAGAAGATTTCTTGACATTCTTGAAGCTTTTGAGAATGATGAACAATAAAAGTTTTTGTTTTGTTTTATGCTTTGAATAATACCTTTGGTCATCGAGGACGATGAATCATAAGGGGGGGAGTATGTTACACCCTGGAATTGTATAGTTACTATTTTAGTGATGCTTAGAGCATTCTAATTGTAAGGAAGGATTTGAATGAATAAAATGTGTTGAACCTAGTTATCAATTTGAGAATCTTTGTACATGTTGTGATTGGCTCATTCTGTGTTCTTGATTGATGTTATTCTTGGATAAAGCAATGCATAAAGGAGAGTAATTAGTCTTGTTTTTATAATTGATTTATATATACTGCAAATGTTATGAGCAACTAACTGCCGTGGTTTTGTGCCAATGGATGCAAGAATAGGAACTATTCCTCCAGGCGGAGGGGAGACATCACTCGGGAGAGGGGCTTGGTCGGATAACCGGTAAAGTTGATCAATTGAGCATACACACACTTCACTGAAGGTTTTTGGGAACAGGGACAGATTGAGTTATCTTGATAAGTCATCCTTAGGCTTAGGAGTCTTGATTACTTCTTTATGCTTTATGAGTGGTGCTACTTGTTGTCTGACTTATTGTTCTGTGAGCCTTGAATGTGAAATGTGAACTGATAAGTGTGGTATAGACAGGATGTATATGCGTATACATGTACCACTCATATGTACGTAGCAACAGGTATGACATGTCGATATAGATGTATGATGGGCAATTATTATGCCATACACATGTGTCGACATGACATACATACAGATACGTATACATGGTTGGCACACCTATAAACGTATACATGGTTGGCAATTAAATTAATTAAGTCACTTTACCACAAATTTGTGGACATTACAGTGGACTTGGGAAAACAACTCACCATCTTTAAGGGGTTGGAAGTATATCTTGAGGATGAGAGGATTGTTGGTATCGTAGTGAGAAGAATTGGAAGCAAGTTTTAGCTGTTCATAGTTTTTAGAGACAAGTGAGATAGTAGAGGGAAATTATTGTTGCGCCCATAGTTGAAAAACTCACCAAATTGAAAAATTGCCAAGCCCAAAAAGCACGACTTGGCAAAAGCTCGACAACTTAAAAAATTACTTAAATTTCATTAAAAATGCTTTTTGTTGTTGTTGCAACATTCGATGATAAGATGCATCCAATGATTCAATAAATGAGTACATAAAAGAAACAAGTTGAGTCTAGTTGTATTTGATTGATTTGAAAGCAAGTTGGGTACAAAATTGCATCCTTATGTGGAATGCGTTGATGTTGGCTAGTTTGAAACAAAATGAAAATAGCAAATTGTTTTTGTAAAACTGAAAGTAAATACTACATTAATATATTTTACAAATTTACATCTTCCTTTTCCCATGTCTAGTGAAAACTAGGGGGAGGTAGAACTAGACGATATTATAGATGAAGACTTGTAGGCAAACTTGGAAATTCGGACATGGAGAGTACCTATAAAATGAAATGAAATGAAAATGCCTTTTTAGCAGCCGTGGGTGACCTTTTTTTTGGATAGGCTAGTTTTTTTTGCAGACTCATCGAGTCTTTGGCGAAAACTCACCAAAACTCGGCAAGTTTTTTTCCTTTATTTGGTGAGCAATTTTGGAGAGTAAATGCAGGAAAAACTTGTTGTAAAAAAAACTTGGGAGTTTTTTAAAACTCTTCGATTTCTCTAAGAGTTTTTCAACTATGGTCACACCTATTTGTTCTGCTATTCAAATACCCAGAGAATTTCGTCAACACCCAGTGCCTCGAAATCCATGCTAGGGTTTCATCTTTGAATTTGTGTGTTTTTTATTTTCGTTTGGCCTTCACCAGTTTGACCTCAGGGTACGTGATGGCATCTCTAACGAATATCATGCTCGAAAGCAACTAGAAGTTCAACGGGAAGAATTACAACACCTGGAAGCAGTGCATGATTACGATCTTCGAATATCGTTGCCTCGATCAAATCGTTTTGGGGAACTCAGCTCGTCCCACTGTAGTCGGAATGGACCAGGACAAATGGGATGAACGCAACCGAGAAGTCGTCATGCTCATTAAACTCTCCGTCACAGATGAGCAGCTACCTCAGGTACCGTCTGGCAAAACTGCTTCAAAAATCTGGGATCACTTGAAGGCCCTTCATGAAACCTCCGACAAGAGCAAAGCGTTCTTTTTCAAGAACATGCTCTTTTCCATCATGATGGATGAGAAAATGTCCTTACAGGAACATCTCACGAAGATCAAGGACATTCGTGATCAGTTGGAGGCGATTGGTCGAACAATGGAGGAAGAAGACATGGTCGTCATTACTCTGAAGAGTCTTCCGCGTTCGTATGAGCATTTCATCGAGACGTTGAATATCACTTCCACCAATGTTGATCTCAAATTTGAAGATCTTTGCAACAAGCTATTGCAGCAGGATCGATGGCGACAATAGTTTGAAAGTAGTACCAGCTCCATCTCCACAGAGCACGCATTCTCTGCCAAATCTTTTGCTAAGAACAAAGGGAAGGCTCAATCTTCTTAGCCGAAAGGCTCTGGTTCTTCTCAAGACAGCAAGAAGAAAAAGAATGTTCAGTGCAATTATTGCCATAAATATGGTCACATAAATGCTGATTGTCGAATTCGGATGGCTTTTGAACAAAAGAAGCAGGGAGGGCCTCAACACAAGGCACATGTCGCGGAGCACACTGAGCAAAAAGAGTCCGCATTCTATGCTTTTATGGCCAAGAGAACTGCAGATCCAGTACAATCTTTTGCTTGGTATATTGATTCAGGGGCTTCTCGGAAATTTACTCATCGTCGAGATTGGTTCACCAAATATGAACCATTCACTGACTCAGTGATCTTTGGAGGCGGCGAAGAGTACACAGTTGCCGGTAACGGGAATGTTCAAATACACTATGGAGGAAGAAATTTACTCTTTCTTGATGTCTACTATGTTCCAGGCATGGAACATAATCTTCTCTCCGTCAGCCAAATCATGAAGCATTCTCCTCAGTTGGATGTTATTTTAAGTTCACTTGCAACATTGTTGATAAGGCGACTTACTACGATTGCTATGGGACTTGAGGATCATGGTCTGTATAGACTTGCTAATTCCGGTGATTCTCAGGAGCACGCTCTAGTAGCAATGAGTACTTCCATCAACAAACTTTGGCATCAACGTTATGGGCACTTGAATGTGCACTATCTCTCTCAACTGTCTCGGGAGGGTTTGGTTGCTGGTCTACCTCAGATCCAAACTCAAAATCATGGAGTTTGTGGAGCTTGTCAAGCTGGAAAGTAGCATCGGACACCGTTCTTGGATGGTGATTCTTGGCGAGCCTCCAAGGTACTTCAATTGGTTCACGCTGATGTATGTGGACCAATGAACACTCCATCTGTTAGTGGGTCTAGGTACTTATTATTTGTTGATGATTTCAGTCGAAAAATGTGGGTGTATTTTTTGAAACATAAATCAGATGTGTTTAGTACATTTCAGCAGTATAAGGCCTTGGTTGAGAAAGAATCAGGTTCTCACATTGTTACTCTAAGGTCAGATAATGGGGGGGAGTTTTGTTCCACTAACTTCTCTACTTTTTGTGCTCAACATGGCATCAAACGCCAACTCACCACACCATACACCCCTCAACAGAATGGTGTCGTTGAACGTAGGAATCGCACCATTACTGAAATGGCTCGTTCTATGCTGGAGTACAAAAATGTACCTAAGAAATACTAGGCTGAAGTAGTTTATACTGCAGTCTACCTCCTGAATCGGTCACCTACTCAGGCCGTTAAGAAGATGACACCAAAAGAAGCTTGGTCAGGACGTAAGCCTAAAGTGGGCCATCTGAAAGTCTTTGGTTCTACCGCTCATGTATGGATTCTAGAAGCCAAACGTGCCAAGTTGGACTCCAAGAGCCAAAAGCTTATGTTTACTGGTTACAGCGATAATCACAAGGCCTACAGGTTGATTGATGTGGAGACGGATCGTCTCATATTCAGTTGTGATGTTGTGATTGATGAGACTATTGGTCCATTTGTTTCTACAACCAGCCTTGAGGATCAGCCTATGAAGGTTCCTGATGATGGTGTTCGTCTTCCTCTTGGTTCCCCTGATGGGAGGGCTTTAAAGCATTCTGACTCTGAAGATGAGGAGTCTACAGGTCATGATCTAGCACCATCTGATCTTCCTCAGGATTCACATCCAGATGACTTTGTTCCAAAAATCCCAGAAGATGCTGTTTCTCCTACTCTAGATGTTGGTACTTCTACTCGTTGGCCTAAGTGGTGGCTCAATGTAGTGTACTGACACTCGGCTGATTCGTTTTCACTGAGTTTTGTAGATCTGATTTTTTGTTTCAGTTTAATTTCTCTTTTTGTGCTTCGAGTTTGTTTGTTAATAACACTAAAATGGTACTAAAGAGCATATGCATGCAATGGAAACTTCAAATAAACTAACTACTGAAACAACTTTGAATACATTGCTCAATTTAGTGGCCAAATATGTCTTCTTCATCACATAATAAGATGCATTCAACATATAACTTACATTAGATTTCAAGCTAACAATATTTTATATTGCATTTTAACTTACAGCCAAACATCACTGTGAATAGTGACTTGCTACAGTACCCGCGCCCAAAGAAATGTACACAACTTTCAAATAACAAACTTCTCCCACCAAAACTTCGCATGGCAAGCTTTCTAAGACAAGGGCGCCCCTTTTTGGAAAGATTGCAGCCACCAAAGAAAGGCGTTTTATTTCCTTTTGCTGTTACAAACCCTCAAGAAAACGTAGCTGGCTGTAGCTTTCAAAATCAGCTCCAAAACTCCACGAAAAGCGAGCAGCTCTCGTACTAACGTGATTGAAGACTATGGTAGTCAAAACCACTCAAATATATGCTCGAAATAATTGCAAACAACAACTTGTGTCTTCAAAAATGAAGCCACCAAGAACTGACCAGCAACCTTAAGGTGGTGTTTCACACCCTCAAGCTGCTCAAGAATGAAGAACAGAGCCCCACCAGGCTCACCCACTGCAAGAAATCAGGAAACTCTAGCCTCCTTCTTCCTCCAAGCTTCACTCCAAAGTTTTCAACAAGCAAAATCATCAATTCATGAAGAGGGTCAAATTTCTCCTTCTATTTATAAGTTTTTGCATTAAAAAACACTATTCATAAAAGTGAGTACTATTCACTTAAGTTATTTCTTTTTTCACTTTAGTAATGAATAGTAACTGCAAAATATAAAGTGACTCCTTCCTTTTAAAGACGCATGGTCCCTAGACCGAGGATGGTGAAATAAAAGGTGAGTATCATTAATTTAAGCACAAGTATCGTGCCAAACGCCACAATTCACCTTGCCACCATACTCCGGAGATCCACACTGCAAATTGACGACCAAGTGCTTGTCCGAGAAACCCTTTATCCAGAACTATTAGCCTACGAGGGTCAGGAAAATAGGCTAATCCCCCAACTCTGATGCTCGTGAAAAAGGGGACATTACAGTCCGCCCTCCCTGAAATTGCTTGTCCCCAAGCAATCTCTATTGCAAAGAAACCTCACTCCTCGGAAGGCCGAAAAGAAGAACTGTAAAATGTCTCATGCATCACTGACTAACTCTGGAAGCACCAACATAAATGCAACTGCGCCAAATATCCCTAGATCCCAACACCAGAATGGAAGTATGCCATGTTTGATAACCTTTGACTTCCTTTGCGCAAATCTGATCACAACTTCACCATGCTGGCAAATGGTGAAGCAACCTGTCGGAACCCATCCAACTGCAGTGCCAGACCTGTCACCGCCTAGATCTCTATACGACCAGAACTCACATCCATCTGTCATGAAGAGATAAACATTTCTGGAGACATCCGCAATACAACATCTCTCTACAGTCTCTCCAAAACACCCATGGAAGTGATAACCAATCCAACCATCATGTTCGTTGACATTGTAATCACCCTATAACCATGTATCCGTAGGAAATCCCTGTGGCATGAAAGTAGCAACCCCTGTCAAATACATATTAGCATGATGGATAACTGACTGTTGTCCCTGCAAGTAATCCCTTGCCAACAATTGAGTTAGGTACTTGCAACCTCTAGTCCCATCTTTTGAAGATGGTAACTCTAGACACAGTAAGGAGTTACTCCCCTTGACAGCACCAAGAAAAACACCTTGCGCACTAGGATTGTGCATCAAATACGAGTCATGTACAGGTGGATTAAAGGCCAAACTGTAAGCATTCCTCGCCTTGTACACACTATTAAACTCCTTTGTGAGCCCTGTTTGGAATCTTGATGCACTAGGACTATTCCAAACACTGCGATTACCACTCAACCTCGAATTAGTATCAGGAGCATGATTGACTTCCAACTCGAAGAGTGGATTATCATAGATCGAACCGCCATCTAACTTAGATAAGGGATTATCCACAAACTGCGCAATCACTCTATGCGGGTCTGAATCATCCAACTCTGAGTCCCTGGAACAATACATTGAATTGTACTCCAGAATTGGCTCATCAAGCTGCCAATCATGATCAACTGTATGGAATGAAATGACTGATTTACTTCCAGGAGAGGGAAACAAATCGACATAAGAACCAATCTCCCAACTAGATGTTGCTCTGCATATCTCCTGTGAAGTGGATGGAGTAGTGTCGTGAGTTGACACATAACTTTCTTGTGAGTCAACTACCATGTCACAAGAGCTATCGATAATTTGTTCAGCATCACCTATCATGGGATTAAACTCAGGGGAACCTAGTGCAACACATGGTTCTATGCAACTCTCAACCAATGCACTCATCCCATTTGTATCAATTGCACCTGAAACCGTGATGGATGTAGTAACCACATCCCCAATCTGCTCACAACCACAATCCGTGGATATATGTGCTTCACTAACTGCTGCCATGGAAACCTGAACTATATTGGAAGAGAGTGAAGATTGTGCCAAACTCGATACCATGGTAAGCTTCGCATCCTATGACTGTGACTCTTGAAGGGCCAATTGAGTGCTCTTCAAAGAATCCATAGTTGTCTCTAGCTCATAAGTGAGCTCATCAACCTCCTCTTCTTTTCCCTTCAGTGCCTTATGACAAATGCAACCCCACTTGAGAAGGAAATCTCTATCTGCAAGTAGCTGTAGGTAATTTTGTTTCATAATTCCAACTACCTCTCGTAGTGTATGGAACTTTGCGAGGGAAAGACTACTAACACCGTACTCATCTGACATAGGAGTACTCCAACCATAGGTTGCCAACATCTGTTCAGTAACATCAAAATGCTCCAAAGCTGTAACAATCATATCATCACTAGCCTTCAATTGTCCCGCCAGATGATGATACCCCTGTGACTTATCATTTCCACCCAATTCCACACTATAGTAAGAGGCTGAATCCTCATCGCTAACCTTCTGATCAGCAACATCATGTGTGCTATCATCAGTGCACACATCAACAACTAAGGCACTACTGCTATGTACCTCAAAGGACGACCCAACTGATACGGTAGAAGCTATTGATATGACAGTATCTTCGTACACTTCTCCTTCCAAGGCATCTGCACATCCACTCGTCTCACGAGCTTGGGGTTCATCGCCCTTAAATAAATTTCTTGATTGGTTTCCTACGGTCTGATATGAAAAATCAGACTCACTGTGGCATGAATCGTCACCATACGTTGCATAATTAATGCCCAAATCTCGCGTACCAACATGTGACAACTCTGTAGGAACATCATCCCTCGGTGAAATCACTATCCTCTCATGTTGATGCAAAGTTTCATCCGTGTGGTCATGCAAATCGGAGTTGTTATCAATGCTGATAACAACTTCTTGCGCGCTGTGAATATCATTCTGGGACTTCACCATACTATTTGCATGTTGTAAGATTACCTTATCAACAACAACTTCAGTGTCAATCCCATGTCCATTTGTAGATTGTAGTAATTCTCTGTTGACTTATCATCTTTTAACCCAAACACATCATAGAGACCTTTGGATACAACACCAAGTCCCTCATTTTTGCTTTGTGATAGGGTTCGTCTTGAGATGTTACCTTCATACTGCTGCAAGCTACGAGCTAGTCTTCGTTGTGAATGCGTGAGTTTCCGTTGGGTGTTATTCAAGATGCTCTCAATGCTGATCCTAACTCCACCATACCAAAAGTGGTGAAGCAATGCACTGGGATCCATCCAAATGGCAGTGCTAACTCTATCTCCACCTGGATCCCAAAATAAACAAAGCTCACATGCATCCATCATGAGGAGGGAAGAATATCTGAAAGCATTTGCTACGCGACATCTCTCCATAACCTCTGCTAAACTCTCATGGATGTGATATCCACTTGTGCCATCATGCCTGTTGACATTATAATCCCTCTATAAACATGTACCCACAAGTAGTCTCTGAGACAAGGAAGCAACCAACCTGGTTGGATACATATTAGCATGATGGAAAACTAAATACCGATCCTGCAAGCACTCACCTGCCGACAACTGAGTCGGGTACTTGCAGCCACTAGTTCCATCTACTGAAGATGGTAACTCTCCATCCCAAAATGGATGGCGTACACTCTGAGCCAATCCACACCGATGCGTCAACCAATCCTCCATGTGTGGACTAAAGGAGATTTGATGGGTACTCCTCACTATGTAGTCGTGGTAAAAAGATCCAACCTCTATCAATGGCTCATCACTAACAACATTGTAGTCAAATGATAGCTCGTGCCTTTGATCTTGCAACTCAGACCTGTGTGATTCATGAATTGACAATCCTTGCACATAAACTGAGTTTGCATCTTCAAAATGATCAGAAGTCTCATCGGCAATTGCTGATACAGAAAATTTAGGGAGCTCAAAACCCTCATTGGTTTCATATGGGGCCCTTTTCTCATGCGCATGTTCCTCAACATGATCATCCTGCAATTCTACCTCATTAAATGGGTTAACATAGGACATATCAGCTTCTATCTCAGAAAGTGGATTATTAGAAATGTGAAAGTTACTTTCAGCATTTTGTTTGGACCCATCATCCTCGTGTTCTAACTCTTCTTCAACTTCAAAAGGACTCAAGTACATTTCCCCTACAGCTGTTTTAGAAATTTCAACTTCATCATCAACAAGTAGATCTTCTAAGGTCTGATTTTTGCTCTCCACAGGATCAGCTGTATGCTGGTCATTAACTACTGAGAATTCATCGTAGAGGCTTCTGGATACTGAAGTGTCCTCTTGTTTCTTCTTCTCTTCGTTTTGTGATGTAGACCTCTTAAAAATGGAAGCCATACATTGAACTGCTCTGTCTAGTTTTGCAGGGTCTGAAATCAATTCATTCAACCTTTTTTGATTTTCGTCCAACTCTTTCAAACTTTGTTTAAGCTTCCCCATATTCTTATCCCACTGCTTCTGGGAAATAGCCATGCTGTTCAACTGAAGCTTTTGTAGCTAAAACTCACCCAACAGGTTTGCAGGAAACCGCTCTGATACCATTGTAGTGTACTGACACTCTGCTGATTCGTTTTCACTGAGTTTCGTAGATTTGATTTTGTTTCAGTTTGTGTTTTCCTTCTTTGTGCTCATGAGTTGTTTGCCAATAATGCTAAATGGTACTAAAAACAACATATGCATACAATGGAAACTACAAATAAACTAACTACTAAAACAACTTTGAATACATTGTTCAATTTAGTGGCCAAATATGTTTTCTTCATCACATAATAAGATGCATTCAACATATAACTTACATTAGGTTTCAAGCTAACAATATCTTATATTGCATTTTAACTTACAACAAAACATCACTGTGAATAGTGATTTGCTACAGTACCCGCGCCCAAAGAAATGCACACAACTTTCCAATAACGAACTTCTCCCACCAAAATTCGGATTGGGAGGTTTCTTCTACCTAGGGCGCCCCTTTTGAGTGTGATTGCAGCCACATAAGAGAGGCGTCTTTTACCTTTTTGCTGGTTGAAACCCTCAATAAAACACAGCTGGCTGTAGCTTACAAAAAACAGCTCCAAAACTTATCAAAAGCGAACAGCTCTCGAACTATCGTGATTGAAGACTATGGCAGTCGAAACCACTCCAAAATATGCTCGAAATAACCTGCAAACAACGACACAGGTCTCCAACTGAAGCAACCAAAATTTGACCAGCAACTTTAAGGCGGTGTTTCACACCATCAAGCAGCTCAAATTTGAAGAACCAAGCCCCACCAGGCTTACCCACTGCAAGAAATTAGGAAACCCTAGTCTCCTTCTTCCTCCAAGCAACACTTCCAAGTTTCTTCAAGCTAAAATCATTCATCCATGAAGAGGGTCGAATTTCTCCTTCTACTTATAAGTTTTTGCATTAAAAAACACTATTCATAAAAGTGAGTACTATTCACTTAAGTTATTTCTTTTTTCACTTTAGTAATGAATAGTAACTGCAAAATATAAAGTGACACGTTCCTTTTAAAGACACATGGTCCCTAGGCCGAGGATGGTGAAATAAAAGGTGAGTATCATTAATTTAAGCACAAGTATCGTGCCAAACACCACAATTCACCTTGCCACCATACTCCGGAGATCCACACTGCAAATTGACTACCAAGTGCCTGTCTGAGAAACCCTTTATCTAGAACTATTAGCCTACGAGGGTCAGGAAAATAGGCTAATCCCCCAACTCTGATGCTCGTGAAAAAGGGGACATTACACTCAAGACTATCGAAGATCTTCATAATGATGAACTCATTGAGGGTAGATCAACTCGCAGAGAGAGCAAGCAGCCAAACATAGTCAATTTTGCTCTTATGGCCAACATACACAACATCTATGAGCCTCAGACATATTCAAAGGCTAAAGGAATTCCAGAGTGGGAAAAGGCTATGGAGACAGAATACCATAGTCTTTTGAAGAATCACACTTGGGTTCTTTCTGATCTTCCTCCTAGAAAGAAACCTATCAGCTGCAAATGGGTTTATAAGGTCAAGTATCATGCCGATGGCACTTTGGATAAATACAAGGCCAGATTAGTTGCTCGGGGGTTCACGCAGCGGGAGGGCATTGACTACGAGGAGACTTTTGCTC
The DNA here is from genome assembly GCA_007115665.2 of Sequoiadendron giganteum. Lineage (NCBI taxonomy): Eukaryota > Viridiplantae > Streptophyta > Pinopsida > Cupressales > Cupressaceae > Sequoiadendron > Sequoiadendron giganteum. The sequence continues at coordinate 636,379,528 of CM021108.1, read as the reverse complement.
CTACTGCCAAGATGAGCACAATTCGTCTTCTTCTCGCTATTGTAGCCCAATTCGGATGGATAGTTCATCAGATGGATGTCAAGAGTTCCTTTCTCAACGGTGAGTTGCAAGAAGAAGTCTACATGACACAACCTCCTGGTTTCAAGGTTGTCGGAAAAGGACATCAGGTTTGTAGGCTCGTGAAAGCACTCTATGGACTGAAACAGGCTCCCCGTGCATGGTACATCAAGATTGATAAGTACTTGGTTGATCATGGTTTTCAGCGCAGTCCTTTTGACACTAATTTGTATATCAAGCACTCTGGTGATAATGTTTTGTTTCTTCTTATCTATGTTGGTGACTTGATCATTACTGGCAGTTCAACACATTTGATTGTAGCAATCAAACATGATTTGTGTCAGGCTTTTGACATGACAGATTTGGGGCTTCTCCATTACTGTTTGGGTATTGAAGTTTGGTAGACTGTTGCTGGTATCTTTATCTCTCAGTCTAAATACGCTCAGAGTCTGCTTGACAAATTTCGGATGCAGGATTGCAAACCTGCCTCCACACCTATGGAGAAGGGGTTGAAGTTATCAGCCAACTCTGATTCACCTCCAGTTGATGAAACGACATTCAGGCAACTAGTGGGCGGTCTTATCTACCTCACTACCACTAGACCTGACATCAGTTTTGCAGTGAGCTACATTTCTCGCTTTATGACAGCTCCGAAAGTTGATCATTGGCTTGCAGCGAAGCGAGTGTTGTGATATGTTAAAGGCACTTCAGATTATGGCATTCTGTATGGCAGATGCAAGGATCCAAAGCTGATTGGTTCTACAGATTTAGATTGGGTAGGTTCAGTGGATGACAAAAAATCTACTTCTGGATATGTATTTAGTTTGGGTACAGGTGCTGTAACATGGACCATCAAGAAGCAACAAGCAGTGGCTCTTTCCTCGACTGAAGCAGAATATCGAGGAACTGTCAAAGCAACATGTGAGGCAGTTTGGCTCTGCAAGATGCTTTCTGACATGCACATGTCACAAGTAGGTCCTTCTCCCTTGTACACTGATAATCAAGGGGTGCTCAAATTGGCCAAAAATCCAGTCTTCCATGAACGTACTGTCATGTCCCCTTCTCAGTGACATCTCTCGGAGTACAGGATTGGCCTATTACACGACCCTCGTAGGCTGATAGACTGGATAGAGGGTCACTTCGGAGCTTGGCTCAGCTTCCGTTAGCAGAGATTGATCAGTAGTCTTTCGTTTTGGCTCAATCGGAGACTTTTTGCTGAATTGCTATTTTTAGCAGTTCCTGGCAGGCAGTGTGGGACCCCTGCTATTTTTAGCAGTATGACTTTGGCAGTATCCAGAATCACTTCAGAGTTCGTCAGCATCAGACGGATCAGTAATCAGATGAGTAACGAGGGAGATATTAATATTTAATTATATTGATTAAATATTAATTATTTAATGATTTATAATATAAAGTTATAATGTTATATTATAACTTAAGTGATTTGCCTTGAGGGGTGCGCCCATCATCAGAAGGGGCCAAAAGTGACAATTAAATTATATTAAAATATTTAGCTGTGACTATGGAAATATTAAAAGATTAAAATATGAATATTTCATTAAAACCCTATTCTTAAGGAAATCGCACTTTTCAGCATAAAGAGGGTTTTGCCTTGGGTTTTGAGCATTATGTTATTTTTATGAATTGAAATTGATCAAGTTTTGTCTGAGCAAGAAGCTTTAGGGTTTCAAGTTCGAAATTCTTTGGGGAACAAGCCATCTCCATCGAAGCAGTTCAGAGGGTGTGAAATAACATCTGATTTATTGCCAGTACAGAGGTTTCTTCATCCAGGAGAGATCATAGACTTCAGAGATTATTTATTTACAGAGTTTCAGCTTAGGTTTCATCTGGAAAGCTTACTGCAATCAAGGCGCCCATTCTTATTGATATTCTGGAGGCTTTAAAGGGAGCCGTACCTATTCTATTTGCTGCTGTACACAGCCGTACTTGCTGCAGGCCGTACCACCTCCTTTTGAGCCGTACCCTTGTTCTGGAGAAAACGCCTTTCATTAAGGTCATCTTTCATCACTCCTGGAGGCGCCTAAGCATTTGGATCTTATCCGGAGCACCAGACGGAAGGAGAAGCTAAATATCATTGTAGCCGTACCATCATCTGAAGATCATTTATTGCAGCAATATTGCCAGGTTCTTTAACAAAAATTTATTGCCTTTATTTGCATGTAATAGAATACTCATTGTAATCGTCTCAGAGGACAAATAAATATACTGGCATCCGTATAACATCATTTCCAGAGTTATATAATTTTTATAGTATTTATTCTTTATTTATTGCAAAATCGCCATCTTCATTATTTATGCAAAAAAACTTCAAAAATTGCAAAAAAACCAAAAACGTCAAAAAACCAAAAAAACTTCAGAAAACAAACAAAAGCAGTCAGATTCAAGAAACAGGGAAACTAGGGTTTCTACACGTACTAAGCATGTTGAGCTTCATTGTCACTACATTCGCAAGCTGGTAGAAGACGGATCGGTTCAGCTGCAGTATGTTCCAACCGTAGATCAGACTGCAGATATTCTCATCAAGTCTCTGAGCCTGGATAAATTTGTCAAATTCAGGGGGCAACTTGGTGTTTTTGACAGATTGACCATTAAGGGAGGGTGTTAGAATATTACATTATGTATATTTAATGGTCAATGTATTTAGTTTAGGTAGACTTACTGTTTCTACAATAGTCAGTAGGTAGATTGTAGGTAGATATTTAATATCTACAGTATTATGTCTCTTCTATATAATGTAATCTTTTTCTGTTAATAGAAGTAGTTTTTTACCATTTCAAACCCAAACAAGTTCAATTTATTTTTTTAACCTGTTTTTCGCGACGCGATTGCATTTTTTTGGTGATGCGAGTGGTTTTCATGCGACATGATATGGTTTCCAAGCGACGCATCAGGATCTAAATTAGGAAAATTTGCAGCCATTGTTAATTTAATAAAAAACATCTCCAAGTTTTTGTTTGAATTTGATATTATCAACCGTCTACGTTCTTTGGATGGAAGCAAATTGTTTTGGTTTCTTTAGTTGGTCGGCCCTGGAAAAAGAATATTGATAGATGGAAAGATATCCCCTAAAGACCATCCCAATTATTGAACTGTGTTAAAACAACATTAACTAAGAAGACATTGAAATCTATCAAATAGGATGAGCTCAAAGAGTAAGAATGGAGATTTCATAGCAATTCTCTGGTTTAGTCCACAAAAGGTATATTAATGTGTAATATTCGAGTAACACTATGAAACAAAAAAGGCCACATGCTATTGAAGGAGTAAAATTTGTAAGCTTGTTCGACATAGTGGATTGATTGAAGAAATCCATAGCTATTGCGCCTCTTTGGGAAGTATTGTCCATTCATTCATTAATTGAGTTGTTGGAAGATTCTTTGAAGTGACAAAAGATGCCAGGAAAATAGAAAGACAAGGCTGCAAATGCATTGGAAGTTTCTCAAAAGCAGCTTGTGGTCTTGTAAATTATTGGGAATGAGTTAAGCCAAAACAAGCTTAAGCCTTTCTACCTCAACTTGATATATGGAGATAAATTGATTCATAACTGCATGATAAAATTTATGTTTAACACATTAGTTATGCCTAAGGAGTAGGAAATGTGTCGAGTCTAGTTTATGAACCCATGGATAAAGGAGTGATCTAGTTGGATGGCACCCCTATCAACATATTTGAAGTTGTAAAAGACTTGTTGTTGTCCTCATATGCCTGCCCTAACTTGACAATTGCCTAGGACATTGTTATTCAGATTCTCGCTGCTTTTTATTTGTGCCTTTCAAAGGGATTTTTTTGCAAAGGTAGGAGGATACCTGTCATTAGTTACACACAAATGTTCTTGAGGACTAGATATGGTGCTAGAATGAACATACCCTTTGATCCTATGAACATGCATTGCATAAAGAATAAGACTTTTGTCTTGTTTGAGCCTAATCCATTTTTTATTGCTGAAAATTTGTAATCTACATTTTAGAACCATTTGTGGATGAAATTAGCATTGCTATCCTAGACGAACAACTAGAACAATGGGCTAGTGATCCCGACAACACCTTTGAGGAGATAGGAATAGGGACCTACATAATCCATGATTTAGGTTTTGAAGGATGGAAGCATTTGAAAGAACCAAAAGCCATCAAAAATATATTTTTATCTACATTATTATTTTATCAATAATTTATATATAACTATGTTTAAAACCTTATAATTAGTTTTTTAAGAATTATATTTAACGTTATAGAATTGTTAATATGCTTCTCAGTTTTTTCTTTCGTAGAATTATTAAGTTCTTAATTATTTCCCACCCTCAGCCTTCTACTTCAGTTCCCATGTCATCCTTGGATGTAGCGTCCCTTGCCAAATTGAACGATTAACTTTTTGATTATGCTTATCTTGACATATTGCATTTGTCAATTAAGCAAATGAGCTGAGAATGAAATACTGAACTTCTAATCAATGAACTAATTTGAGCATTTACATTGCATAAATCTTGATCATTACAACATGAGCATACTATTGATTATGTCCAGTCCAATACAAGTGTCTCAAAACAAAATAAACTATTGCATTATTCAGAAATCCTTATTGCAATAATAAATCAGCTACTGCAATAACTCAGAAACCCTTATTGAGAATTGCAATAATACATCAGCTATTGCAATTATTCAAACCCTTGCAATAATAAAGAAGTTATTGCAATAATTTAGAAACATGCAATATTACATCAGTTATTGCATAAATTACTTAGCTTCTGAAACAAACAGATTTGCAAATTTAGCCTTCAAAATTATCTCTGTTATAAACCAATGTGTGTCTTGGCTGAAAACACCATTAAATCTCCCGACTGTATATTGCAACAACGAAGAGATTGTAAGGCAAGAGGGATTTCGTCCTCAAAGCCCCTTGAAAAGCCAATCTCTCAATGAGACTGAAATTCATTAACAATTTTCTTTCCACCCAAGCCTCCTTCCCCCAAATGAGCTCTCCACTCCCTTTTATATAGAACTCCTTGATCTTTTAGAAAGACCCAAGAAGAGTTTTCAACAAGCTTTTAGAAGAATATTTTAATACTCTTTGATGCGACTCCTTGATGTGATCCCTTGATATGACTCTTTGATGTGACCCCTTGATGTGACCCCAAATACTTAAAGTGATAAGTCACTTTTTGAAGATATATTAATAAAGTGATTTTATTAATTTGTCATTAAAGTTTTTTACTTTTTAACCTTTTAATATAATTATTTAATATTACCCTTTTGGCTTTGCACTTTTTGCATAGTAACATTAAAGAATTAAAATAATGATTTTTTCTTAAAAGGGCAAAAAAAAATAGGGACATTACATTGGAATCTTGTGGCTTTTTATTTGTTACTACTTCAACAATCCTATTATCATTTGCTTTCATCTTGATGATGGATTATAGAGTGTGATATGAAACATTGATGTAAGCAACACAGTTTTTCCATAAGCTCTTTGTATAATTCTAATGGATTGTGAAAACCTAATGTACATTATAAAAAAGAAATTGGGTATTGTTGGTGTTTCAATTAGCACCTCTGGAGTGCTTATTGGAAACAGACAACTATGCATAGTGTGTAATAACTGCTCTTCAAATTAGGAGGGGAAGCTCCCTCTTTTGCTGATGTTTGCATAAAAAGTAAAGTAAACTAAGTTCCTATCTTTTTACTTAGTGGCAGAGCACAAGGGTTAAAACACAAGAGTTAAAACACAATGCGTTGCAGCTAAGGTTTTCTCTGGTTTTTGCAAATCTTAACCACAACTAGGCTAACTTTTAATCTATCCTATTGCCTCAAGAAAAACAGAGCAAGAGGATATAGGAGCGGGAATGGAATGGTTCGATCACTTGGACGAACCGCCTCTCAGAATGCATCCGAAGGCTCTGAACTTCCAGATTTACGCCGAAATAGAACTCATGCAAGTAATCATCAAATGGTAGGCTAGATCTTAGGATTCCCAAGGAGGCACAGTGCTCTTTTCGAGGTGTAGGCTGAAATGTAGACTACTAGAAACAACATAGAACGATTATCCTACTCTCTAAATACCCAAGGAGGCGCAGTGCTCTTTCCGAGGTGTAGATTGAAAGAAAAATTATTTGGAACAACATACAATGATAGATCTTGAGACTTTTGGATCAAAGACAAGGTAGCTCTCCTGATTTATTATCTCAACTTCGATCAAAGATTACACTTTGGGACAACTTGTGCGAAAGAGACAATCACACAGGAAGCAATCAACCAATAATACATGAACATAGATTGAATACACCTATTTTAATAGAAAGAATGCAAGCTGTACTTAGCATTTGAGCTCAGCGAACAAAGTCGAAGGGTTGTGAGGTCAGCGTTTTGTTGCCGTGAAGTAAAGTTACAAAATAATGAGCAAAGGCTCTTATTTATAGAAGCTCAAAGGAGTAGGAAACCCTAAAGTCTCCTTGAGTTAACAAAGAGTTCTTGCCAATCTGCAAGATTTATTCCTATGTCTAAAAGTAGGTAACCTAGCAGTTAATTGGAAAGTCTACTTCAGTTAACTAATTCTAAACTAAACATAACTCCAATATACAAAGGTGTCTCCAAAATAGACATGCATAATTTGTGGGACAATGAGTTAACTTGGAAAGAGGCATCAAGTTAATTGTTTGTCATAAATGCTATCTTGGAGGGGTAGGATGTCCTAATTGAGAGTTTACACCTCATCAACTCGAGTTATCAATTCTTCTAACCAGTCATTAACTTCCTTTGCATCTGGACAACTGATGCTTTGGAGGATGATGATGTGTCGCCGCAACATCTCCTTGCCAATCGCGATTTGCTCGTGGTATTCAATATTTTTTGCAGCTGCATCATCCAACCTTGTTGATATGACTGCGATTTGACTTAACTTGCAGCCGACAGGGTCATCGCAAAAATTGCCACAGATGAGGTCCCGAAACTTCGTTTGTACGTCACCGAGACTCACGTAGTCCCCATCTTTATGTTTGATACTGGCAAGGAATTGATTGGTAACTTTGGCGGCTTTGTAACTAGAGTGATGACCTCTATTTCTAGCAACTTTGCGCTTCTGACGCTTTTCTTGATTTTTTCTCAATGGAAGAGTGTTGTATGATGAAATCGCGAAGTTTGATTGTGAACACTCGAGTTGTGAAAAATACTCATGAACTTGCTTGCATATCCAGAGTTTCAACGATATCCAACCCTCTAAACTGGCCTTGAAAGGCTATCAGATATACGAGGTATGATCGTGTGGACTTTTGAGTATCTATGCCTGTCAATTTGTCCAAATTGACTTTTGGATGTGTCCGATGCAGGTCGGTGTCAACTGTTTTTCAGGAAATCATGGAGTAAGACCAATTTAGTCTTTTGTATTCAACTTGAAAGAATTGCATTCTGAAAAGCTTAACTGTTGATTGTAAACACGACACTGTTTAGACAACTTTTTTGCTGTAGCTAAAAGTAGCCTTGCCGAGGGTAACTTTTACGAAAAATTCTGAGATGTGGGTTTTGTTGAGAATATCTTTTTAAACAAACCCAGAATGCCATAAATTCGAAAAAGTGAAGTTTCCTTTGACATGCAACAACCCTTTGGGGTAGACATTCCAGAGGCAGAAGAAGCTTATTTTTCCTGAAAAAATCTAACACATGGGTTTTGTAGGCGCTTCAGAGCTAAACAAACCCAGTTTGTCTGTTTTTTGAAATGGTGACTTTTTTCAGAAACCCTAATAAAAGGGGTTAGCGAGACAACTTCTTTTGGAAAAATCTGGCATGTGGGTTTTATGGCTAATGCTGTGCTGATCATACCCAAAAGGCCAGATCTGTAAATAACTGTTGTTTTCTTGTACATGCAAGAAGATCTAAGAGAAGAATAGCAGAAATGTGAGGGGGAGAAGCTAGAAGATATAAGCTGTTGTCGCGAATCTTCAAGAAAATCATGCTTGGAGATGCAAACACTGAGAAACTGTTTCTCTGTGCAACCTGTTCTTGAAATCATGAAGAACGCTGAAAATAGCTTTTGTTAGATCTTCAAATGGATATGGAGAGAAAAAATCTATTCTTGAGCTCTTCAACCTGTAAAGAAATAATGAATAATGACGTTTAGGCTTTGATAAATAGTGATTTGGAGTTGCAAGCATTAGTTAGGCGTCCATATGTTGATTGGGGGAATCATCTCTGTGATCGACAACTAATTGAAGTATCTTCACTTGATTTGAGACGCCTATGCTTGAAGAGGCTTCCAAAATATCTTAACTTGAGTCAACTGGGGCCCATTTTGACTTTACGTGTCCAAGTTGAGGAATTAGAGAAATTTTGAAGTTTCTCATCTTTCATCTGTGACAAAGTGCCTGTGTTTAATCCCTGATTCTGGTTGCTCGGTTGATCTTGAAGCCTTGCTGACAGATCCATTGCAAAGTTGGATCAACTCTGAAGAAGTGTGCTTGGGAGCTGCGATGCTTAAAACCTGAATCCGATGCCTCAAATTCTTGGGCGCCTTTTCCCAAAAGGGTGCATTTCTCACCAGACTTGGTCATTTTCTTGGATGCTTTTCAGTTCTTCCATTTTGACCTTCAGTGCTTTGATCTAAGAATCGAGATCTCTGATGATTGATGATTCCGATGAACGTATTGAGATATGGAATGGATAACCAGTTCAATATCGAAAAGTTGATTTTGAGATCCCAAAAGTTTGGGCGCCCTGCAGAGGCGCCTTTGACTTTTTGTGCTGTAATTTTCACTTTACAACCTTTCACGAACAACCCCAGTTTGATCTTTATCGTCAGATGTTTGATTTATCTGTTGAATTTGCTGACAGTGTCATTGCTGAGATTGATCAAGATGGAGGACTTCGTGGAGGTTACAGAGCTTGAAGACTGCATCTAATTGCCCAAAAAGTTGGGCGCCTATTTCTAGGAAGGTGCATTTTCCTTAACACTTAGCCAATTCTTCATGTCCTTCATTCTGCTTTTGCTTCCAGCGTTTTACGCTTGATCTTCGTTTGTGAGTGCTTGACAGGTCCCGTGAGCTTGCAACTGGATTGATCGCGAAGTTGAAAGGATGTTGAGTAGATGCCTTGTAGAAAACGGTTGCTGAAAACTTCATTTGGTTGCCCAGAATTATGGGCGCCCTTGGTCAGCAGAGGCTCTTTTTCTTTGATGTTCATTGATTTACCCTTTGTTTCACGTGCTCAGATGATCAATAGCTGTCGTCGTTTGATATGCCGCCACCATGAGTTTGACTGAGTTGCTCATCTTTAATGCTTTTACTATCATTCTGCTTAATCTGATCACCGAGTTCCTTTCTCTTCTCCCTGGACTTATTGATTTTATCTTTCAATGACTCAATGAATTTCTTAGCATCCATGAGGTTTGCTTGTAATTTCTGAACTTCAGATTTTGACTAATCAAGATCATCTAGGGCCACCATAAGTTGTTGAAGACTGCTTGAATCCATTGAAGCACTTTCCAAGATCTCCCCAAGTTGTTAGACTTCTCCTTTTGAGGAACTAACTTTGATACCAATTGTTGGAATCAAGCAACACTGAGAGGGGGAGGGGGAGGGGTGGTTAATCAGTGTTGTGCAATTTTAAATTTTATTGATCTGATCCTTCAAGCATTTAAAACATTCATTCAAAAGAAATATGCATGAACACGAAACAAACAACCACAACACCATAACACATGAATTTTTATGTGGAAACCCTATTAGGGGAAAAATCACGGTGGATGGCCAATCCACAACATGATCTGAGTATACTCAAAATGAAGTTTACAATAGGGGGATGCACTTGCATTCAGGCGCACTGCCTAGATCTCACTGCTCAAAGAAGACTCACTTTTTTACAAAGAAAATTAGATTAAATCCATCTGAGAATTTGAATTGAGAGATTAGCATCTACATATGCTTGATTACAATTTCAGTTAGGCTCAACAATCGATCTTCTGTCCTTCAGACTAATTCTGCACTTCTACTCTGTTTTGCTCAAACTCGCAACACAAATCCTTTATGCACAAGTGAAACTGTGCATTATCGCTCTTCTGCTTTGCTTTGATTCTCAACTCGCATCAACGCACCTTCTTCGTATATCAAAATGATATGAACGATCTCTTATATATATCCGCGACTAAGAATTAATCGCCCATAGATTGGTTTCAACAATATATGGAAACATTTGCAAACTGTCGGCTCAATCCATGGGTAATCCTTAATGCGTACCAACCAAAGTCGGCTATAGCATAGAAATGATCAACATTTGCATGTACGAACACAAAAATACTTAAGCAATTATTTCCCAAACATCCGTGACATGTTATATCCACGAAGTCGGCTTCTGTATAGATAAACAGAGAATTAACCAATCGGATCTTCTAACTCGGACACGGATCAATACGGGGTACTAAGATTCAATAGCAACAGAGATCATAGACCAAACAACATTCCCTAAGATACGCAACACAAAATAATAACAAAAGATCTTCATGTGAATCGATGAACACAAAACTGCCGGATGCTCTGTTCTTCCTTGACTGTTTTCAATCTGACTGCCGGTGTTACACCCGGAAATTGTATAGCTACTATTTTAGCAATGCTTAGAGCATTCTGTTTGTAAGGAAGGATTTGGATAAATAAAATGTGTTGAACCTTGTTATCAATTTAAGAATCTTTTTACATTTTATGATTGACTCATTCTATGTTCTTGATTGATGTTATTCTTGGGTAAAACGATGCATGAAAGAGGATAATTAATCTTGCTTTTTGAAATATTGATTTATATACTGCAAAATGTTATGAGCAAGTAACTACCGTGGTTTTGTGCCAGTGGATGCAAGAACAGGAGCAAGAACCATTTCTCCAGGCGGAGGGGAGACATCACTCGGGAGAGGGGCTTGGTTGGATAACCGGTAAAGTAAATCAGTTGAGCATACACACACTTCATGAAGGGTTTAGATGAACTGAGTCAAATAGGTTTATCTTGATAAGTCATCCTTAGGCTTAGGAGTTTTGGATCACTTCTTTGTGCTTTGTGAGTGGTGTTACTTGTTAACCTGACTTACTGTTCTGTGACCTTGAATGTGGAATGTGAATTGATATATTTACATAGGCAGGGTGTATATGTGTATATATGTATCTCTCATATGTACGTATCAATATGTATGACATGGCGATACAAACGTATGATGGGCAATTATTATGCCATACACATGTGTCCACATGGCATACATACAGATATATACACGTGACTGTATAAATGGAGTATACACATCTATAAACATATACACACTATCTATGATGTTTTATTATAACATTATTATATTGCCTTGAATTTACAGTTAAACATATATACACATATTTGCACAAATATTGAAAGTATGTTGACTGGCTCGCAATACACGTATTTGAATGACTTTATGCAAATGTGTATATGTATATTTAAGTGTAAATATATATAGATAAATATATATATATATTTATTCTGAGAATTAAAACTATAATAGACTATATAAGATATAATACATTATATATATATATATATATATTTTATAAATAAAATCTTTGGAAAATAAAAGACCTAGCATTCTAAGTCATTTGGTAAATATCGAATAAAGTTTACCATGTGAAATAAAAGACTTAGCATTCTAAGTCATTTGGTAAATATCGAATAAAGTTTACCATGTGAAATAAAAGACTTAACATTTTTAAGTGTTTTGATGAATATCAAATATTTTTACCATAGGAAATAAACTATGATTTGCGTTGAAATTTATGGAATTCCTTTTACTGTGGGAAAGCTGGGAATTAAAACACAAACAACAAATATTTCATTATTCGATATAGTGAACTTTTGAAAATAGAAAATGAAGGTGCGCTACTGCAAAATACGTGCGCATAGGAGAGACTAGGTCGTGGGCTTGTGAAACGTGATACTGTAAATACATGGTGAAGCCTAAAATCTTGGCCAGGTGGGGCGCATTTGTTCATGGACATTTTCTGCTATGGAAACAAACCCGCTAGTTTTGGACGCCATTACAGAGGACGCCTGTAGGTGTCACTCAGCCGTATTTTACCATGTGATGTTTGAATTATTCTTCACAAATGGAGGTCGACTCACCTTCTGAAAGCTGAATAAGCTTCTACAATGCCGCCACCATGAGTTTGACACTTTCAAATTGGTAGAGGTGTCGATTCTCATGCCAAAACTGTAGCTTGGCATGAGAATCCGAACTCTATAAATTGAGTTCATTTTCTTATCATTTTACCAATTCACAACTTGCCTTTGCTAATTCCGAATTTGCTTTTGAGAGCCACAATTCACCATTGCCATTCTGTCAAGCCTTGTGAATTTTATATGTTGCATACATACATATACACACCTGTTGTAGAATTTAGTTTTGAGAGAAGTAGTAACCAGCATTACCAGGAAATATACTCCAGCCATTCTGAGCTTCAGCTTAAAGATTAGAATTTGGAAGGAACGGTAAGAGAGTGGGATTAATTAAAGAAAGGAACAAAGGAGCTGCTACTAACTGTATCAGAAGCATTCACAAGCAGCAAGGATGCCAGCTTAAGGAAACATGCATGGGTGTCATATTCTTAATATCTTTGTTTAAGTTTGTAAATAGATGAAGCTACATGTTTACGTTGTGCATTAAATTGTATTATAGTATAAGTAGACCAGTCAAGTAAAAGAGAAAATCAGTTTCCTATTTATGACTGCATAGACTAAAGGGAATAGCTTGTTTGCATTAGAATGGCTTGTTTGCATTTTTATGGAAATGTCTTATGTGCAATTTAAATATAAGGGAAAAAGGGGAAACAATTATTCCACTTCAATTGGGAAAGGGAAATTGTTTGACTACATTTGTGTGTATACTGCTTGATCTCCTTATATAAAGGAAACGAGGGAACTAGCTATTTATTACTAGGACCAGGATGAAACCAGTACCAACGTTAGTCTAAAGCTTAAAGTTAGTAGGTTAACTGGGAAAAGCTAAGTACTCCATGGATAAAGATTTCTAGGATAGGAGTTACCTGAGGGACACTTGTTGACAACTTTTCATTTCCTAATTAGGTAGATTGATGTAGGAGGTTTGGGGTGATTGACTACCCATGGTAAAGGACTTAGCCTACGCGTAGGATTAGACAACCTCAAGTCAAACTGAACCTGACTTAGTGCATGTGATAGATGACCGCCAGTTTAATACTGTCGAAACACTTTGCCCAAAGTAGTTTAGTACACCTACGTCCACTTAGATTGTGAGATGATTACACTGTCAGTTCACTGTTGTCCAGATTACATACTAGATTGAGATTGTGGGATTACAAGGATTTAGTTATGTAAGGACACAATACTATGCTTAGTTGGTTAAAACAGAACCGGTTACCCAACCAATCTCTTCGTAGAAGGGAGGGCCGTCTACTTAACAGTAAACGTGCGAGGGACCGCATTATAAGTCCGTGGTTGGCGGGAAAGCACCTGAGTGATGTTTTTCCTCCACAGTAGACTTCTGATGAACCAAGGTTTGAAAGGGAAGAACTTGGACCGTCTTATTCCTATTTGCTCAAAAGCTTCCGAGCTGTTTTATACTTGTATGTATTCTTACTCTGTTATTTATTTGGAAAGGAAAGTAATGATGTATTGTGTCAATTGTTTCTTTAATATGAAATGTTGCAATGGAAAGAAAAGAAAAGTTTATTTACTTTATCATCATGTATGTTTTTCCTTGTTTATTATTTGTGAAAGTAGAATTTTTTTAATTACCCAGGTTGGGGGTTGTTACAGCTGGTAGGATCAAATGATGATGCGTGGATCCAATCACCGACTAGGGTTGCCATCAATGACAACACCAAATGATATTTGCAGTGTCTCTTGCCAAAAGGATGGTGTTATGCGGAACAAGTAGAGGATGAGTGTAGGTTAGTGGCATTTGATGAAGGGCATGGACTTGAGGTTTCTTAGAAAGGGCATAAGAAGGAGTTACTTGAAAAAAGTGGTACTGTCATGGCATAAGTGATGGGAATTCCATCATCGGGATGCTTTTGGAAGGATACATTTTGTTGTAGATGAGATAGTAGAACCATTAGGGATGGGCAGTCCCATTTGATAGAGAGGAGATCATAAAAGCGTTTTTGCAAGAATTTGAGTACAATTGTGTTGTGCTCTAGGGGCATTCATCAAGTGAATGTCCAAGAAAAATTCAAGATTGTAGGGGGATTCTCCAGAATGGAATCAAGGACAACAAGAATCTCGTTGGACATTGTGTTTCAAGCATTTGGAAGGTTAACACAAAAATATTATTGTAGGGTATAAAATGACACTAAGTTGTTTAGTCTTAGGAGTTATAATCAATTAATTATATTGACCTTGGCTAACTCAATGACATTGTAGTTTATGTTAGACTTAGTGTTCCTTGAGGACACATCCTTAGGGTTATTTTGACATTGCTTCTTTGGGATTGAGGGATGAGGATAAAGCGTCCCCTCCCTATTCTTATTTTAATTTTTTTTGGAGATGTCCTTCTTTGAAGACTATTGATTGGGGATGATCCTTTATGTCCCTTTGAGGTTGCAACTTGTGAAAAACATAAAGCCAAAAAATACAAAGAACTTAAAACAAAAAAATCCAAGAGTGTTTATGGGGGTCGACAAGGCTCCCCAACTTAAAGATTTGGACTTTAACACCCAATTATCCTAGCCATATTTTATTTGTTTTCATCATTTGCAGTTTGTTTTTTTACTCTTTACTTTTGTATTTAATGTTTGTCACTCGTCGTGATTCTTAGTTCATTTGTACTTTCAAACTTTGTAACTTTCATTGATATAAACAACATTTAAAAGCCATATTATGCCATTATGCTTATCAAATTGATTATTGGATAATTGCTTTTCACTTACTTTAAGCTCATTTTTTCCATATTTAAATATTAAATTTTGATGTACTTTTATTAATTGCTCCCATATTGTCCACAAAATCTAGGAATTTTTTTATTGTCCCTCAAACATTGTTCCTCCTAGGAATCTTAGAGAAATATTCATTAGACTTGATAACTCCACAAACAAATAAGTAATGAAGGAAAAATCCAAGATAGATTGGCATAGATTGCACCCAAGTCATATAGGGTAAACTTGGTATTCAATTCCATTTCTAGTTCACTCAATGGTTGCAATGGCTAGTTACGCATGCACTCTTGTGAGATGAGATAGGGACCATATTGATACTTGAAGACAATTGTTGCATATTGTTGTACCCAAACCAAATTTTTTGCTTCATTAAAGCATTTTGCTTAAAATGGTCTAAACCTTGTAAAAGTGGGGTCTAAACTCAATTTTTGGGCAAATAAAGTATGGACTTTTAGTCAG
Organism: Sequoiadendron giganteum; assembly: GCA_007115665.2. Taxonomy (NCBI): domain Eukaryota; kingdom Viridiplantae; phylum Streptophyta; class Pinopsida; order Cupressales; family Cupressaceae; genus Sequoiadendron; species Sequoiadendron giganteum. The sequence continues at coordinate 636,364,095 of CM021108.1, read as the reverse complement.
TGTGATGCCAAGAAGATACTGGCAAAATTTGAAAAATTTGAAAATTAGGGTTTTTGAACTCTATTTTTAGCTCGAAACCCTAAAAAAATAGGAACTTGTCAAAATTGGCTGAAATTAATTTTGATTGGCTTATTTCACATCACGATCACAGTGGTGAAGTCATTTTTAGTTAAAAGTCAGTTTAAGGCTGGTGGGTAGTTAGAACTTTTTCAAGAGAAAAGTTAGGACCTTTGAGGTCGTCAATGGTAGTTGGCCAGTACCAAGTATCAATATCTAAGCCTGAAACTCAAAGAAGAACGCTCTACGAAGAAAGATGTTGAAAAATATGCTTTTTGACGGAGGGGATTTTTAGATTGGCAAAAGTGCTAAAATATTCTAAGTCTGGGAACTTTTCACTATGTAACGTACTAGACACTTGCGCAATCAACGTGCAAATCAACTTTACAGTGTCTGTACTTGTGAAAATGATGAAGTATAGTCATACACACACCTCGACAGTCACAACATGTCGACATGGTCAAACTCAGCAGTGGATACAGCGTTTGCAAAGCATAAAATGGTGAAAATCAATGAATTCAGAGCAAATCCGCTCCCTTGTAGCCCAGGGGCGCCCTTCCATTTGAAGGTCAAGATTTGATTGCTTTGGATGGAGAATACATTCATTGTGTTCAGTTTTCAATTAGCTTTCCGACTAACTATGGAGCAAGATCATTTGAGTTGCAGAAATCCGGCAGACGAAGATAGAAGCAGAGGTTACGAGGAGTGTTTTCTCACAAGGAGGCACTCTAGAAATACGGATCCGCTCCCCTGTAGCCCAAGGGTGCCCTTCTTTTTGAAGGCCCAGATCTAGATGCATGTGTTTGATAATGGATACAGTCTTTGCAGAATCAGTCTGGCTTTTCAACGAGCTGTCAAGCGGAAGCATATCTAGTGCAAAACTTCGGTTATGAACGTCAGAAGTAGAAACTGCAGACAAGATACATGTGATCAAAGATTGCTAGTACATGGTTTGAGCGCCCCTGTAGCCCAGGGGCGCCCTTGAATATGACTTGTTAGATGGATGAGTTTGCAAAGAGGGTCTTCCTGAGATCTTTTCCAGTTTAGTCTGCCTTTGCAACGCAAGACGATTCGGTATTCTGATAGATCATGATAGAGGTTCTACCGAGCGCGTAAAACAAAGGATGGTGAAGCATGGCTACACAAAGCTACACATCTGTAGGCTAGGGGCGCCCAGCCTTTAGGCCTGCCAGATGGGGTTATTTGCAATTGCAGTCTTCACAAGACTTGTGTGCAATTACTCCAACCATTCAACGAGTCCAGCCGATAGCCTCCGGGATTTGGTGAGTGCTCGTACGTGCGAGGTCAAGGTGACAATGCTGTAAAGTGGAAGTGGTTGAAGACAGTTCAAAAAATGACTAGTATAAGGCTAGAATTTTCTTTGAAAAAGGCGATTGTCTTTTAAGGGCCTTAGAAGCAGTTTTTTGGCTTCATCTTCTCCAAGAACATCTCTTGCAAGTTGACCAAATTATACAGAGAGACAAGCGGCACACGAATCGGAGCATTCCAGCTCCCGGTATCAAGGGTCAAAGTATGGTGCTTGGATGAAAGTAACACTTGACAAAATGGTGTTTCCATCTTCACAAAATAGGGGCGCCCATCTTTTTGGGGTTCTTGATTCAGTTTGCAGATACCTCACATACAATCATCGGATGCAGAATACTTCCAGTCATGCAGTGAATCCACTATTCAGTCAACAGGGTTCGTCATTCACCGTCAATAGCAGTTTGAAGCATCAGAAGGCAATACGAAGAAATGGCTAAGTTTGGAATCAATGCATCAATTTAATCAGAGGCGCCTAATTTTCTAAGGTGTCAGATGATGGTTTTAGTAGTTGTTGCTCCCAACAGACATTTCATCCTTGTTATGCAAGCTTCACAGTGGATATCTCAATACGATCACAAGATCATTCAATCATCTGGAAATCAGAGTTGAACATGGACAGATGTAATTTCGTAGTCAACTATAAAATAGGAGATTCTCAAAAATCTCATAACTCTTGTAGATAGAAGCCTAAAAGATCAAAATTTGACTTTTTGGAATCAGTAAAGTTTGTTGAACACAACAAGAAGCTATTTTTGGCAAAATGATTAAAAAATATTTTTTGCATGCAGAGCATTAAAAGTGACAAATTTCTTCAAAGATAATATTGGCGCCACTTTTAGCTCTTTGCATGTTTTGAAATTAAACTATTATTTTTAGTCTAAAGACTCAGAGACAGTGGCAGTTCAACTGGTAAGGGGCCAATCAAATTTCTTCTTCATAATTAGGGTTTCAGCATGCATGCATGAGGGTACGATTTCATCTATTTAACCAAGCATGGCCTCTTTTCTCATTCACACAGCTTTGAAAGTTCAAATTTCCTCAAAGAGATTAGTGAATTTTCATTAGAGAATCAAGCTCGAAGGCGACAGGTAAATTTTGAGCAGGTTCAAGTCCAAATTCAACATCAAATTCAAAGACAGAGTGGCGATTTTGAAAGAAGAAGGCACAAAAACAAATAACATAATAAAAAACATCTTTTCTCTTCTAGATTTCTTCCATCTTCTCGTCTTAAATTTTCTCGCATGTTCGAAGTGTTGGCAGATTTTGGCAAAACAAAGTATCTGGGTTGATTCAGAAGAGCTTTCGCAGCAAAACCCATGTGCCAGAATTTTTCAAGAAAATTTGTTCCAGAACATCTATTCTTGAAGCTTTAATTTTCTCAACCGAAATTCTTTTGCATGGCTGAATAAAGGACAAATTTTTACATTTCTGACGCTTTGGGTTGTCTTGCAATCATTTTCTGGACAAAACCCATATCTCAAATTTTTCCGTAAAAATTCTCATCCGACAAGCTATTTTTTAGCCTCAGCAGGCTATTTTTGGCTTTCCAGAAAAGTTGTCAGAATACAGCCATGTTCACAGTCAACAGGTGAGTTTTTCAAAATGCAGTTCACTCAGCTCAAATTCAAGACCAAGTCAGTCATAGCTCATAACTTCATCGGGACAGTTGATACAAATCTACATAAGGTATTGTCGGAAGTAGTTTTGGATCCACTTAAGATCAGGGATTCGGTTATCAAGAATATTCAGCAATCCGGTTTACTCGAGGCCGCTTCCATACCTATTTTAGTGCATTGCGTGGAGTTTGTAATATCTTGCATCAAGCATTACAATTCCGCTACACGAGAGATACAGTCAATAGATGGACGTGTCATATGCAGTTTCAAACCCCTTGATATCGAGCGAAGTTTGGATATTCCTCAACATCCAGATGGGTTGGTTATTTCCATGAATAAGAGTGAGCAAGCATTCAATGCTGAATTGGATAAGTGTCAAGCTGTAGAAGAAACAGTGGCCATCACTTCAATTACAAAGCCGCCAGGGTTATCAGTCAGTGAAGTGCCAGTTTGAGTATGCAGAGATTTCCAGGTTTGCTTGAGTTGCTGACAAATAGTGAATTGACAGTTGAGACATGTGATGACCGTTAGATAGTGATGCAGTCAACAACCTCGTGGAGGGGTTAATTGCCAGAGATCAGGGCCAATAAACTTCAGTTCCAGGCGTCCCACCTTTTCCAAGATAGACATTAGACACAAGAGTTAAACTCGAGGCTTCTTTCTGAGTTAACTGGTTGTTACACATTGCATGCCATGTCTTTCTTGGAAACATCTACACACACTTGGAGCATAGATTAGATCTTTCAGTTGACTGATGATAGCATTCCAGTTGACTTGCTTTCAATAAGGACATGCATGTTGCACCTTGTCCATTTAGATTAGATGTTTCAGTTAACTGATGATAGTGTCCCAATTAACTGTATAGTTTCATTCAATTAGGGCTTAGGAATAAGATCTTGCATGCATTGCAAGACTCTAGTTGACTCAAGCTGATTTTAGGGTTGCCTACACCTTGAAGTCTATAAATAAGAGCTTTAAGCTCATTTGTAATTTAACTTTTGCTTGATAGCATACATGCTGCGCCTACCTTGCCTGTAGTATTGCTATTATTGTATCTGTTCAAAGAGTGATTGCTGTTATAATAAATTGCTGCGCCTACCTTGCCTTCATGTTATTGTCATGGTGTTTATTCAATCTTAGTTAAATGGGGTTGCTGGTTTGATCGTTATTGCATGCGTATTGCGTCTATACAATATATTGTCCCAGTTGCTTACCTTGTGTTTTGTTTATCATGAGCCTATTCAGAAGAGCAAATAGTTGTGCCCACCTTGCCTTCATGTTGCAAAACTGTACTTAAAGCTTATTGTTTGGTGTGTGTGATAGTAGACTCATTCAGCCAAGCAGATAGTTGCGCCTACCTTTCCTTCATGTTGTGAAGCTGTACCAGGTTTACCGTTTATTTGTTTGTTTTAATAAACTTCTTCCCGGATTAGCAAATAGTTGCGCCTCCCTTGCCTTCATGTTGTGAGCCCGCACTTGAAGTTTATCATATAATACTTTCCTACTCCATTTCCTCATGCTCTGTTTCTTGAGGAAACTGGATAGATTTAAAGAAGTTAGCTTAGTTGTAGTTAGATGATCTGCGAAACCAAAAAATACTTAGCTGCAACGTTCTAGGTTTTCTTAACCTTGTGCCTCTACTAGCTGAGAACAAAAAGATAGGATATTAGTTTACTTTTCCATTTCATGCATTCCAGCACAACGAGGGAGCTTCCCCTCCTAATTTGAAGAGCACTCATTACGTAGTGTGCATAGCTGTATGTACAAACTCACACTCCAGAGCTGTTAGTTCTTATGCCAACACATATGTAGTAGGATTGGACTTTGATTAAGTTCATGTTTGGACTTAATTCAGCTCTTCGAGAATTGATACCATGGCTTTTCATTCTCTACAGAAACAACCTACCAATCTAATGATTAAATCATTTAGAGTGTATTTGATTCAGTCATTAGATGGCTTATTATATGTTTTCAGGTTGTTAGGAGCTTGCACTTGTATTGCAACCAACAATTTTTATTTTCCTTTTTGGAGATTGTTCTTAATGTTGTTTGCTTGATTATATATACAAACATTCTTGAAATGTGATACACAATTTATGAAGTAAGTCTTGTAGAATAAAGGACCAAAAATTAAAATTGAAGGCTCTTGTTAAATCCATTGCTTACACTTGAAGATATTATGGTTTGTTGCTAGTGCTTTCATATAAAAACTATGATATATTTTTGTGAAATTATGCTGAGAATTTATATGTGCTGAAAACCAACAATTCAAGGAGAATTTCAAAATTTTATTAAAAGTATCTATTTATGTTTGAAGGGCATGGCAACAATTTTAAGTAGTGTTGTTAGATGTGCCCACTCCCCTTCCCAGGTGCGTGTACCGTTGTACCTGGTATAGATACAAGTACGATAGAACATAGATATGGGTTGGATATCGTACTTTTGTGTGCCAAAAAATCTGATTTTTCCAGCCATGTTGGATATTGCACGGTTTGGATTTATAAAAATCTGAACAGAATCTTGATAAAATTAATTAAAAACCTAAAAATGTGCAATATGCATACATCAAATTTATAAAGGATTTTTGATGAACCATTTATATAGTGATTGTACTGGATGAGATAACCGCTTGTTTTGAATGAAGTGCATTAGTAGGTAATGTCAGAAGCACATCCGTATTAAAGGCAGGTAGGTGAGCTTGGGTTGACCAAGCCAGTTAGGGACAAATCGAACTTGCTGCTCAAAGAAGATTACCTAGTGTGATAAACAATAAATTGAAATTTTAAGACATTGACAGCTTGAAGTAATCTTCTTTTAGCCTTTAGTTTAAGATGTATTTATAAAGTTTTAGCATTTAGTTTTTAATTAATATTTATAATTTTATAAATTATTATTAATATTTAATATATTTAAGTTGATTTAATATTGAAATTTATTTTTGTTTCAATATTTTTAAAATAGTTGAATACTTTCACATTTAAATTTTTATAAAAAATAAAATAAAATAAAATAAATATAATTATATTAACAATAAATAATAGTAAGAGTTACATGTATTAAAATATATATTTTAATTTTTATATATGTAATTGTTATATATATATATATATATAACAATTACATATATAAAAATTATAATATATATTTTAATACTTATATAGAATTGTTGTATCCAGTCATATCCATATTAGGGGGTCTTGAAAAGTACCTATATATGTATCGGATATTGTATCTTTATCTGTACCCATATTTGTGTCCATGCAACTTTGATTTTAAGATTTGTAACTTGATTCAACTACATTGGTCACAATGTTCCATCTGAAATTCTTATTCAAAATGTAACATAAACTAGTAGTTTCAACTTTTGTATCTTTGCCTTTGTTCTATATTCTTTTGCATTACCAGTTTTCTAGATAATCCATACTGTATTGTCATTCACCTCAATAGAAATTACCATTAAGGTTGAAATTTTTGATGTATGTTGTAAAGTCATCTAGAGTCCTCTGCCTTGAAACTTATTGCCAACGAGAGATAACTTGTAAGTATATATATTTGCAGGCTGGGTTCAATTAACTTTGGCAGAACAATATTTAATTTCTTGCAAGGAATGCAGTCAAATTCCTAATCAAATGCTCTTGACGAAATTCTATAACATGAAGGTATCTTGAATTGACAATATCATTTTTTTGAGTATTTGTTTTATAATTTTATTGCTTCCCACCAATGTAGAAGATACCTTACATGAATGCTTGTTTTTACAAAGTAATCTAGTTTTTTTTGTTTTCTGGATAGCAGGCCTCAGAAGATGAAGTTCTGTTGTCTAATTGTGAGCTGGATGATGTGTCCGTGTTGCCTTTGATAAAGGCACTTGGAAAATGTGGAACATTCTCACTTCTGGATTTGTCCCACAACTCCCTAGGTGAGCTCTTTATCTTTTCTAATATATTATGAACATAGCATATATAATGTGTGCAATTAGGAAGACCATAACATGCACTTTGGCTATTATTTTCTTTTAGACTCCTACTTGTGCTATGTTGCATCACATGCAAATACATCTCATGGGATGGTTAGTACATAGTTATAACCTAAATTGAAATTCGGTATCAAATACTTATTATTTTATTTGCCTTTCTAAGAAAATACAAGCATCTTAGGAGATCTAATTTTCATTATCATTATTTACATGTGGAAGGCTTTCAAAGGGTGGTTTATTTGATTCAATTGAATATTTTGGAATATCTGATTTCCATTTCACCTCATTGATACCTTAGGGCACAAAAACTTTCGTTAAATTCTGTCAATGTCTCTTATAAATTGGTCTTTGAAACCAGTTTTTGAGGCAATCTGTTTTGCCAAAGATGGAACTTTAGTCTTTTCCGGCACATATTTATATTCTTCATAAACTATTTTTTTTAAAGATTTAAAGACTACAAGATCAGGCTAGGGTAAAGCTAAGTAACGTTTTTTATATATTCAAAGCATATCTTTACTTTTGTTGGTTTCTCTTTGATGACATGCATATATACTGAAACAACATATCATTTATTATTTCATATAATCCAAAATGATGACCTAGAAGTTTGGTTCGTGAGAGATTCTCACCCCATAAAAGCAAGGAAAGCAATGTTCATAAGTGATTGTGTATTTCAATATGTAAATGAGTAAATCATTCTAAGAGAAATACAGAAACTATATTGAGTAAGTTTGCATTTATAGTTTTACTTTTTTGTTTAATAAATCCTTCATGTTCTTGAAAGCCAGAAATGTTGTTTCATGTGATCTGCTTTGTTTTAAATCTCTTATAATATCTGCATGAGTTCTATGTTTTTTCAAATTTTTACAGAATTATTATTGCTTAAAAATTTGAAGGATTCTATGCAGGTGAATTACAGTAGTTAGTGTCCTTTAATTTTCTTGGCGTGCATAACATGTTACAGAATTCTTGTATGTTCAGGAAACCAAACTGTGCACAGTATACAGGAAATGATTGCAGCATCAAACAACAGAAATCTGGGATTGACACTAGATCTTCATGACAATCTACTAGGGGCTAGTGCCTTGCTTCAGGTTTGTAATCTTATTGATAATTTTTTGTCTTTAGCTGAACAAAAAATGACCATAGTCCTTATGTTTAGATTTAGGAATTGTGATGGAAATTTAGCTGTGGAAGTCTTATTCCTGTTGCAACCCCTTGGTTGATCACCAGAAAATGTGATATTTTTTGTTCACTTAAGCAATACTGTTGGCTAAGCTCAGAAATTGATGTCACATTGATTCCCCAAGTCACCAAAATGAGAAATCTAAAACCAACAAAAGGAAGTGTAATCACAACTAAGGTTTCATTTAACGTACATGGAAAAGAAAAGTATACGAATAATGTTAAACAGCCCATCAATGTTAAAAGCATTAACCATCAAAACATCAGTACAGCCATAATCTCATATTCACAAATCTAGATCATGCTGATGTTGAAATATGACTTATGTGTACCAGTACATGAACATGTATATTAAATAATAACATATATCAAACAGTGTGGGTTGCATAGCTCAATCCCACTGACTGAAAACAAATCTATGACAGCCACCTCAACTATTCATAGCCAAATACAACAGCTGTTCATAGAATTTTACAGCTGTAATTCCAAAACAAGTTTTATATGTAATATCAACAAGTGTAATCCAAGTATAGTGTAATGTTTCTGCTACATAATTCCAATGTATCATCAGCATACTAGATAGGAAAGGGAGAGCATCATTGGAGAACTTTTCCTCCAAACAGTGCTTTATTGGTCCCCCACACTTCTTCAATGGGAGTGGCCCTACAATTCAATGATAGCAGCAGATGAGAGAAGCCATTCTGTAAAGACTCAAAGAACCATGTGCAAAATATAGTCATGAAAATACATGCAGCCATACCATAACCAGACAACACAAGTATTATCCTATCTATAGACAAACATTCACAAGAATTATGGACCAGATAATATGATGAAAAAGAATAAATGTTTATGTAAATCATGCTCTGGCCAAAGTCTTAATGAGACGGTAGTCACAAAGTTCCTGCATCTCTACCCGGCAATAAATGGTTTGATATAACACATTAGTACATCCAAATGCTTCTAATTCCATATTGTTGATCTTACACAACTATATCATAATCAGGTAATGTTCTCTAGCTGAAATTAAGTTTAAACATAGGCAAACAAGATCATATGTTTCTAAGTTGAAATACAACCGAACTAGGTTGAGCCAAACTCTTGATGATCTGCAAAGATCATGGAGTGGGCTAAATGGGATGCCCATGTGAGGGTGGGGACATTATTTATTCTTTGGGATGCTTGTGATATTGTGTAAGAAGGCATTGAACGTGGAGATTACTTGGAAGAAGTCATATTGGGACTTACAAAGGATCTTTCCAATATAGGTGTTATGACAAGCATTGATTTTCCTCATGGAGTGTTTAAGATTGAGAAAGTGGCCAAAATGACGGTTATGATAGAGTCTATGATGTGTAAGACATGTAATAGGAGTTACATTCTATTTTGGGTTACTTGACCATGACTATGGGGCATTCAATTTTTGCATGTAGACCTGGGCACTTAGTTTTGGGCCCATGGTATTAGCTACTTGTTTTGGAAACCATTTATGGTTTTTTAGTTTCCAATTTCCTACATATAGGAGGCATGGGATAGTGGATTCATATGTTCTTTTGCAAGTATATAATATTTCTTTTCAATTTTCAAAATTGAATATGCAATTTTTTATGTTTTAAACACATGAAACATAGAGCATAATGCATATTGAACAACAATAACACTAAATCTAATGATGAAACCCTCATATCTGACATTTCAATTTATTATATCAATTGTGAATATAAAAGTCTGATATATTGAATTGGAAAACAAATTTTTCGAATTTACAATGATAAATGCCTACTCACAGGTTGATTTACTTTTGTATGGATTTCAAATCTGGTGGCTGCAGCAAAATTAGACTTTGTCAAATTGTACGGCTGTTGAAGTGATGAATTTTTTAACTGTAATGAATGTAGATCTGGATGGTACAGCTGCTAGTAGGAGTGTATGGTGGATGGTAGGCTGGTATGGCAGCGGCAACATGTTGGTGAAGGGTGGGAAGGCTGATCATAGTACCAAAAATGGGGCGATCAGGGTTTAATCTGTACGATAGTACTCAACAACAACAAACAACAGTGAAGACAACAATAGATGCCCCTGATTTTGGCGATTGTCTCCTTCAATCTGATCTGAAACTTGTTTGCAATATTCAACATGGATGAAATCCTCAAAAATGCTTCGTAGTCACCCCAAATTTGAAATTAGTCTATAACTAATTAATCTTAGCCAATTTTAAATTGTTTCAATGAGAAATTGGTGCCATTTTAAACATGCTTTCAATTTCCATCAATCGAGTTATTAAAAAGACAAAGCCTTCATCACCTTAAGATGACATAAGCAAAATTTTCTTAAGAGTATGGGTCCCCATGCCGCTTTAAGCGAAATGGGGTGTGTTGTGAGACCACACAACATTAAGGAAAAAGTGAAGTAAATGACTAATTAATATTTTAAGTTGAGCACAGTCACTTTGTTTAAAAAGGGCAACTTAAATATTATTATAATTTATTTTTTTAAGTGTTTTTAAACACTATGGAGGGAAAAAGGAAATTCAAATTGAGGGCTCAAAAGAAATTTATATAAGAAGGGCGAATTGGTTATTTGCATGCTCCATTTTTGTCATTTTTAATCAAATTATTTCTAGAGCTTGAGCACCTATGAGAATGAAAACCATCTTATCCATTTGTGATGATTCCATCCAGGGATCAGGTTGGAGTTGAATTGTGTAAAATTAATTTGATATGGTTTGCGGAAAATTTGGAGGTTGTGGAACCAGATGTTGCACTTTAGGTCTTGTATCTGGTAGAGAATCATGTCCTGTACCCACAACAGGGCCCGCAAAAGGCTTTGGAAAAATTTAATAGAAACCCGACAAGGGTTGCATCACCAAAAGGTTCCTTCATAAACAATCGGACTTGAAATTTGCTTAAATTTGAAAAAATTAATTATGTTCGAAGATTGCAATAATAACTAAACCAGATGAAGGACATTTGTTCTTGATCTAGATGTCGGTGCAAAAGAAATGTTGTTATTTTAAGATCAGATATGCACAATAAGCAGAAAAATAACACAAAACAGGAGACATAGTATTTTATCCTGGGAAAACCCTTCTACTCAAGGGAGAAAAACCCAACAAGACTTCAATAATAATAGATCAAATACAACAGTGCAAAAACAACACTTAAGAATCAAGCCTAGATAGGTAGAATACAATGAAATAACCCAACATTGAAGTAGTGCGAATTTCTGAGCATAAAGTAAATCTCCTTCTCGAGCAGTGAATCTTCTTCTTGATCACAAAAGAATGAATGAACTGAATTGATTATGAATGAGGAGAGCCTCTTTCTTATTTATACAATTCCAAGTGTCATACTCCACTTGAGTCGACCCAACAAATTGAATAAATGTTCATAATTTTTTGTCTTGACTTTTGGCCGATTGGGGTAATACCTCCCAAAGCTCTAAACATCAACACTTCCTCTTAGCTAGGGAGGTATAGAAAATTCTTCCTTGAGTCCCACTCAAGGGTATCATGTCTTGTCATGGATTCTCTCGACATGATGTCCACAATGGCTACACCCAATTGTGGGAAGCACAACTCAGTATCAGAGATGTGTTCTATACAAGGGCTTTCACCTCATATTTCTTTGTCTTAGAGAAATATACACTACAAGGGATTTCACCTCATATTTCTCCGTCTCAGAGAAATATACGCTACAAGGGCTTTCACCTCATATTTCTTTGTCTCAGAGAAATATATGCTACAAGGGTTTTCACCTCATATTTCTCCGTCTTAGAGAAATATACGCTACAACAGATCTTAATGATGCTATGACTCCCTCTCAGCAAGGGTGACATTCTCCACCACCCCAAGCTTGTCTCATAAGTGTACAAACTTTACCTTGGAAAGAGGCTTGGTGAGGATATCAGCCGTTTGATCATCAGTGCAAATATACTTGAGTTGGATTGCTTTCCTTAGCACCATGTCTCTGATGTAATGATACTTGATCTCCACATGCTTCGCCCTATCATGAAATACAAGATTTACTGAGAGCTTTACACAACTTTGGTTATCACAGTGAATCAATGTCGGCTCTAACATCTGACCAAACAATCCTGCAAGGAGCTTTTGAAGCCATACTGCTTCACGGGTTGCTACACATGCTGCAACATATTCAACTTTTGTTGTGCTTAGTGCCACAGAGGTTTGCTTCTTGCTACACCAAGAAATCATGGCAGACCCCAAACTGAAGGAACACTCGGAGGTGCTCTTCCTATCGGCTACACTCCCAGCCTAGTCAGAATCAAAATAGTCCTATAATCTCAGATCCCCACTGGAAGCATACCTCAAGCCATATCCCACAGTACCATGCAAGTATCTCAGTATATGCTTTGCTGCAACGAGATGTATTTGTCTTGGCTCACACATGAACTGGCTGAGAGCACTCACTGCAAAACAAATGTCTGGTGTTGACCAGGTACATCAATGATCCGATCAATTGTCTATACATGAAGGGATCTACCAAATCTGAATCGGATGCCGAGTCACTCAACTTCTTCAAATTTGTCTCCATAGGTGTAGCCATGGACTTACAGTCCATCATCCCAAATCTTCTCAGAATATCTATAGTGCATTTCCCTTGACTTAGGAAGATCTCATCAGGTCTCTGCCATACTTCCAGTCCCAGGAAGTAATGCATAAGGCCAAGGTCCTTCATCTCAAACTCGGAGGCTAACTCTTTCTTACATTGGACAATGAGCTTCTTTGCTCCAGTGAGAAATAAATCATCAACATAAAGGACCAAGATCAAGGCCTCACCATCAACTATCTTGAAATAAAGGATGGAATCTGCATCATTCTTGGTGAAACCCAAACTCATCAAGTATCTATCAATCCTTTCATACCATGCACAAGGTGCTTGTTTAAGACCGTACAAAGCCTTCTTCAATTTGCATACATGAGACTCCTTCCCATGAATCACAAAACTGTCTGGCTGCTCGATATACACTTCTTCCTCAATCACACCATTTAGAAATGCAGTCTTTACATCCATTTGATGTAACTTCCAGTCCTTGGCAGAGGCAATATCGTCTTGATGGAAGTGTATTGAGCAATAGGAGCAAATGTCTCCTCATAATCTATTCCCTCCTTCTGAGAGAATCCTCTTGCCACAAATCTTGCCTTGTGTTTCTCAATGCTGCCATCAGCTGCATGCTTGAGTTTGTAGAGCCATTTGAAAGTCACTACTGACTTCCCTTTAGGTCTCGAAACAACATCCCATACATCATTTTTAATGATGGACTGATACTCTTCTTGAGCCTTAGGATAGCTGATTCCTAATTGAATTAGTGACTCTTTCAAGATAGATAGGTTCCGTTGTTCAAAAAATTTGTCTTTACGTTGTGTAAGTAACATCCTCATCAACACTTAACATATGAGAGAGATTAAGAAATAGGCTATGGGTTATTTTGATGTATTTAATTTTGGAAAAAGGGACATGACAAGATATTTTTATGTTACTAGATTATTGTTCGTTAGATTTATAAGAAGATTGTATTGTTGTACTCCATTGTTTGAGAACAATACAAGCTTGGGCCTCTTTGGTGGTAGAGTTTTTCTGTGCAAAGGTTTCTCTACGTATATCTAATGTTCATATGTTTTGTTGATATGTATATTACTTATTCATGTTTTATTTCAGATCAATGGTTTAATCCATAGTTTGTAGACTTTACAAGTACTCTGCAAGATTCGCCAAACTCTCGAGTCAATTAGACTCTTGCGTTGAGTCTAGTCGAGTCTTGGAGAGTACATGGCCGAGTCTTGCTCCAAGAATCTCGAGTCCTAAGCTCAGACTCTTTTGGCACCTGAGCATAACAAACATAGTGATCAAACATGCCACCTAAGACCACACAATAGTATTAGGTTCGTTGCTGCAAAATAAAGCCTTAGAAAGACTTGCACAAAGCAATCATATATTGGTCTATTGGCCAAGGAGCGTCAACCTCTAGTGCCAAATCCTCCTTTTCATTCATTCCCCAAGCAAAGCTGCGTATCTTTCACTTTAGTTGCAAAAACTAAATATGTATTGAATCCACTAAATATGCCACCTCAAACCACGTGGCAATTTGTCATCCATTGTCGTAGGGGTGGATTCTTAAAATTTTGCACATTTGCCCTTGTGACCAATAGGATTCGGCCAACAATGCCAAATGGTCTGCCACTTTCTTGTTTGAACCATTGCTGTATTGCATTAAAGTTCAATCACAATCAATTGGCCATGTTGATAAAAATATGATCAATGACCATGGGCAAGGCAAGAGAAGCATATATAAGGATCCCTTACCTTTTTTTTGTTTAGCTATGGATCAATGAGAATTTAACACATTGGCAACAATCAACCTTAGTGAAGACAAAATATTTGTGGTGCTATACCCTTGATCCTAGTTTGCATATGGTTATAAGTATTCGGCCTTTGGCTACCATAACTCTTAATTAAGTTATATAATTGTTAACGTAGTCTTATATAGGTAGTTAAGTTGGCTTTAGTGCCTTGGATGCTATAAGTATGGTATACATAAGAGGTATAGGTTAGTTATTATCATTACATTGCAAATTTTGTTTTTGGAGATTTTTGGAGGTTTGCCGTTTTGAAGGAGTTTATTATTCTCAAGTATTTGCAACATATTACCTATTATATTCTTCTCTTGTGCAAGTTATTTCATTACAAGTGGTATTAGATAATGATCTTGGCATTTGAAGGGCAACAATTAAGGTTATTTTGTAGCTCAGGAGGTCAAATTGGGAAGTATATCTCTCTTAGGTGATTTTTTTTCTTTCAAAGAGCATTTTATGTCCATATTGAAGTTGTTACAGTACAAATCTGAGTTCATTTGTAGTAGATCTAAGGAAGCTATTTCAAAATTAGGGTTTCCACTAAATTTGCTTTCAAACTACAAATCAAGAAATTTCTTGGAGACTTTTTCTAAAAGGCAAGATCTAGGCCCAAGTAAGTTGATCAATAGAAGGCTATTTGAGAGATTATGTTGTTGATTGGTAGAAGACTTAGATCAAGTAACTCTACTTGGGGGAGCACTATTACAACACCATCTACCACATGTCAATCAAGATGACGCCATTCATGGCCTTCTACGACTATGAAGCTCGAAGCTTCATATATCTCATTTAGGTAGATAGCAGGGTATTAAGAGCAAGTGATGTGATCAAATAGAGTCAAGACATTTTGATGTCACTAAAGAATAATATTTAGTAGACTCAAAACCAATAGAAGATGTATGTCAACCGTCATAGGATGGATAGAACATTTGAGATAGGAGACATGGTATTTGTGAGATTGTAACTATGCAAGGAATTTTCCTTGAAGGTAAGTGTGATGGAAATACTCAAATTGCATTTCTATGGGCCTTATAGAATTCAAAGAAGGATTGAGGAAGTGGCCTATGAGTTGAAATTGTCAGATAAAAAGCAAGATACACAATGATTTTCACATGTCTTTCCTCAAAAAAGCACTAGGCAAATATATAGAACCCTTGGATGAGTTTCCTTTGATTGGTAAAGATGATAGACTAGTTTTGATTCTCAAAGCAATCATGGATGTATGGGAGAGGAAGTTGAGAGAAAAAAGCACCTAGGAGTACTAGATTTGATAGAAAGACCTTATGGTGGAGGATTCGATGTGGAAGGCTCACATCCAAACCTACAATTGCTTGAGAACAAGCAATTTTGAGTGGGGTAGACTTGTCATGTCTTCTTTCTAGCCAATCTAAGTTTGCACATATTAGGTCTGTACTTGTGTCATCCTTGTTTTTTGTTTGTTGTGTGTTTTCCATTCTTGAGTATGCTTTTTCTTCCAACTCTGCTCTTCCCTTCTTGTCAAACTTTTAGAATTCTGCTAACCAACATGCCTATTATTTGACTTGCGACGCCTCATCCTATAGTTTGAGTCTTGTATATGGTCAACACATTTTGTTTGTGGAGGATATAAAAGAGACAATTTTTTTATTTGGGATCATCATCTACACTTATCCAAATTCCTTTCAAAACCAGTTTTTAAGCACTTGTGTTCGAGCATGGGAGTCCTTGGAAAAAAACCTTAGTGATTTCGGAGGACGATCTCATAGATTGTTCACATTTGAGCTTCATTGGACATAGACTCTAGCCACATCATATTGATCCCAGTTGGCATGAATTGCCATCGTTGTAGAATCATTTGAATGTATGTAGTCATTATTGTAATAAAAAAGAGAGCAGGAATAACATTTGTATTTGCTGTTTATTATAATAAGAAGATCAGGTGTTATGTTGCAATTGTTGATCACAGTGTAATGAAATTGTTGATGTATAATGTAATTTAAATTTGAGTTGTCTAAGATCTGATTAAATAATAGGACCTGATAGTGTTGTTATTCAACTAGTAAGTGTTTGCGGAAGGTTAAGAATTAGATTTGCATTATTGTTTTGGTCTAGGATATTATAGTGTGCCTTTGACCTTCTCTTGCCTTTACTTAGGTGAATGGCTTCTCCTTTGCTCATCCATGCTATGAGATCAATGCTCCTTAGTGTTGGTGTTCATTTTGCACATAAAACCACATTGTTTATCTCTTCCACAAACTATGCACGAAACTTGTAATTAGCAATCTTGTGCTTTATATCCATTCCTTTTGCAATTTGAACAAAAGATGGAATTCCTATCCACATGCTCAATTAATTCCATATGCTTGGCTATTGGTTAAGTAGGTGGAATGAAATATTCTCATGTCTTCTTCTCTTGAAGTGGGATCTTGCAAATCTTTTCTTCTCTTTCTTTGGAAGCTTATTGCAAATTGTAATATCATTGTTTTGTAGAGTTTCAGCTTATGTCCTTTTTGTGGATGTTGACACAACTGCTTTGTTGTTTTGTGTTGTATAGTCTTGTGGCACTATCAACAATCTGTTCTATATTTTCCTTAAATTTTACTTGATCTATGCACAATGAAGGACTTTGCTAATTTTCTCCAATCTCCATGTTTCCCTATGGAAGTTCTTCATAAGGTAGTCTTCTTTCCAACTTGGTTGCAATGTCATCCAAGTTTTCTTGCATATCTCTCATGCAAAAGAGGTCTCCTTGTGCAAATTTGAAGATCTCAATCTCAGTAATTGTTTGTGCTCCAACCTAAGGACCTCCTCATCAGCCATGAAATTTGGGCGAAATTGGAATGTTGGATTGAGAAAATAGGCAATTGCATCTAAGGGCTTGTGAAGTTGAAGGTGCCATATGGGATGATACTTATCCTCAACCCCAACATAAATGAATCTAATGGCCTCCTTCGTTCTATCTGTGCCTTCACATATGTAGCCCATTGTGAGCTTCTCTCCATTAGCAACTCATAGGAGAACAACTAAAGATTTTGTGAATTGCAATTATTGTGAAACATTAACATAAGTGAGTGTGAACAAAAATAAGTAAATGAAATGGAAATATTAACAAAAATGAACAAAAATATAATGAAAATTTGCCTCTATGATCTCCTTGGGGGGAAGCTAGAAATTGTGCTCATCAAAAATCCAATCAACCATGTCAACCCTTGTATTGGTCATAACATATGATGATGTAAACTAGTCCTCACTAACAAACATGTGCCTCAAAGCGGCCTTTGACCGAAACAAGGATTGCAATGTGAGAAAATTTGTTGTGAGCCAATTCCTCCTTGTTCATAAATTCTCATTAGGTTGAGGATCCAAGTATGATTATATATGTTACTATGTATTTACAAGTATTTTAACATGCCCCACATATGCTTTGATCCATGGAATCTTGTCAAGATTCTCCAAGATGAGGTCAAGGCAATGAGCAACACAAGAAGTCTATCTATGAGAAGTCTACTTGTAACAATATAATTTGCTACATTATCTGTAATTATTTGCATCACATTTTCATCACCCACCTCAACCAAGACTCCCTCCAAAGCCTCACAAAGGAATTCAACATATTTTGTGAGTTTTGAAGTATCAATTGATTTCAAGAACATTTCCCCCCCTAAGAAAGAAACAAAATTAGTGATTCAATAAAGTAGAAATTAGAAATCTTAATCACTAAATCGATGGATTTTAGGAAGTACAAGTACTTGAGGAATAAATGATGAAATTCAACAAAATGTTCAATTTCTCCTATTTCTCCTATTTGTCCAACTATCAATCATAATGGTGCAACTCTTCATTTTTCATATGTCACATTGTTCGTAAATTTTTAGCTTTAACATCAGTCATATTTTGAGTCAAAATGGAGCCTTTTTATCTCCTCATTATTAAGGGCTTTGAATTCCAGCCCACAAAGTGTAATGGCATCTATCATGTTTTGCTAATAAGGAGACATAAAACAAATGAAATAAATAAAATATTCTACATACCCTTAAATACGAAAATGTAAGAGACAAAAAAATTAAACTATATATTCTATAACAAAATAAATAAATTTGGTTGCATAAAATGGAATGTTACAATAGAACTAGAAGTTTCAATTGCATTTCTTGTTGCATCATGTTTATTTTTATTTCAACCCATGCTTGTAGGCGATTGTTGGGCACTTGGAGTAGTGTGTGGAGTGATATATGAATTTAAATTAGATGAATATCCACAAACTCTAAGCCCTATACTAACACTACCACTGTCATCGCTACTACTCAAAGATCCAAGAAATGGAGCAATGGAAGAAGGGTCTCCACCAATGGCTGCCATTTATTCTTTTTGCCTCTTCTTTAATTCTTTTTATTGCCCAAAGGTTTCTAATTGGCTTTGTACTTTCATATAACTTCAAGAGGTGCTATTGGGCATGGTTTAGCATCTTGGCATGGTATTTGTGCAAGGTGATACTTCAACCAATCAATACCTCCCTCAAGCATTTTTGTTTTGCAATGGACACAAGTTATGTTTCCTTTTTTTGTCCCAAGGATGGCATGTTTCCAATTAGGATCCTTTATTGGGATTGACATTGTGATTGGAACAATCTATAAATGTAAAGTATGCTGCAATAAGATACAAGTAAAAAATAAATTAACATTTACGATTTCTAATTAAATTAAATTAAAAAAAAAAGAGAAAACTAAAAATAGTTAAGGTTTGCAGCTATAAATTTTATTTTTTTTAACAAAAACTAGCTAGGGTTTGTTCTTTCTTCTATTAACTTAAAGTGAGAAAAATAAAAAATAAATGTAGAACACAATGGAAATAAAATAAAAAATAATTCAAAATACAAAATTTCTTTAAACTTGCTCCAAATCAATGGTAGGTTACACTAAATCAATGGTGGGCTCTTCCATTTCCTCCGTAGGCTCCTTTAGATGCACCAAGGGCTGCAACAAACCTGCCCAAATGGTCTTCAATCATCATTTCTTGCTCAACATATGTGTTATTTTTTCTTCAATGGCATACCCTCTAGACCCCCACAAGGGGCGCTGCCCCTCAACCCCATTGGAGACATTGCCCTCAAACTCCCATTGAATTTAATTGATTTTCTAGGTACTCTCCAAGTCCAAGTTTCCATAGTTTTCCTACAAGTCTTCATTTATAATATCAACTTCAATGCATTCCACATGAGGATGCCATTTTGTACCCAATTGCTTTCAAATCAATCAAATACAACTATCAATTGGCATTTAATATTTATCTTTGGCATTTGGCATTGATCAATGATCAAGTATCATACTATGAAATGATTTAGTTTTAGAATTCTATATATTTCTCTTATTTTTTTGTATATATAATACATACATATATATTTATATATATATATATATACACACGTACCCAAACCCCTAAATTTTTTTTTCACGTACCCATGTATTGGGTTCTCGTACCCGCACCCGTCCCCGAACCCGAACCGGTAACTTAGATAAAATGAAGTGCTGCAACATAACATCATTTAAGAGCTGGGAAAACCCCAATGTGGTGAAAAACCTAGTTGGTGGAGGCAATTGCTCTTCTACCTAAGTATTTTCTCATGAACAAGGATGATGCAACACAATTGTAAGCCTTAATGGTGGAGAATGGTACAACACACAATTATCCTTTCTCTTGCTGGCTTGGAGAAGATGTAACATATGATTGTCCTCTCCAGCTTGATGAAAACACAAGCTCACGTTCCATATATAGAATTCCATAGAATAAATGACCTTTCATTTCCTTATCTTTATGAAGTCTCATGTACAATAGTCTTCAAAATCCTCCAAGAAGTCTTACAATCACATGAAGCTCCAAACATTGGCTCACTTTGTATTCTATAGTTAGAAATTTTCTTTATCATAGACGAAATGACAATTATTTGGATGTATGTGCTCCTATGTTAGTGTCCAATGTACTTTTCCTTGTTTTATTCCTTCACAACTTGATTCCTCAACTATCCTTGCATTTGAATCTCATTTTTGTTCACAGTTTTTTACTTTGTTTATGATTGTACCAATTGATTAATCATCTCAGAATCCATTTAGATCAGAAATTTGACTCGTGTATGTCCTTAGTTGCCTTCTCCATAGTACCACTTTGAATCACAAAAATCTTTCCTAGATGGATTGGAGATCACCCCTCTAAATGATGTATTTCTCTCACATTCGTATAAAGATGGAATCTGGGTTCTATGGAGGCCAAAGGCTCTATGATGAGATTGAAAAACTTTCCATACGTTTGATGAAATGAATTTATCTGACCTTCATAAATAAATAAACTTTTCCTTTGAGTTCTGATGCTACTTGTAATCACACGTAGGACCATTGATAGTCAGGGCTAGCATTAAGATGGTGGGTGAAAGGTAATAACGAAACTAGATTATAAATCTTTGTTGGATCTCAAGCTACCCATCCCATATGAATTCTAGGCCTGTCCATTTTTCCACACTATTACTTATAGTTAAATCCTCTTTTGAGTCAATGTCACAATTTGCTAAAAAATCAGCTACTTTATTTGCCTCTCTAAAACAATGCTGAAGAAAGAAGGTATTTGGTAAATCCAGTATTGGATAAATTTATCAAATGATATTCTCCAATTTCCAAAGTCTTGATTCCTAATAGTATTGGAAATTATCATTAAATCTCCCTCAATTTACATTGAAGTGATACCACATTGTCTAACCACCTGTGGACATAGCACTAAAGCTGAAACCTCTGCCTCATTGTTGGTTCCTTCACTTAATCTTTTGAAGCAGCTCTGACTAAAAGCACTTTCCTGAATAATCATTTATCACACATCCTGTCCCCAATGCCCTTGGATTTCCTTGCAAGGTCCCATCAAAGTTAAGCTTGAAGAAACCAAGAGGAGGGGTGCCCCATTTAGCATTTTTTTCGGTTTTCAAGAGAATGGGGGGGTTATAGCTGGGTAGTCAAAAAAAGCATGGAACGAAAATGTGTAGTTGCTTATTGAAGCTTTACTAGTGAGCACACAGATAACAGGTTTGAATCCAAAGCTCTAGGTGAAGGTCTTCTTCTAGCCAAGAAAGAAAGAAAGTAATCAAGTTGATAATTGAAGGAGACTCCAGTCTCACAATTAAATTAATCGGCATCGGGCAAGAGAATAAATGAACCCCAAATTGGAAGATGAGGATCTATGCTCTTTGTTACCTTTTGGATACTTGCGAGTACTTGTTAACTATCAATGCTATTAGATTTCCACAATCCATAAGAATATCAGTAGTTATTTCTGGATTCGATTGTGTGTAAGCTTTTGAAAACTAGTCAATTGTTTTTCCGTTTTTGCTAATGCAATCCCATGGACTTTATTTATTTCATTTTTTATTACTTAATTACTCTCTTTCTGATCTTGTGTATCTTTGTATCTACCAATTAGCAATTTTTTTCCATGGTGGTGTTTTGGGTCATGGCTATCATTAGTCAATATTTGATTTTTTTTAGTTTAAGAATCAATTGTTTGTCATTGTGCAATATGACATATATACAGGCTATGTTTGCATGTGTAATGTTTCGTTGAATTTCTTGTATTGGAATTTAACTGTAAAGCCCTTGGCAAAACGTGGAGAGCTTTTCTATTTACATATAATTAGAATTGCTTCATAAATTATTTGTACAACCAATTCTACTAGATACATATATTTTTTTGGGATCGAGCTGAGTATGAGCATAATTTTGGTTTTCAATGGAGTGATAAGATACAGCATTACAAAATAGAGTTCACAATATTATGACATCTTTTCATACATTATCAACAGATTTGCCAATGCCCCATTTCTTTGTCTCGACTTGAAGTGTTGAACTTGGCTGGGAATCGCCTTACAGATGCATCTGCTCGCCATCTCTCCACAATTATTGAAGACTGCAAAGGTAAAGAAGAGGTTTTGAATTCCATTATTTATTTTGCTAACAGGAGCCTTTGTTTCTTATTTAAGGACACAATTTTTGGATTCGTCATTTCATTTTGTTAATAAGAAAGCACAAAAAGCTGGTGCTTTCATATTTCTACAATGAGCTTTATAGAGAACATATAATAATATGTTGGGTCCCTTCTTATTATCTAGCTTTGGCAATATTGAATCTGGAGGGTTGTGCTTTGACCAGCAGAACAATTCATAGGATTTCCAATGCATTGCCTTTGGAGTCTGGACTTGAGAAACTATCAATTGGTAAATATGGGTTTAATATTTGTTTCCAAAAATTAATTCAGGTTGACCATCAAAAAATGTTTTTTGATTTTGTTTTTAAATTCCTAAAGAAAGGGGGAATGATTATTTTTTTGAGTGCATTTCTAGATGCTGTAGTAAACTTTCAATGCACGATTGTTTTTCAAGTGCATTTCTAGTGCATCTGTTATTGGGCTTAAAATAGTATTCCTTCTTGATCTTTTTTTTGAATCTCACACAACATATTGATTGTATTATACATGTTTGTAAGCACAGTTTAATATTGATTTCAGCTTGTATCCATGTATTACAAATGGCATTGTATTATGAATGGGAAATGGAGTTTCCCATTTATTACCAGTCTTTTGGCTGCTAGAACTAATAATGGTGTAGATGACCTTAAGTCAATTTAAATACTTGGCAACCCTGCAGGTAAAAATCCCATTTATGGAAATTGCATGTCAGATCTGCTGAAGAAGCTGTCTAAGTTAGAAAGGTATTTTGATGTCTAATGACTAATATAATCCAACCTTTATAGGTGATAAACCATAAGCTGTAGGTTCAAGTTAGATCTTTACATGATAAGTTGACTTGGATATATGTCTAATTTTACCATTTACATGTGCATATTTATGTGTTCAGCTTTTCAGATCTTGACTTGACAAATGTGGAATTGAACAAAACTTCGATAGATAGCCTTTGCCATCTTCTTCAAACATCATCTAGCATCGCCTTACTGGCAATTCCAGGCACAAGCATTGGAATGGTGAGATAACCATTTTTAATATCTGGCAAGGTAAAATAAAAAGTAAAACATTAGGTTTCTAATATTTATCAAGTTTAATGCCATCTTGTAGGATGGAGCTTTGAAATTAAGCCAGACCTTGGCAAAGCGAGTAATGGCAGTTACAGTACTTGATATGTCTTTTTGTGGGATTGATCTTCATGGAGGAGAAGAACTTTTCAGTGACTTCATTTCACATGAAGGCCTTCTTCAGTTGAGTTTGAGTGGGAATCCACTTGAGGAGAGGGTTAGTCTTTTTGATCTTTCTTTACAATTGAGGAAATATTCCTTCTTTAAGCTTTTGATGCTTCAAAATCTTTATTGACAATATTTTTTCTTTGAGTATATGCCTTTTTAATCCTACGAAATCTCTGAGGATATGCAAATATGTATATTGAAAAAGATGCTTAAATTATTCTTAATGTAAGGTTTTTGAGTCCACCTGTTTTTTGGCAAGACAACTAAAAGTTGCCCATTTGAAAAACATGTTTTTTAAGGTTTTTGTGTCCACCGATTTTTTGGCAAGACAGCTAAAAGTTGCCCATTTGAGAAACATACTATGCATTTTTTCTTGAAAGCACAATGATTCTTATCATTTTTCTTATTTTTCTGTCATTGATATTTTGGTTATCAGGATATAGGTACATAGATGACGATTTTTGGATGCCTCAAGACAGGATACCTTGTGTATACAGCTACTAATGTGTCTGAATGTATATGCACACATGAATAAATTCACATAATGTGAAAAACATGCCACATATGCCAAACCATATGTTTGAAAGAGCATGTTAGGTAGTAGATTTTGATGCAGTCTATAGTTGGTCATAGTCGGTCGTCAGCCGTAGTCGGCTGTAGTAGTAGCCGGTCATAGTTAAGTATATCTAAATAAAACTATAGTCACATTGCAAATATTTCATACACTTGATGTCACATGTTGTTTTGGGCAATTAAGTCTCGATTAGTTGAATTGGTTGTTACAAAGCGTCGTGACGGTTGGTTTCTTAGCCACTGCTAGTGACTATATGTACTAGAGTTTATTATAATCGGGAACAGTGTTGTGATGTGGACATTATGCTTTTGTACTTGCTGTTAATTGATGAAATAAATGAAATCCTATTCTCTGCATTATGTGTTCGTGAATATTCTGTACATGCTTATAGTCTGCATTGGCCTAAAGGTGGCACAAAGCTCGAAACCACATAATATGTCACTGACTCAAAATAAAAAACTTACAAATTCCAACGGTCCAATGATGGCGAATCTCCACATGGTACAACACAAACCCCTCCAACGGTTACCCAAACTTTTCCAAGTATTCACGCTTTGCACAAACCTAGAATAACTTGCTGCGAATTGAAACAACTCTAATTGGACACACTATCAACCTATAGACACCTCCCAATCCTAGTTACCAATTTTTGTTTTCCAATCAACTTTGATCATCAATAGAAGATAAATTATTAAATTGACTACTAATAGAACTACAACCAAAACTGAATGAGCTATGCAAAATTTAAATGTGCTAACTTCTACCACAGATTGTTAACCACAAAATTATACATATACAAATTGTCAAACTAAACCACAATTTCCACGCTGCCCAAGGATGCAGCTGCATCAGATTTTCGTTCAAATTTTTAAAAAAGTAGTAACAAATGAATCTTTATGCAGGCCAAGGATATCCAACAGTTTGATAAATAAATACTATGGATATCTCCTTGAAACATTGAACATTACCTGAGGACGATACTGATAAAGGCCAAAAGTCTAAGAGAATATATTATTTGTGGTTGTTATTATGCAATTTTTTGATTGTAATATTGAAGGCTATTGACGTCATGTCTAAATTTTTTACCATAATGTTGAACTCAATTAAATTTGTCGAAATGTTATTTGTACTAGACAAAGTTTTCAATGTCTCTTGTGGTATGGCTTGGATGTGGCTATGCAAATCTGGATACCACATGAAATTTATCAAGTATCTTTGATGTGTCTTTGCCGAATATGCTGGATACAAATATGATATGTGTAACATGGAGTATTTGGTATTTTAGTTTTACCTTTCTCTTTTTCTTTTCAGATTTTATGAAATTTCTGATTTTTTCACGGTGTTTTGCCCGTTTTGAATTTTCTCATAGTAAATTTTTGACACTTGGAGAAAAATTGTTAATGTCTTGCCTGTGAGTAATGAAACTAAAGCATTTACTATGAGCAAACAATGCTATGAAGGATGATTATTAATTGAGGGTTGGATTTTGAGAAGATGACGTGCATTGTGTGGAGAAATAATACCAATCAACATATGTAGGAGAAGCAATACTAATAAGTGCTAAATGTAGTAGAAAAACAACAACATCACAATATAACAAGGGAAGTTACCCTAGGAAATCCTTTCTAGAGAAAACCTAGTGAAAACAACACTTATTGTATTAACTCAACTCTTCACACTACAATAAGATATTTTTCACTTGTGCTTAACTCTAATCCATGTGCAAAAATTTATGGGCACATATAGGAAACCACTAAATGGTATTACAATACAATTTGTATAAAACTATGGATTGAAAAAACTGCTTATAAAGGTGCAATTTTATTTTCTCTAAGGGCTGCCACTCCTAAATCCCCACAAGGGGAGTCATTGGCCCCCTATACCCATAGCCAAGGTGCTGCCCCGAGCGGCTGAGCCTCACTGATTGTAAGGAAAAGAGAGAAAAATGAAACTCATAATATATAAGGAAAAGGAGAAAATCATCACCACAAAATAGAGACAAGGATTTACCTTGGAGAAACCCATGTATGGAGAAAACTCCAGCAAAACGTGAGCGACAAATCACTTAAAATCCACAACTCCAATGGTAGTACAGATTTTAAACCTCTTGGACCTTCTAACAGGTTGAATTTAACTCAATTGAACCCTTAAGATCCCCACCAAACTCAATTAAGTCACTCTTCTATCCTTGCTTAAGCACAATGTATTTGGATGTAATGTCCCAGCCCAGTTTGAAACAAATTTTCATGATTTCCCAATGTTTGACAATGCAGGCATTTTGTCAAACACTTTGTTTGCTTGCATATCTGAGCTGCTTTCTATTGGATTTACATACAAATCTCAAATACTATCTCATCATATGAACCACTCAACCAGTACCAATGAGTTAACATTTGCATTCAACCATTGTAGCATATAAACATACGAAAATCATGACAACAAAACATGGCTGGATAAACAATATTTATTTTCAAAATTGATACCAACAAAACATATATATATATATATATATATCTGATATCCAAATTACAACATTGAGCATAGAATGCAATAAGTTTTTGAGCGAATATCAACACCTTATGAGATGCTGTAGCTAGCATTGGATGACTTCACATGTGTTGTAGGTAAACATTGATAATTATCAAATATTTCCCTCATCTAAGTCCATGCACCCTTTGGAAGCAAATGAATTTGTTCATTGATTCTCCGAAACTCTTACACACGCCCAACATAAGGAATTTTAGCTCAGAAATCCCACGCAGCTATTCCCACATTAGCCGCAACTCCTCCACAAACCCCAACTTGTCCTTATAGCAGTCGTTGGTCTTTGTGGCTGTAGCAGACACTTGGGAACTTATGATAGCCCTCCTATGCTATTGACATTCGCTTTTCCTCATATGCATTAGGTATTTCCAAGGGTAGGCATTGCTAAATTAGACATATTGGCCCTTTAAAAGTATTATCGGCTCTTTCAAATAACAATAATGGAGGCACCCAACAGTGTATCCTTTGACCCCCTCTGACCTCCACGTAAGAGTTTTCACGCTTAGCCAAAATCCAATCGCCCCTCTATGAAGGCCCATGATTCTCTCTGTAAATAGCGACTAGCAGGAATACCAATGCCACACAATATTTCGTGGAGATCAAGTAGCTGGAGATAAATTAAATATACCTGTGAATGAGATTAGATTTCACCTGTGATATCCTTTTGTAACAAACCCCGATGTCTGACTTCGTAATTTTCCTCTGTAAAGACTTCACAATTCTCAAATCGAACAAACATTCATTGAAGCATAAGCATGATCCTTGAATGGAGCTATCAACAAGCAAAGCTTGGGAGATATTTCACTCTTGTAGCTATTGTTCCCCATGAGGGTTTTCGTCCTCAAGAAGCCAAGACTTTTTAGTCCAACCAGCAAAACCTACTCCAAATTTTCTCCAAACATGAATGAGCAAAAAAAGCACATAAAATGCTTTTATATCACTCCCAATTTCCCACGCCCAAGTTGGCATTTAAATTTATTTTATTTTATTCACTTTACTGCCTTATATCCCCTTTAAGTTGGGCGACCAACTTTATAATATAAAGTTAACATTTTAAACCTCCTTATAACTCCTTATTATAAAGTCACTTTAAATATATAAATAATGCTTAAAGTTAAATATTTTAATTTAACTTTAATAATAACATTATTTAAACTTTAAACTTCAAACCATGATAACTGCCAACATGCCCAACATAGAAATATTGCCAATTGACCAGGTCACTGACCACCCTATGACTTACTAAAAATAGTATGGACAAATTGCCCAAGCAAAGCTCCGGAAGGTACACTGTGGAAACCTTGCAAAACACTAAATTGGAAAACACCAATTAAGCACAAATGGTTGATTGACAAGCCACAAATGCCCTCAAAGGCCCCCCCTAACCATCCCGTTAGTCTACGGCGACCAAGTGATAGACTAACCACAACACTTGATGATTGCCTAGGAAAAGGGGACATTACAGTCTGCCCTCCCCAATCCTCACCTGAACACCTTGGCTTGTCACCTGAATACCGGGATCCTAGATAAACTTGTAGAATGCCCCACTATATGTCCTCTGCATCAACTAGATAAGGATAAAACTAAACTCAATAGCTCTGTTAGTCACTCTCCAAATATGAAGCAATCTACCAAGCATAAAAATTCTTGGATCCCTTAGTCAAACTCAAAGTCCATTCTGTTGGTTGAAAATTTTGTATACTTGGGAAAGCGTATAAAATTTTGTTTTCAGCCATAGTATGTGAGATAAAACTCTCCTAATTAAGGGAAGGCTCCCCCTTTCCTATTGACTAATTTAAACTAATAATCTTTCCTCTTTTTTCAAGAAGGATTATATTCTTTTCTCTTCACAGAAAAGTAACAACGAACTTTAAGTAAACTTATTACAGCAGCTTTGAAATGAAATTGAGAGAGAGGAAATGAAGTTTCCTGAAAGCACAAAGACTTCCGCCACCTCCTTCGAGACAGGAAAACAACCACCAAGCACAAAGTCTTGAAGATCTGAAATCCTATCTACCCTTTTAGAATGATTACCTAAGAACAATATACAACATAATACAACACAAAGTCTGCAAGTATGATGCACCTCTTAATTACTTCAAATGGGAATTACTACGAGCGCAAAGACTTGCAATTCTTCTCAATTTCTAAATACAAATTCAACCTTCAACATTTACAACACGAAGTCTGCAGATATTTCAAGTGAAACTCTCTTTAGCAATCTTCCACAATCTCCAAATAATCACAAATAAATGCTCCAAAATGACATAAGAACACAATGGATGCAAAGTAGGAATTCAACACAAAGTCTGAAATTCCAAATCTTTGATATTACTTGAAAAATAACAACTTATAACTATAAAGCTCAAAGTCTTTATGAGTACAAAATTCTGCAGAATTTTCTTGCTTGCCAAAAAGATAAATATTACAATAGAGCCCCTCAAGTATTTATAAGAAAGAAGCCTTGAGAAAAAGGTGGGAGGATCCCAACTAACTTGAGAAATTCTCTCAACCACTAACTAACTGCAGTTGACTTATTCAACATTACAAGTCCTATTGTAATTTGACTTGTAATGTGATTACATGTAATTACATTTTACAAAAATGCAAGTGAAAGGAAACACTTGCAATTACAAAATTTGCTTTTACATGTAACTTGTCGAAAACAAAATACATAAAATAAAGATAAAGTATCATGAGACACTTTTTATTCCATTTCATTCCTAGCTTTGAAAGATTGAAATTTGCTGATAATTCCTTGCAACTCATTAGGATCAAGGCCCAGTGTATTCTTGGCAACCGCAACAGTCTTAATAATCACATCATAATACCTTACTGTTGCTTCTCTGTGTTCTTTAAGAATAGTTTGCATTTTATCAAGGATCATTCAATGATTTACAAATTTATGAATTGAATCCATAGTAAATTGTTTTGACTCCAGCTCTTGGCGAAGATTTGTTGTTATCTCAGTAGTGACTACATCTGTTGCAAGTAACTCTCCTTCGTGACTTAGAATCTTGCAAGACATTTTCTCAAAACTAGAAAGTATGTCCTACTCAACTTCGCCACTCATTTCAAGTGTAGCTTGAACGTCTTTGATGAGGTCTTCAACAACTAATGACTTGTTTGTCATAAGTTCTTCAAACTCTACATATTTTTCTTTGCTTGATATTATAGAATTGCTGCTCAGAATTTCTAGCTTGACTTGATCCATCTCATGCCAGATTTTCAAGTCTTTTCCAAGTGAATCTAGACTTTGCTTGAAAGCTTCCAAAGTCTGATTCATCTTAACTCTTGCTGCCCTAACAGTGCTTAAAATATGTAGTGCCTTCTCAATCACTAGTGTACCTTGATCAATCAACTGAGCTGCCCAAGAATCAACTGCTTTAGCCTTTTGTGCAATCTTTTCCAATTGCCTGACTGATTCTTGGCCTATAACATGCTTAGATCTATAGTTTGATGAGGGTTTGGGGGAAACACCCCAAAGGGGTCGAGGGGCAGTGCCCCTCACGGGTTTGGGGGCAGCGCCCCTTGCGAGGGTCTTAGGGTAGCGCCCCCATTGGGTTCAAGGGGCAACGCCCCTTGCGGTGATCTGGGGGCAGCGTCCCCAACGGGGTCGAGTGGCAGTGCCCCTTGCAGGGTCCCGGGGCATCGTGATACAGGGCGGGGTTGAGGGGCGGAGCCCTCGCCACCAAGCCCAAATGAAGACCTTCAAAACCACACAAACCTTCATGGCGCAC
>CM021108.1:636271220-636333401 GCA_007115665.2 Sequoiadendron giganteum | reverse complement strand
ACCATTTAATTAAAAAAAATGTAAATGAAAGATTGCAATTTTAAAAAAAAAAATTAATTAAAATGCCCGAGTTTGAGGCACGAGACTAGGCAAGTACTCGACAGTCGAGTCTCTGGGACTCGTTTACCGTCACCCGCCTTGGGAATCGCGAGTACACGCCGAGTTTGAGTGAGTCTTGTAACACTGCTTAGCACTAACATGTCTAATGCAATCTGCTTTTCTTTGTTTATAATGATTTGTTGCACTCTTCATTGTGATCTCAGCATACAAAGGAGCTGCAGGTACT
This sequence comes from Sequoiadendron giganteum, assembly GCA_007115665.2. NCBI lineage: Eukaryota > Viridiplantae > Streptophyta > Pinopsida > Cupressales > Cupressaceae > Sequoiadendron > Sequoiadendron giganteum. The sequence continues at coordinate 636,333,115 of CM021108.1, read as the reverse complement.
TTGAAGATCTTATCAATTGTTTCAACATCCAAACCTATTATGACATTTCCATCATCGTCCCTGATTGTCCTTGTTTCTTCATCAAAATGAGTAGCACATGCAAGCACAAATTTTGGTTCTAAGGTAGCCACTGGGAATGAAGAGACTAAATGAATATGACTTTGAAGAAGCAACTGCATCCCATGAGTCGGTGAGTCCTTCATTCTTTCTAGGAACTTAGACATATCAACGTGCCCAATCTCCATGTCTCTAATCTCATCAATGAGAGAAACTACCTGAGAGGGAGCAATCTCATTCAAATATTTATCGTATTGAGCCTTCATCTTCTTGTTTGGAGGTGATACTGGCTCTTCTGTCATTGAACAAGAATTTGAAACACTGTGATGAAGATTCAAAAGAGTGAGAACATCTTTAGTAGCTATGGGTTATTCCATGATGCCAAAATATTAAAAACTAGCAATCCCACCAAGACTTGCTTGAGTTTTGAACTTATAACACTCGTCATGTCTTGAAGATGCCTGGCAAATATGCTTTGGACAGCGATGGGAGGAAAATCGGATCTGAGAAGGTCATTTGGAAGTTCAACTTGTAAGCGAGTCTTGGGAACCCGATTGCAAGTAATGAGTATTTTTGACAATGTATACTTGCAGTCGGGTCTTGGAGACCCGATTACAAGTGATGGGAGTATGATATGAATGCATTTTGAAGGGATTTGCAAGTGAAGTGTAAGGCATATGGAAGCAAATGCAAGCATCTTGAAGGCTCTCGAAATATATCCTTTACTTGCAGTCGGGTCTTGGAAACCCGATTGCAAGTAATGCGAATGATGAAATCTTTTATCCCTCAATGCATTTCGAAAATGCACCATTAACTTGAGACCATGAAGAAACCAAAAAGAAGAAAACAAAAAATAAAACAAAAACAACAAAGACAAAAACGTACCTTTGAAGAGCAAAAACACACAGCTGAAGAAATAAAATAAGAACCCTTGATTTGTAACCAACACTTATAGACAAAGTGAGACAAATAATCCTTTTCAAACACAATCAGTTGAGTATTTAATCCTCTCCTCAAGAAACACAAAAACAAAGGGAGGAAGAAGAGAGAAATCACGCCATGAAGAGGAGAATGACAAAGACCAAGTCAAAAAAATGGGTTTTGAAGACAAGAGTGCATGCTTCAGCAAAAACTCGAACTACAAGCTTAAAATCGGGCCTTTTGAATGCCTTTACAAGTGACTTTAGTCACTAGCTTAAGTGGGTCGGATCTTTTAAGACCAAATACAAGTCGTTTTCACAAAGCCTTCTCATGCGAACTTGTAATCGGGTCCCCAGGACCCGATTGCAAGTAATATACTTGACTTTTTGCCTTATGCTTGTAAATCGGGTCTTGGGATCCCCATTACAAGTGAACAATTAAAAAGTAACTTTTAAAAAGCCTTCAACTTGTAAATCAAGCCTTAAGACCTCCATTACAAGTTACATGAAATTTTATAAAGTGACTTAAAAGTGCTTTCACTTGCAAATCGGGTCTCAAGGTCCCCATTACAAGTGACAAACCAATTTTAAAACCTTTACTTGTAAATCAGGTCTTGGGACCCCCATTACAAGTTAACAACAAAACACAAGAGTGACTTAAAAAGGACTTAAGTGAAATTGGGCTTTTTAAACTTGATTGTAAGTTGAAGTAGCACTTGCATTTTAGAGCTTGAAACCCCGCACACTCGCAATGAGACATCCAAAACCCGACTAGAGAAAGAAGAGACAAAAAACAAGAACAAAAAAAAGACTCAAAACTAAAATGAAAATAACCAAGACGACCAAAGACCTTAAAGAGTATACAAGGCATGATTTTCCCTTGAGAAACGTGCTTAGAGTAACCAAGAATAATAATTTTTAGAGAAAAATTCGTATAGGTTGTCCAATTTTTGCTTTGCAAAATCTGGGGACAACACATTCTCAATACCCACTGAATTCCATTGCGCCACTCTGATATAATCATTACCACACTGAGAGTGGTGAAGCAACTCATTATGATAAAAAAAAAATGATGTGCCAAGCATGTCACCACCTGGATCCCAAACCACCACATCCTCACACCCATTAGACATGAGAAGATGGAAGCATCTTAAAGTGCTGGAAACACAAAACCACTCTCCAACTTCTGTAGATCTTCCATGGATGTGAAGCATACCCATCATAGGTGCCAAAAAATGTATAGCAACTCCTTCTATGTTGCTGATATAGAACAAATCAACACCCCCAAGACTGAAAATCCGACCTATGGGGATGCAAATAATACCGCCAAGGTCATAGGATGATAGAGTATTAACCCTATGCCACTCTCCAATGATGAGCAAATGATCCAACTCTCCTCCAAACTCTCGAACAGTCGTTGTCCTCCAATAGTTATGAAAGAAATCCATGTTCCATAAAGTAGGACAGCCATTTCTTATCAAATTGTGGAGTGAAATTCCGTCATTGAGGGTTGGAACACCAATGCCATCATGCTCACTAGGATCATAGCTTTGTTGATACTTCATTCCTCCAAGTGTATGCCACACAAGGGTAAGTGCCTCCATCGAATATCCTTGCAATAAGGAAGCTGCAAACTCACCAAAGAGTCATCTGCATGATGAGACTCTATCACCTGTACTTGTGTGCAACCATCTGGAGGAAGCAAAGCAGGAGACCCTTAGGATTTGGTTTTATCTTTTGGAGATGGAAGTACATCATAGCAACGTGGACTATGTAATCTTCGATCCAACCCACATTTTTGTATCATCAAATTAATCGTGCTTGGGCTGAAGGAAAAATGCTTAGCATTCATTACAATGTAGTGAAGGTGAAATTCACCTACTTGCGCCAATGGAATGCCTGCATAGCCACTTGGATTCCACATCTCATCACTCCTATAGCACAAATCAAGGGATGTCTCACATCTCAGATCATGATGAGCAGATTTTGTATTGGCTTTGTGAGTCCTCTCTGCAAACTTGATGGCTAAGTCCCTATCTGAGAGCAAATGGAGGAAATCTGATTTCAATCCCTCTAGGGCATGTTTGATAGTTTGCAGACTTGATATAGAAGCTCCAACTATTATGCCTTTCCACCTTTGGGTTCAAAAGTTGGATACATATTTTCAGTTAAACCCCATGACTGAAAGGGAAGCAACCAAATGTGCAACCCTTCATCTAGATGAAGATGCTCATGAGTGTTGGTACCATGGGCTAGTGACCTTGGGTCATGATAGCATAACTTCCTATGTAGATTTCACACAGAGACTGATAGACATGTTTGATAGGAATGATCTGGAACACAGTTGAAATAGGTTGGATCAGTTGATGCTTATATTTCAGAGTTTCAGAAGTTGTCGGTTATGGTCACATATGTTTTAGAACACAGGTTGATAATGTTGTTTATTGAGGGATTAGCAGAACCACTTCGTGGTTGGATCAAAGCATTTAATCCTAACACCCTACAAGATGCTATCAAGAGGGCTAGGAACATGGAGAGTGCAGCCCCAATGAACAAATTTCAGCCAAAACCCTTCCAGTATAAGAAAGACCTTAAGAAACCCTTTGAAAAGGAAGGGCCTAGAAAGCCCTGCATGGATGACGAGGCTTGAAATGAATTACACAGGAAGAAACTATGTTTCAGCTGCAAGGAACCTTGGGAGCTTGGCTATAGGTGTTTAAGAAAGGGTAAGGTAAACTATATCGAGGTAGTTTTTGATGATGAGGAAGGGAAAGGGGAAAGAGCTTAGGGCAGCGATGTAAAGCACCACCCCAAACTGGAAACAATTTGTTTTTAATAAAATAACAAACCATTTTATTGCCCTCTAATATACAAACAATTTGTCAAACCCTTGGATGATCTGATGGTTTTTCTTTCACTTGGTTCTATTGAAGGTTTCAGATATGCCAATTACACTAATATTTTAATATCAACAACACTATTTTGCAACTTCAGTTTCAATAGAATTAAGTTCTCAATATTAAAATACCAAGCATTCACAGTAAATATTTCAACGAAACTTTGTACACAAATCAGAAAACTAAATTATATATTTTTTCACCTAGAACTCCTATAGTCCATTAATTCTCTACCCAATTTAGTACAAAAAATATCCAGCCAATCATAGAAGGGCTTTTATATTGACGCTACAATTTGTCCAATTTAGAAAAACAACATTTCAACAGTACGACTACCTTGGAATTAAGCAGTAGAAATGATATTGTACGGTGATAGTTTAAAATTAGTTTTCAAATCCTACAATTGTATGACAAACATATTATAGCTTCTTCTTACTCGCATCTTTCCCAAACTCAAAATTCTTGTCTTCAATTTCCTTTATGACTCTCGTGGAACATTCAAATATGCATAAATTAATTCACAACCTTGGACTTTGACTCCCATAAACATTGGTACGGTCAACTTATCTCGTACAACTCCTTTAATGCACAAATACCAATCCTTCAGGATTTGTGGTGACTTCCAAACAAAGCCTTTGACTTGGTCTTGCCTCACATGAGGAATAGGAATTAATAATCCATGAATTTAATAAGACACTACTCTCAAAATCTCTCCCATAAGGCTCCTTATATAACTACAAGGATATGGATTTAATTAGGAAAAATTAGATGTTGATATTGCAATCGAACCTTGCACATTCTCTTGGGTCCAAAAATATTATAAGCTCTTGTGAATATTACAACTCGAAATAAACCTGTTCCTCATTAAATTTTCAACTGTGCACATACGCTTGGAAAAAACCAAACAAAACCCAACGCAATATGCTCTGTAAAAATGTCAACAATCATCCAAGGAGTATTTCCTAACTTGAAGATGCTTCATGGAGGTTTCCATCCCCACAAAGTTCAGTAAAAAAGACAGCTGCAAACACTCTCTCCAAAAATTTCCTACATAATAAAAAATGAACTTCAAATTCCTTTTGTTTTTCTCCAGTCTTAACTCCCACCTAAATCTTGAAATTCACCTTTTTATTTTAAATCTGTTAATTTAAATTGAACGTCACTTAACCCCCGCTCCCCTTCTCCCCCAACATAATTTTTTTTTTTGAGATACCCCTTATGGCGCCTTTTTAATAATATTTTAATTTACGCTAAGTTAAATATTAAATTCAATTTAAAAACATTAGCGTTAAATTTAAATATTATTTTGCCAACTATAATTCGAGAGGGGACATTACTATTGGAAATATTGTCATTGGTGTCAAAGGGGCATGGATGTTTGTCATTAAGGCCAAAAGTGTATAGACTAGATTGTTGAAGATGTTGTCATTAATGTCAAAGGACAAGTCCAGGAGATGGCTAAATTATTGTGCAAGTTTTGTGCTAAATTTATGGCACTATTATCAAGATACCGCTGGGCAAGGAGGAGTCAATTGTTTTGCAAAATAATAATTTATTCCCACATGGGCTGATCCATGTCTACCGCCTAGGATGAAGGACTGTTTGGTTTTAATAAAAGAAGGATTTTTAATTAATTCTAGGAGGCTGACCCTTGGCATCTAGTGCCCTATTTGAGGAATTTAAAGTTATAAATAAATTATTTTTCAAAGGGGCAGACTCCTCTTGATATTGGCGCTCACATGTGGAAGGGTTTCTTAAATAAAACAAAATTTATTTTATGCATGTGTGGCCAACCCCACTTGGATGGAGAGTTGTTTGGGCAAGGTATAAATATAGGTTTGATTAAGGGTTAGAAAGTAAGCAATTGTTGGATATCATTCCTAGTTTAGAGCAGATTTATGAGCAGACCTTAAGATGAATTATTGTAGATTTATGACCAGATCTTAAGGTGAATTATTGAAGATTTATGATCAGATTTTCAGGCGAATTATTGCAGATTTATGATCAGATCTTAAGGCGAATTATTGCAGATCTATGAGCAGAAAGCATTGAAGATTATTAGCAGATTTAGAGAAACATCTTTTGAGAAGATCTAAGAAGAATATAAGAGCAGATTTTTGAAGGAATATAAGAACAGATTTTTGAAGGATTATAAGAGCAGATCTGGAAGTGCATAAAAGCAGATTTGAGAAATATATAAGCACAAATTTGAAAGTAAATAAGTGCAGTTTTGAGAAGACAAATAAGTGCAGATTTGAGAAGGTTTATTTTTCAGAGAAGACAAGGATACTATTGTGAAAGAGGCTGGTGCCTCTCATTGACAAGGTTGGTGCCTTACATCAAGAGATTGACATCTCTTATTGGGTTGGTGCTCAATTGTGGGGATCAGTTTCTCTAGTGGGTTGGTGCCTACGAAGATTGTACAAGAAGATCTATATAAAGCAATATTTTGCTGTGGTTTTCTCTCGCAAGGGTTTCCATGTAAATTGTGTGTTCTTCCTGTGTTCTTGAGTGTTAATTGGTAGATCGTGCGTGCGTGTTATTGCTGTGGATGATTAAGTTTTAAAGTACTATTGTTGTGGTTGATTAAGTTGTGAAAAATAAAAGATTGTTGTTATATTGATTCAACGCCCCCGACCTCCCCCCCCCGTTCTTAGTATAATTGTGTGTTTCATCAATTATAGTTCTCCCTCCCCAAAATTGTTTGTCCCCAAGCAATTTCAATCTTGGATGCTGCAAAATTTTCTCACTCTCCTAGCTAGCATCCTCAATCGGCAAAATTTTCCACTTCACAAGGTACTCCATGATAGTCCTTCTAAGAGTACACTCCTTGGTGTCAATAATAGCCTTAGGAATGATAAAAAGTTTCCCTTCTTCGTCCAATAGTGGTAAATCAGAAGAGGGAACTACGTTATGATCTAGCGTCTTTTTGAGGCGAGATACATGAAAAAAATTGTGAACTCTATAATTTGCCGGTAATTCCAACTAATAGGCCACTTCTCCAATCCTCTTGGAGATTTGAAAGGGACCATAAAATTTTGGCTTAAGTTTTTCCGACCCACTCTTCTTGAGTGTGGACTGTTTATAGGGCTGCAACCTTAAGTATACCATGTCACCAACCTCAAAACTATGCTCTGAACGATGTTGGTCAGCATATAACTTTTGCTGATTTTGTGCTTGATGTAGGTTTTCCTTCAAAGACTTCATTATGTCCTGACTTTTCTATATCAAAACACTGGCCTTTGGTACTCTACTATCCCCAAATAGTAAATCAATGAAGCTTGGAGCTTCGTAGTCATATAGTGCCATGAATGGTGACATCCTGATTGACATGTGGTAAGTCGAATTTTAACAATACTCTCCTAGGTATAACCATCTCACCCATGCCTTTTGCTGCCCTGAAATATAGTTTTCGAGGTACCCTACCACCCATTTATTTACTATCTCCGATTGCCCATTTGTCTGTGGGTGATAACTAGTACTAGGAGTGAATTCAGTCCCACTCAATCTGAAGAGTTTCTGCCAAAAAAGACTCAGGAACTTGCTGTTCTTGTCACTAACAATGCTCTTAGGCATCCCATGAAGTCTAAAAATCTCTTTGTAAAACAGATTGGCCACTTGTACTACTATATATGTTGCTGAAATAGCAAGGAAATGGGCAAATTTTGTTAGTTTATCAACAACCGCATATGCACAATCCTTACCTTGAACCTTTGGTAGCCTTGTAATAAAATCCATGGAAATACTTTCCCATTTCTGATTAGGAATGGGTAGGGGTTGCAACAATTCAGTTGGATAGGTGTGCTCATCCTTTTTTTGTTGGCATGTGGGACACTCTCTAACATACTCAAGGACATCCTTTTTGAGTCCTTTCCAAGTAAATCTCTCTCGGATTTGCCTTCATGTTTTAAAGAATCTTAGGTGAGCAGCCATAAGAACATCATGAAAAGCCCTCAATTTTTTTGCCTTAAGCCCTGAATTGGGTACTAAATAAATTCTACCCTTATACATAATCAACTCATTAGCCATCGTATACCTGTCATCCTGTGTAGTACCCTCAATGATACCTATAGCCCAAGAGTTCTTAACATATTTTGCTGAAATCAACTCCCTCCTATCATCATTGATCTCCACCAAAGAGCAGAGAGCTCAATGGAAGCTGAATATATTGCAGCCTCAATGGGAGCAAGAGAAGTAGTGTGGCTTCGTAAATTGCTTGTGGGACTCTTTGGTGAGCCCTTGAATCCTACGATTATTCATTGTGATAATCAGAGTTGTATAAAACTCTTTGTGAATCTTGTCTTTCATGACAAATCTAAGCACATTGAGATCCCCTATCATTATGTAAGAGATATGGTGGAAAGGAAAGTGATTCAGTTGGAGTATATTAGTACAAATGATCAAACTGCAGAAATTCTCACCAAGCCTCTCTCTCGAATCAAGGTAGAGCACTTCAGGAAGAAACTTGGTATGGTTGAAATGTAATTTGTTATTTATGTTTGAAATACAAATTGTTTATAAATTGTACTAATATATAAAGATGTTTAATGTGTAAACTCTTTTGTCATGTGTGTGACTCCATGACTTTATGGGCCTACTCCCCTGTGTACATTATCGAAAGGTGACGATCTTTCAATAATGAACACTTGTATTTGACATTGTAAAGTGATGACTCTACAATGATGAACTATCATGATAGGTATCATGTGACTTGATATCTGTGGACATGTCATGATAGTATCTCTTGGACACCTTGATGGATATCATGAGACTTGATATTTGAAGGTCATTGTGATCCTTAAGAGATAATCATGGTGGATATTTATATCCGTGGATATGCCATGAATTATGGTAGACATCATGTGACTTGATGTCAGTGCACATACCATAATGAAGATGTGTTATGAAGAATGTCATGTGACTTGACACTTTCAGAAGCATACCATATCTTCTGGTATCACGAGTTAGGTGATATCACGTTTACTTGATGGAAGTTATCCTCCTTAGTTAAAGAGGGAGTATTGCATAATGAAGATTTGTTATGAAGAATGTCATGTGACTTGACAATATTAAGAAAAGCATGCCATGTCTTCGATATCACGTGTGAAGGTGATATCTCTACTTATTTGATTTGAAATATCTTCCCTAGCTAAGATGGAGTGTTGATAAATGATAGCTTTGGTTAGATATAAATGTTGATTGCCTAAAGCATTATCTTCATTTATATTAGATCAGATTGCTCTTCATATTTACATTTCTGAAATAAGTAAATTCGAATTGATAATGTGTGTATAAAATCGAAATATTAAATGATGTTAATATAAATCTGAACTTAACTTTTAAATCGACATTTGACGAGAGAATATGTTTAAGATTACTAACCGATTGGCAATCGGTTCCTCTTAGACACGTGCGCTCATAAGAGACACGTCCCTTGAGTGGACGTGCCTCCACTTGTGGAGACACGTCCTCTCAAGAGACATGTCTCTTAGAGGCGAGTCTTCTTCATACTAAAGGGAGTTCGATTGGTGATATGCAAACATAGAAATCGGATAATGTTCTGCAATCAGCACATTTTAATAACAAGTTCAAATCTGAAAATCGAAGATCTGGAAATCGAAAATCTGAACATTGAAGTTTAAATATTTTCTCACTTAGAAATTTTCTTATACATAGTTTCAGACCTTAGTTGAAACTTAGTGTTTCTTAGGATCTCATTTGAAAAGATTTGATTACATTTACAGCCCCTACTAAGGATGGCAATCCGTATCATGTAGACATTCAGCCATTGATGGATAAGCACAGTTTGGTATTTGGTGAGATTCCTCTAGGGAGACCTTCAAATAGAGGGTCTGAGCATGCCATTGAGTTGGAGGAGGGCTCCAAGCCCATCATCACTACTGCTTACAGGCACCCTAAGAAGCTTGAGCAGATAAGAAAGGCCATTAAGGAGTTGCTAGATATGGGGCAGATCATGAAATCCATTATGATTTAGTTGAAGATTCTTAGTTGATAGGTTATTCAAATGTATATTGGGTAAGATCATTGAATGATAAAAAGAGCACATAAAGGCATTTTTTACACTTGAAAGTGGATTGATAACATGGAGCTTAAATAAGAAAAATATAGTGGTAATATCAAGTATAGAAGCAAAATATGTTACATTAACAACATGTACACAAGTAGTTTAGTTGAGAAGAGTTTTGGAAGGTCAAGAAGAAGAGCAAAGATATCCTACAATGATATTTTGTGACAATGGTGGTGCAATACAATTGAGTAAAAATCTAGTATTTCATGCAAGCACTAAACATCGAATTAAAGCACCATTACATGAGAGAGTTGGTACAAAAGAAGAAAGTTGAAATTCAATTTTGTAGGTCAAAGGAACAATTGGAAGATATAATGACTAAAGGGCTAGGAAAGATAATGCATTTGAGTTTCAACATTGCATGAAACCTAATGTGTACACATTTAGGAAAGAATATGTTGCATTGACAACATGTGCACAAGTAGCTTGGTTGTGAATAATTTTGGAAGGTCGAGAAGAAGAATAAAGATATCCTACAACGATATTTTGTGACAATGATGGAGCAATACAATCAAGTAAAAATTCAATATTTCATTCAAGGACTAAAAATCGAACTAAAGCACCATTACATGAGAGAGTTGGTATAAAAGAAGAAAGTTGAAATTCAATTTTGCAAGTCAAACGAACATTTGGCAGATATAATGACTAAAGGGCTAAGAAAGAAAATGCATTTAGGTTTCAAGACAGTTGCAAATATGGGGATTTGACATTAAGGGGGAGAATGTAGGAAATTTTGATGTCAAATAACATAATGTTGATGAAGTAACAAAGTTAATTGATGTTGTTGAAGCTAGGAGAAACTAATGAAGTCAAATTATTGTTGCTATTGAAGACGTTTAGTTTGCTAGAATTTTGGGCATAGCTAATAACATGCAATTATGTTTTAGGCATTCTTTTTCTAGTTTTTTGAGTTTATTTTTTAGGAAATTAAATTTACTTATTTATTTATTAATTAAATGCTGTTTTAGAAGAAAGTCAAATTCTATTTTTAGAGGGCACAGTTTGTTGATTTATTCACCTAGTTTTTATAGTTTTATTTTTATATTCAATTGCCTATTTTGGAAAACTGCATGTAGGCAACTTAATTTAGGATTTCATTGTCTATTTATTATTTTAGGAGTATGTAGCTCTATATCAGAAGCACTGTTTTTTAATTTGTAAGGAGAAGATTTTTTTTGAGAGAAATCAAATTGTATTCAGACTCAAGGAAGTCAATTTTTGGAATAAATAAAGTTTTCTTGGGAGCTACATGTCTTGGAGGGTGAGTTGTCATCCTCCTCCCGCTGTAGCATTTTCTATAAATGCAACCTTCTTGCTTATATTTTGACTCTCCGTTATTGAATGTAATAGCTATTCTTGTTTATTCAAATCTCTTTGTTTTTGTTTGAGCAAGTAGGTTATGTGATCAACTTTACAACATTTGGTCTTTGGTAAATTTAGCTTAGGCAAATATTACACTTTGATCCAACCCGAAGCATAAGGATTGGGGTGTTATAAGTTTCTAGGTCAAGTTTCCCAACAAAATCTTGAGATATGAGGTTAACTTTCAAAAAGGAGTCAAAAAGTGCAATTTTAACACCCTTAGCTTGATTATTGATGGTAAACAATGCTTCTTGAGCCAACAAACTAACTTTCTTGGTAGTGCAATTGATTCTAGAATCCACCTCCAAGCTACATTCAATTTCTTTAATTTTTATAATCTCACCCTCTTCATTTATCGTAGGTGTAGAGCTCTTTTTACCTTAGCTTACTTATGAGAGTTCTTCTCAAGATGTAATTTTCAACAAGATGAATCTTTGTGTCCATCTTTACCACAATGCTAACAATCTAGTGCACATTTTTTCTTGGTACTTGTGGAATTTTCCTTCTTTGTGTTGGCTTTAGCTTCATTTGTCCTTGGTGAGGAAGGAGGACTACCTACCTCAAGATAGTGAGCATGGGTAATTGTTTCATCTATGTCCACGTATTTGGATAGCAACACAAGTCTTTAGAGATGGCTATGAAGGCCTCCAATGTACTTCATTCATATCTTTTCATCTTTTTTCTTTCTCCATTTGGATAGTCCTTTTGTGACATTCACTAGTGTACGCTTGCACACTGTCCATCTTTTTGTTTCACATAGCCATTCCATCTTTTTCTTCTCTATGACATATAGGATAAAATTGGTTTTTAGTCAACTTTCTAAATTGATCCTATGAATCGATTGGATCTTGTTTTCTCAAAGCCATGGAATACAAGAGACTTTCAAACCACATTAAAGCAATCTTTTGTTCAAAAGTAAGAGTACTTGCACGTCAAAAATGGTGGTGAGTTATTTGCCCAAAAACTTGTTGCCGAGTTTTCAAAAAACTTGTGTTTTTTTATGAAAAAACCGTAAAAACATGCGTCTTTGCCCAAATTTTGATAAAAACTTGTCTAGATTCAATATAAAACCAACTTTATATGAAACCTGAATTTTTTGAGGGTTTTATTTTCTTTTTTTGAGATGCAAAAATAATAGTTCGTTGTGAACAAGGGCATGTGCATACATGCATAGTTGGGTTCTATAGTGGAGAAAATAGGCGTCCATTTTTTTGGAGACTGCGGGTGGACAAATTCCCTCTTTTGATCGCTGCCATGCAAACGAATAATTGTTGTCTAGGTGGGCTCTTTTTATTTTTCTAAAATTTGACAAAGTCAAGTTTAGGAGAAACTTTTATTTTGAAGAGGGCAGTTTAAGTATTAGTTGAGCGCTTAACTAGGCACAAAAAGACTTAGTGTGAAGGTAAGTGATTCTTATAATAATAAAAAAAACATTCCTTAGTATTAACCATAGTTGTCGGGAGACGTGTCTCCCCCTTTGTGAGATGGAGACGTGTCTCGGAGACTGATACCGTCTCTGGAGACACCTCCAGGAGGTTGGAGACTTTTGCCAAAGTTTCCCAAGTACCCTGCCGTCTCCCGTTGCAGAAAATGACGTCTCCTACTAAAATACCTTAAAAAAGCTTTAAAATTTAAACATTTGAAATTTTAAAAATTAAAGCATAATGTATTTGATGCGTCTAAGAGCGATTGAATTATTGTATTGAAAGTTCAATGTCATCATATTTTCAGATTTTCTATAAATTATTAATTTTTAATTTTTAAATTTTTTATTTATATTAATAAAAAATGGTGTCTTTAAGTACCACCATCTCCTATTTTCAAAAAAAAAGTCATACTGGTACCAGTGCCAGTCTCCCGTACTAGTACCAGTACCAGTACCAGTCTCCTGGCAACTATGGTATTAACATGAATTTCAGAAATTAAAATGATATCAAAGGTCAGAAACCAACATTTAAAATATATATTCAAAGGAATGTACAAGATTCTAATTTTATGTAGATTTTCTTTATATGTATATTGAGGAAGAAGATTCTAATTTTATGTATATTTTCTTTATCTGTGAGGAAGAAGATTCTAATTTTATGTATATTTTCTTTATCTGTGAGGAAGAAAAAGTAGACTTGTAAATTTTTGGATGAAGAAATGAATGATTAAGATTGACTCACTTTATTTAGAATTTTCAGTTTGGCTTTTCTAATTTTGATTTAGAATTACTTCCATCATCATTGCTTTATTATTTTTTTCGATTTAGACTGTGCAAGCATAAATAACTAATAAGGAATTAATATCTAGCATGACCTGATGGATAGAAGAGATTGATTTAATAATTTATGATCACTGAATTTATTTTTGTGTCTATGATATGTATTAAACTCAAATTTTGATTTTAATATGATGGAAATCAATAATATGCTCTACAAATTCAATATATATGTGTGTTTTTTAAGACTATTTTAAAAAGATGTATTTTCAAATGTTCAATAAATTTGCTGAGTCCAAGTTTTACAGCTATGATTGTACATATGTAATTTTTGCTTGTAAAGATTAATACATGCCTAAGCCTTTCTTTATTGTTGGAGTTTTTTCCCAAAAGAAATTTTCCACATAAAATCATAGTTGTGTAATTTTTTTCTATGGTTTGTTGATTTATGTGCTTTCCATTTTCATTATCATATTTGGTCAATATGGAATATTAAAATCTGTACATAAAGTTTATGTTGTTGCTGCAATACTTCACTTTGTTTTCTACGTGTCATTATTTTTTGGTTATACAGATCTGCAAGTTTTTGTATGTATTTTTGCATCTTGATCCCATCCAAACTTGGGTTGCATTGGATTAGGCAGTAAATGCTTTGGGATGTCTTCTTGGAAACACACATTGTCATTTGAAGAGTCTGATGGTAAACAAATGCAGCCTTGGCCAAACTGGTATTCTCAAAATCATTAAGGCATTGTCAGGTAATTCTTTGATACTCCATTGAATGCCAGTTTTTTATGTTCTGCAGTTCAGTTTATTTGGGAATATACTTCAATATGCAAGTATCATTTTGCAGACAACTGTTCCCTACAGGAACTTAGTCTTGCTGGGAATACAATTGTTGGGGATGATACCATCGTGAAAATTGTTGGTGGAGCTGATACGACCAGTACAGCATGCTGTGGTAAAGAAGTTGTGAGTACACAGCACAATCATGGGGAAAATTTAGAAACTAGGGCCAGTGAGAAGTCAATAGAAATTGAAATCCCGATTGTTGTGGAATGTGTGCCATTTAGCAACAATTGCTACGGACCAAGTGACTGGATGTGCCATTCAATCCCTGCCGAGTCCAACTGTAGAGACACCATAGCTTGCACTGGCGATAAAATTGAGAGCATTGAGCAGCGCTCTGCACAAACTTATAAGAAGCATGGCAGAAGCTGCGATGAATATGATGTGGCAGACAGTGAGGATGAGGGAAGACCAGAAGGTGTCAATCTCTCATCTCTTGAAGATGATTGTGCAAGCTCTTCACATTCACTGGGAATTGTCCACGGCAGGTCTCATCAATTGTTTGATTTCCAGTCAAACAAAAGTGCCTCATTTAAGGGAGAGACTGATGCACATAAAATACCACCAACAGAGTATGTATCTGAGCTCTTCTCAGCTATTTCAATGACAAAGCACCTTCAGCTATTGGACCTTGGTGATAATTCACTTACTTCAGAAATGGTAGAGCAGCTTTATGTTGCGTGGTCATCAAATACAAGAGCCGGCACTCCAGTGAAGCACACTGACAATCAAATTGTTCACTTTAGTGTGGAAGGAAGGCAATGCTGTGGCCCAAGAAAATGCTGTCAGAGACTTTGTTGAAGCATTTTTCATCTCTGATTAAGTTAATGTATAGTGTTAGTAGTTGTCTTAGATAACAGTTTTGTATGGACATTTGATCCATGTCCTGCTTAATGTCCATGAAAATGGAAAAGGTTTCATCTATTTATTCGCACCTGCCTGGATTTGAAAGCTTCTCAATTTTTTGTCTCCTATGTGTTCTATCATTCCAACTTGAGCCACACAAGAATGGGCTCTTTCTCCATTATATTTTGTTGTAAAGTACAAAAAGAAGTCTGCAATCTTCCCTGGTCGTGCTGATGTTATCCAGTCAAAGGTTTTTGATTATGAACAGCTTATGATTGCAGACATTGTACATTTTTTTTTTAAATTTCTGTTTCTTTGAATGAAATCTCAAGCCAATCATTAAAATGCACCTTAACATGAAATTTGGGAAACTTGTACTTTTAGAATGTTAGAATCTGTGTGCTTAAGAACCAAAATTCTGCCAGACACAAACATTTGAACCTTAATGATTGTTTGTATGGAAGAATTCCGGAAGATTTACTTGAAATTGTTTGCTATGTTACAGTTCTGCTACAATATATAAATAGCAACTCACAACTGTAGGATAATAAACATTATCATAACCAATTTTATGTTATCTGTTAACAAGGCAGTTATATACAGGTGGCAGCAGTTATGTGATTCAGTTTTATGTTAACTTGTATAAATAGACATCTATAGCAATGATAAAGTGAAGTGAGATTTTTGGTGTAAATTTCTCAGATATTTTTATATGAAATATTATTTTTTGTGTTGTTAGAGTTCTGTTTGTGTTTTTTAATTCCATCATTTGGTATCAGAGCTGATGGAGATCTGCGCTTGTGTATAATGATTGGATATGGATGAAAAGATGTGCCTGAGATGAAAGGAAGTCGTGTTTAGAAATCCGTAATAATCAGGCAAAGTCAATTAAATCATTGCAAAGGAATTTGGCATAATGTTTGGCGATGCAACCAGCGTGAAGCATTGTGGAGATATTAAGTGGTGTATCAAAACTCCTATTCCTGAGCATTGAAATTTTGCTGCATAAGGTTAAAGGTAAGTTTGAAAGGCATAAGAAAGGGCTTTAATAGTCAGTGCTAGACATATTTTGAACATTCAATGATGCAAAAAGGAAGTATGGCAAAATAAGGCGTTACATTATCTAATACTATTTGTAGTTATTTTTATTGGATAGACATTTGTTTATTTGATCAGATTTGAGAGAAGGTGCTTGGAGAATAGCATATTTTTGCATTACTACCATTTTTGCAGAAGATATGGAGATTAGAGCTATGAAGAGGATTGATTAAATGCTGAGAAATATTATTGGTGAGGGTATGTTTGACACGCCAATGACTGCAAAAGCCACAAGGAGAGGAAGTCATTTAGAGGCGTCATCATAGAAGTTTACTGCGATAAAAGAAGGCATTCAAAATGTGATAAATCTGCGCTTGAATATGATAAGAGAAGAAACTAATAAATTGTCAAGGAGATACTATGTTTTATCCGTTGTGTTTCTTTTTGCAGTCTTTTTGAAGGAGATCAATTTCATACTAGAGGAGGTCAAGCACAAGAAATTTTTCAAATAAGTGTATTTGTTTCAGTTTTGGAGCAGCAGTATTGGAAAGTTGAAAATTGTTAATATGCGAGATATAGTTTTGGGGTTAATTGTATGACAGAGAGTAAGTCAGGAAATTGTTATTTGCAAGTATAGTTAATGTTACAGGTGACTAACATTTTGGAGGTATAAGATTAATGTTAGTATGCATTTCACAAAGATTTGTTTGTAGTATTTGTGAACACTTAAACTACTGTAATTGGAATAATAAGAAAAATAAGGGTGTAGTAGATGTCTTGAAGTAATAAGGAAAATAAGGGTGTATTGTATGCAAAATGATAAAAGTTGGTAAAAGAATTAAAAAGGAAAAAAGATGTTTTAGAAGAATTATTGGAAGTTAAACAATCTAATTCTCAGTTGATAGCAGGTATTAAGAAAGTTCATAAGAAAAAAATATGAATATTCGTGTGAAAATTAATCATAGAAACGAACTGGACAATGTTAAAACCACAAATGGTGAGTTAGAAGATAGATTGAAGTTGTTTGAAGAAGTTAGAAAGAAGAATGATGATTTGGAAGAACAGTTGAAAATGTTAGAAGAGAAAAATAGAATACAAAATGATGAGATATTCTAGGTTGAAGGCACAAAACAATCAATTAGATTAGTTGCTTGCATCATGTCAAAAAGAAAAATAAGTGTTTGAAATCAAAACCATTAGTTTGTGATGTTTCATGTACCGCAAAAGAGTTGTGTCTTTCTTTTGTTTCAATTAGTTTGTGATGCTACAATAATTTGGATAATTTTTCTCTTGACTGCTCTTGCATTGCTTTTTGAAGTACAATAATTGCTCTCCAAAATTGCTTCTTCTTTCAAATAGTGAAAATATTATGTATTTATATGCATTTCTTCTAATTTTTTGAAAATTAAATATTTTGATAGTTGACAATTCAAATTTGAATTATAAATAATAAATCATTGACACCAACATATTTAAATTTAGAGCCAAAATAAACAATCTAGGGTGCAAGGTGCCCTAGACTAGATTCCTGCTTTTTAGGAATCCAAAGTGTTGGGGGAAAATATTAAATTTTTAGTTTCAATTCCCATGTTTGATTTTTTTAGAGTATTTATAAAAATGAGCAACTAATGCATAATTGGGTCCAAGCACATAGGGGGGAGCAAAACCTAGTGTGAAATTGTCAAGGGTGACAATTTTTGACACTACAATTAGCCCCCTTTTTAGTGAATGTATGAACTTATGCTTAGATTCACACTGAAGTAAGAAAATTTGAAGAGGGGTTCAATTATCCAAATATTGACAAGATAGGATGGTGTTGAATCTAGGGGATGTGCTAGCCTCCAAGATTCAAGATCCTATGGCAAGACAACATGAGGACAAAAGAGCACACATGTATGAGATGTAATGAAGCATGACTAACACGAAGCACACACAAAGAAGACACATAACATTACTCAAAGATGATAACAAAAAATGCAAACAAAACACAATGTAAACATTGAAAATGACAATCACAGACTAGCAAGCTCTGCAAAAATCTTACTAGGATCCATATCCAAGGCATTCATGACTCACATGATAACAAAGTGCAATATTTGCTAGGTGAACCATGAATCAAAGCATCATAGGCTAGTGAAGTTTGATATTCACTAGGTGAGCCTTCCAAAAAGTAGCAAATGAGAAACACACAAGGACTAGTGAGGATCGGTTTTCATTAGGTGTGCTCCCATGTCAACCATACAAGGAATTATAATTCCAATCTTTGATAAGGCACTACAAAAATGATCAAAATGCCAAAGCCAACACATCACTAAGTCCAACATGTGGGAAAAAAGTGAAGCACATAATGGAATGTATGCCCCCACCTTAAAGTAATTGCTAAATACCAATTTGTGAGTAATTGTTGTAAAGTAGAATAAAATGATAAATGAAATATGAAAAACAAAGGTCATGAGAGCTTTTCGAAAAGCCCTATGCCAATGATATATTCCCAATAGAGCGAACTCATGACAAAGGGTTCCCCCCAAGACAACCACAAACAAGACAAAGATGTCGCAAAAGGGATCCACGAATCCGAGGTCAATATAGGCCTTTGATAATATGTAATATGACTATGCTTCAAATTGACTTCATTCCCCCATATACTCATGGAACTACAAACAAGATGGAATAAAGACACAGATTAAAAAAACAAACCTTTTGGGTCAACATGGAAGAGACCTAAATGCCTCAATGCCTTGTATCATCCCCAAAAGGAAGACAAAATACAACAACAAAGGTTTATTCAACATAAAGAAGAATGGAGATACAAATATATGGATGTTTATGACAGATTCATTTTCTTTGTATCCTTGTGCCAATGAGAACAACGAGGGTCAACTAGAGAAAACCAACAAACATAAAAGCACGCCGAGCAACACAACATGAGAGGTCACATTATGTGCAAGCAAACATACAAAATACACAAAGGGTATTGCATATGCGAGCCGATCTAAAGAAAATTGTTTGCGTCTCAATCTTGCTCATCATAAATGGAAGGCAAACAATACGCTAAAGGGACTACAACAAGTGTTGTACAAGGATTATCACCAAGTGCAATAGGCAATGTATCACTCTCTTTAGGAGGATCATCACAATTGCCCTATCTAAATCCATAGATTTAGAAAACAAGAAAGATAATTCAATATGCACTTGTTCATCGATCTTAGTTGCTACATATTCACTATCCAAATTTAGCCCATGTTCCCCCTTTCCAACTAGTGTTAAGATGCCACTTTAGATAAATTGAGCTTTAGTCTCTAACATGGGAATCAAATGACCCTACTACATATCACAACTTATTATAAAATTTTCACTTATAAATAATTGAAATAAGTAAAAAATATTTTAATATTAATAACAAATTAATTAATATATTTTATTTCATCAAAAATATTTATCAATAGATCTTACAATAATGGTGTTAAAGTTTTTCAACATGTTGATGGCTTCGTCTTTGCACTTTGTCTTGTCAACGACTAGGGTTTCTTATGGTGGGGCGAGAATGAGGTTTTTTGTGTTTGTAGGTTCTACAGGTCCGTGGCATCGTCCATTCACAGAGGTCGTGCATGGCAGACAACCTTTTTTGATGCAAGATCAGGGGTTTGAAGCAACATTCCAGAATGGATTTTCAAGGAAACTGCAACAACATTTCACAACGGCTCCTCCAATTCGTGTTTTTATGGCGGGCGAAGATGGAAAGATGGACAAAAGGATTGCAGAAAAGAAGGAGAATGGGGGGCATAAGGGAGTGTCGAACGTTGGTTCTAAACTCTCAAATTTAGGGAAGGATTTAATGCCCATGCACAAATCTAGGGAAACCTCAACTATATCTCGTTTGAGGAAAATATTGTAAGTGAATTAGTGGAAAATGCAAAGTATTTTGAGGAGCTAGGGTTGATAGGAAGATTTAGGGGTTTCTGGTCGGGTCTTGTAGAGTTACATTGTTGGATTTTGGAGACTTGGCGCTCAATATTGGAGGGGGATGTGCAAATCTACCCGTGCAAAAGGGTTTTTTGTGGTAGTTTTGACAATGAGAAGGATAGAAAGGTGGTGTTGTGTGATTATCAATGGAGTTGGGAGGATAGATTCCTGCTATTGCTAAAACCTTGGCATCTAGATTTCAACCCAGATTCTCAATCTTTTGGGATGGTTCCACTATGGGTAAGGCTTCTGAATCTCCCGTTACGTTTTTGGTTTGAATCTTACTTTGAAGCCATTGACAACTTGCTGGGAATTTTTTTGGATGTTTCTCTTAATTTTTTGCACACTACTTATGCACACATATTAGTTGAAATAAACATTACAAAAGACCTTTTTGCAACTGCTCTATTAAAATATTTAGTTCCAGAGTGGAAACAATTGTTTGATTATGAAGGTGTGTCTTTTAGATGTCGGAGTTGCTTCAACACAGGCTACTTAGTTGAGCATTTTTCCTAGCATAAGAGGGCTAACCAAGCAACTTGGTGGAAAGAGGTTTCCCCCCATCACTACTCTATGGAGAAAGAAGAGTTGGTTGGGAATGCTTTGGAGAAGGAACCAAATACCACAACATCATTTGAACCCCCATAAAAGGACCATGGGATTGTGGCAGGTTCCACGGTTGGGTAGGAGCAGAGCAACACTCCAAATGGCGAGCTGGTCAAAACATATGCGTGCTTGAGTGCAGCCTCATATGAGGGAAAGTGCCCTTCAGAGGAGGATTTGGGAGGACATACATGGGATGGCGATCTGGAGGATATTTGACACAAGGTTCAAAAGAAAAAGAAGAAGAAGAAGGATGTAGATTTTAACATGATTCTTCACTCCTATGATAAAAGGAGAATTAGTAAATAGATTACTGGTGTAGGTTGTTTGGTTGGGAGTTTAAGATGGGTTGATTTGCTGTCAGGATTAGGGATGTTTGAAGGGTTGTAGAGGTTGCTAAAGTTTTTTGTTCTTAGCTACAAACTTCTTTTGGATGTTTTTCGCAGTTGTAATACTCTTCTATTAATGAAATAAAATTTGCAGGCTTGCCTTTACCGATAAAAAAATGGTGTTAAAGTGTCAACTTAAAAATATCTTAAAATTTTAATTATTTATTAAATATATTGTTTTCCTTTTTTAAGGTTTTTAAATTTTAATTATTTATTAAATGTATTGTTTGCCTTTTTTAAGGTGATTCTTAAGGATTTTTTTACATTTTAACATGACCGGCGGCGCTGGTGCAACACGCCCTCCGGTACCACGAGGGTGGGGGAGACTAGACCTTGTGACCAACCTCCTACAACATGAAAGGTTTAGCCAACGGAGCTAGGGCCCCCACCCTTATGGATTTTTTTAAAAATAATTAATATAAAATAATATAATTTAAGAACTTAATAAAATGTTATAGAATAATAATATAATACATATATTTTAGTTGGAAAGTGAGTACAATGTTTAGTGATTTAAATCTAAATTTTATATTTTAAAAAATTATGTTATAATTCTAGTAAATAAAATTGTAAGAAAAAATATATTTTAATTTAAAAATTATTAATAAAAAAAAAAAAAATTATAGTGAAGTTTTTTATTACACTTTTTAAACTAAAATCAACTAAAAAAATTTAAAATAAATATTAAGAAAAAATAAAATAACTCTCAAATTACAAACCTTATGAAATAATTTCTTATAATTATAACTACACCTTAAAATAATAAATAAATCTATTATATATATTTTTAAAACTTGCTCCTCATTGGATAACCATTATTAAAATCCTTTTATGATATGATATTGACTATTGCACAATTCAATTAGAAAATAAATTAATAGCATGTAGTTTTCAGTACATGATAATATTGCTGAAAATTTCTTTGGTTTGAAATTGTGTATTATTTTAGCATGACTTTTCGGATCAAACTCAATGATCCATCATCAGGAATGCAAAAAGAAACAATATAGATGTTGGCGTTTCAATCCACACCTTTGGAGTGTGTATTGGAAATGAACAACTATGCATAGATAATTTGCTCTTCAAATTTGGAGGGGAAGCTCTCTTTTGTTGATTATGCTTTTAAAAGAAACAACTAAACTAATGGGTGATCTTTTTTGTTCTCAGTTTGAGAGCACAAGGTTTATAAAACTCTCTATGTCGTAGTTGAGATTTTCTTTGGTTTCGTAAATCCAACTACAAGTAAGCCTACGCTAAAACGCTTATAATTTCTCAAGTAAATTTAGAGCAAGAGAAATTAAAAGTAAACAAGTATTATTTTTTGACACAAGCTCAAATAAACTTGCATCTAACATTGCCCGAAGACTCATTGTACTTTCAGTTGTAAGCTGAAATAAAGATTACATAAGCGAATTATTGAAAGAAATGAGACATTGGATCAAAGCACAAAGGTGTGAGATTTATTTCCTCAAAACTTTCTTGAACAACAATAGTACATCTGGAACAACAAATTGTATGATGAAACACTCACACACTATAGACGATCAAACCAACTTTATAACATGACATTAAACAATAAACTGAACAATGATTTGCAGCCACAAGTAAGCATACAATCTTGTTCTTACACAATGTGAACCGACACTAAATAAAAATATTTCACGCGAAAGTGGTGCATCAATTTGTTATCACGAGCAAAAGTTAAAGAAATAATGAACGAGATGCTCTTATTTGTAGAAGCTCAAAGGAGTAGGGAACTCTAAAATCTCCTTGAGTTAACATCAGTCTTGCCAATCAACAAGAGTTATTACTATGTCTAAACAAAGAAAACTAGCAGTTAACTGGAAAGACTACCTCAGTTAACTAGTCTAAAACTAAAACTAATTGAACTTGCCAACATGCAAGTCTTATTGATATGAGAGTCAACTGATAATTGACATCAGTTAATTGAAATCTAATTGAAAGTTTCAACTCCACCAAAAGATATTCTCGAGGAAGAGATAAACATGCATGAAATCAACAATCTGAACTCAAGAGTGATGTTGAGTTGACTACTGCCTTTGACTCTATCTTTGGAGAAAATCGTGGGATCTAATTGGTTGTTTACTCCAAGCCATCTTGAGCAATCATATCCTAGAAATATCTGCACATTTCAACTGGCAGTTCACTGACTGGTAACTTTGGTGGCCTTGTAACTGGAGTGATGATCTCTATTTCTTTTGCGACTTTATGCTTCTCACACTTTTCCTTAATGAAAGAGTGTTGCATGCTGAAACCGTGAAGTTTGACTAGGCACACGACACTATTCGAACAACTCCTTCTGCAAAGGCTAAAAATAGCTTCGTCGAGGGGTAATTTTTACAAAATTTTTTGACACGTGGGTTTTGTAGAGAATATCTTTTTGAACAAACCCACGATGTTAGAATTTCAAAAAAGTGATTTTTCCTTTGTCATGCAACAACCTCTCGGGGTAGAAGTTGAAGGGGCTGCAAAAACTTATTTTTCCCACAAAATTTTGGCACATGGGTATTGTTGCCAACACTATGTTGAACGAACCCAGATGATTGGATTTTGAAAAAGATATCCTTTTGACCACCATGCAAAGCCTTCAAATTTCAACCCAAAGTGGCTAAATTTTTTTGGAACATAGGTTTTCTAACCAATTTTGTACAGAGTAAACCCAGTTGATCTTTTTTTTAGAAAAAGACAGAAGAAAGAGAAAACCCTGAAATTTAAGGTAGAAGTTTTAAAGAAAAAGTTGTCGATCTTCAAGAGAAGCCGAAAATATGAGGACCCAAATTGTTGAAAACTGAAGAAGAAAAGAATTTGTTCTTGAAAATTGCTCTGGAAAAATTGATGTTGCCAATGTGTTCTTTTGTGCAATCCAATCATGAATCTTCGAACAAATATGAAAAATTCCTTTTGTAGCGCCTCCAAAACTTGTTTGCATGAGACAATATGAGCTCGTCTTTAACCTGTGATGAAGAAAATGGATGCCCAAATGTTTAATTAAACAATTTTACATGAATGGAGGCGTCTCATGCAATTAATCTCTAAATATAGAGATGAAACGACCTCATTGGACCTCCATTTAGTCAATAGAATGAAGACTAATCCTTCAATTGGTGTAAAAAATCATGCATAAGAGAAAGGGCGCAGTTAACAAGAAGAATGGAGCAATTCACAATTCAATTTGGAGGTGGAATTGAAGACTTATCATCAATTGGAGTTCAGTTGAAAAATCCCTAAATTTTAGGGCGGACAAGGCATGAACTTCACTTCAAAAATATCTTCAAGTCAAAGTTTGACTTTATATGCTAACTTCTCCAGACTTAAACTTTTTGAAATTTTCCATTTTTTAGCCTTTGCAAACGTCATTGAAGCCTCTATTTGATCATTGTTTCCAAATGACTAATAGATCTAGTAGACTGGCTGATAGTCTTGTTGAAGAGTAGGATCAAAACTGAAAAGGAACTTCTTGAGGTTGTAAACCCTAATTTTGATTTTTGGATCATCAAAACTTTGGGCACCCCTAGCTAGTAGGAGCGCTAAATTGCTTATTAGACTTCAAAAATTTTCAACGATTTTCACCATTTCAAACTTGATTTTCACCTCCCTTCAGTTTGCATTTCCCAACACTTGACAAATCTCCTGAGCTAGCTGATAGGTTGACTGAGGAGCTAGATCAAAACTGAACATGTTCTTTAAGAGGGAATAAACCCTAAAAACTGCATCTGGCATGTTAAAATCTTGGGCGTCCCTAGCCAACATGGGCACTTTTGTTGCCAGACTTAACCATTTTTACAACTTTCTAATTTTTTCCTTTGTGCTTCGTTCTTCGTTCAATATGCAGTTGTCGGCTACTAACAATTCTTCTGATCAAGTTGAGATATCCAATGGAAAGCTTGAAGAATTTTGAATAGGATGAATATTTTAACAAACCCTAGCAACTACATTTGAGGGCTCAAAACCCTAGGGGCCCCTGGCTAGTAAGGGCACTTTTGTGCTCTGAACTCAAAATTTGATTTTGACTTCCATGACTAAATCCTTTTATTTGACTCCCGATTTCAGCTACTTGGAAACTCTGATTAATCCATTGACGGACTCGTTGGGAAGCCTAATCAAGTTTGAGACAAACATCTTAGATGTCATTTGCTCAAAAAGTTGCATTTGGTGCCTGAAAAGTTTGGGAGCCCTTGGCTAGCAGGGGCACTTTTCCCCATCAGCGTCAGTCAAATTTTGACTAACTTCATTTCTCTTTGACTTTCTTCGTTCTTCATTTGATCTTCAAATTCGAGCGTTAGATAGATCTCCTGGACTGGCTGGCAAGTTCATCGCGAAGCTGGAAGAATTCTAGAGAAGGCTTCTTGGAAGTTGCAAACCCTGAAAAGTTGATTTGTGCCTTTGAAACCTTTGGCACCCCTGGCCAACATTGTGCTCCAGACAATTTTTTTCTAACATTTTCAATCTTCAAATCTCCTCTCGCTCATGCATCGTTCCCTGAGCATCTTTCACCATTGAGTGATGTGTGCAACATATGAAACCTTAACTCTAAGACCTGGCAGTTTAGCTATCCTCCATTGATGACCCCATAACTCATGCTTCATCATTCGAAAAAGCAAAATAGACCCATGATAGAAATACTGACAATATGATGATTTTGATAAGACCAACTTGATCAGGAGCAGAACCAACCAATCAAAATCAGTTTGGGTTGCATGCGTGATGTTCCTATATTTTTAGGGTTTTTCTATTTTAAAAAAATTATCAACATCTGTTTGACAACAAACCCAAAAAACCCTAAATTTTAGGAAAAATCCCTAAAATTTAGGAAACCCTAATTTTCCTTAAAAAATAGGAATGAAAAATTGAAATCTAGGTTTTGTTAACAACTTCATCTCGGAGCAACCCAAATTGTCAAATTTTAAATTTTTTGAGTTTTTCATCATCAAATATGACAAATTTCTATTTTTCGAATTTTCAACTTGACAATCCTAAAATTTTGACCATTTTAAACAAAATTTCTTAATGAAGCAAATTTTTTTTATTTGGATACAACAATAGAAAACAAATTCTAAAATACTATTAACTATACCATAAAAACCATTCTCATATTCTTCTATGTAGAATAAAACTTAAAATTCGTAAGTGCTTAACAATACCACTTTCAAGTTTAAAAAATGGAAAGTAAATACAATCCCCTGCCATGTTCTCCACTTGTACGCGAATAAAGAATGAGTTTGTAGTCATCGAGGAGCAATACCAAAAGCAGAAAAAAGAAGTTAAAGATTAATAGAAAATAATTTATGCTGAATGTTTGAAAAAGATGACAGCCAACGCGTGCTACCGTCAATATTCATTCCACTATAATGTCAAAACTTCAAATGTGGTGGCACATTGTCAATGGGCCTTTGGTCTACTAGTGAAGTTGAAAGGTTCTAAATGAGCCCATCAGGTATCAACTCACTGAGTGCAAAGACTCTGACACCAAAAAATCGATGAGGTTGAAATCGTGCCTTGGATGAATTTGACGAAATAGATACACCCACACGTGTTTTGCATGTATTGTGCATTAATGTGTATTTTCTATCACAAATCAATTTCGATCCCATAAATACCCACAATTTCTCCCATTTCATCATTCTTTTCTTACCCAAATTTAAGCACTTCTTCGCTTTCAGTCAGTTGGTAGATTTGCAGGATAATTGGGATAGCAGCTCAGGATTATAGTAAGGATGGAATTAACGAAGCTGCTGAGTCGTTTATAACAACATTTCGTCAGGACTTGCACATCCAGAGGCTCAAATCCTTGGTTGTCGCATCTGCTACTTCTTCCACTAAAATAAACGGAAAAGTGAAAAATAGATTTGGTGAAAGTTCAAAGTTGAGTAAAAGAGAGGATATTGATGTGGATAAATCTGCGGAGGCGTTCATCCAAAAATTTAAGCGCAATTTGAAAGCCGAGCGAATTGGATCATTTAAGCGCTACAATAAAATGCTTCAAAGGGGTGTGTGAACACCATCCTCTCTTCCACCAATGTAAAATGATTAAATGTGAAAATACCTTTGCTTTTTAGATTTTTAGAACTTTCTTAGTTTGTAAATTAAGGGTGAATATAGGCTTACGCCGAGCTTCTTCAAGAAACATTGTTGATAAGCTATGTTCCATCCATTCTACTTTACAAGAGTTTGAATAGGCAGTTGGAGAGCTATTTTTAAAGAGTTCCACTTATAGATAGGTTGCAATTTTGAAATTGAAAGATATGGAGTCGTTTATTTTTTGGATAAGTAAATTTTTAAAAAATAAAAAATCATTGTATTAGATTTTTTTATACAAAAAAAATTATTGTCCAAAATTATTGTAATTAAACAATGAAAATAGAATTTTCATGGATTTGCTGACCACCTATACATCATGTTGTCATTGTAGAGTTAAGCCATGGGGTCACCAACTCCACCAAAAGTCAAACTAAACTAAGTAGCGGCATGGAGACCTACCCTAAGAGGTGCAGTTCTTAGAGGAAACTTTGAAACTTAGTTATCTTGTATGTTTTAAATATAATAATTTAGAAACATATTTATAAATAAATAAATATTATTAACTCAGTGTTGTTTTTGTTTTTCTTTCAATCTTTTTTAATTTTAAATATATTAATTTTAAAACTTATTTTTATATGTAATTTTAAATATTTCTAATAGTTTTCTTTCTTTATGATTTTTTAAATAAATAAATATTATTAACTATCTCTTGATTTTTGTTTTTCTTTCATGGATTGTGTTGACCTCTTATAAGCATCGTGTTGCCATTGTAAGGTTATGCCTCTCGAAATAACAAGTAGGGTAAACCATTATTTTATTTTCTCGCATCTATCAAAGTAATAAAGTTAAATGCTTTGTATTCAAGTTTTCATCTTCACTATCCAATTATCCAGATGAACAACTCACTAGACTTTGGGAAGAAAATAAAAGATGAATGAGCTAGAAGCCTTGCCATTGGCCTATAAAGTATGATGTGGCAATTTTATTATTATTTTAATGTTGTTGGATAAAATATTTGTAGAAACTTTTATAATTTTCAAGTCTATCCATCATGCTCCAAGATGCATCCATTGAGGCCTATGAGGAGACAGAAGACCCGACACCATGCTACTTCAATCGACAAAAAACATTTGATCATGTAGAGAAGGGGGATTCATTGCTCACGAGTCTCTTGATTACCAAGAGAGTCCCATGGAATGAACTGCCCTAAACTACCTCAAGACTATCTCAACAAGATTTCCAAAATCAAAATGAATAGGTCACAAAGATTTTCTAGACAAGTCGGCGAGCTTCCAACCAAAGGATGATAGCTCGACACACAGACGCAATGCAACACGTTGGCATTCTAGAGGTGTGTTGGCGTCTCTACAGACCATAAACTGAGAATATCTTAGAAAACAACTTAGTGGCTACTTTTACTCTAATTGCTAAGAATCCTTAAAGTGTGGGAAAATAACAAAGTAACAAAACTAAAATAACATGACCTAAATGAGATATAAATTAAATAATGTAGACATGAGAAAAAAGGGGAGAGAAAGAAAGTGCTCACAATAGACCAAGCAATGAAGCCTCCAGCAAAAGAGTATCTTCGATACCTACACACATAAGACTAGGGAAAATTGTTGGGGCTGTTTAGGGGCCTGTCGTAGTCAAACCCCCATTTTAGTGTTCCCACTTCCATGGACAACTAGATGAATAGATAGATAGAATAATGGATAAAAAAG
Source organism: Sequoiadendron giganteum (assembly GCA_007115665.2). Taxonomy (NCBI): domain Eukaryota; kingdom Viridiplantae; phylum Streptophyta; class Pinopsida; order Cupressales; family Cupressaceae; genus Sequoiadendron; species Sequoiadendron giganteum. The sequence continues at coordinate 636,304,137 of CM021108.1, read as the reverse complement.
AAAATAGACAAGATAGTAGACACAATGATAAAGTGCATAGACAAGGGATGTGAGAGATCCCAAGATGCTCAAATACACAAGACACAAGATAGATATCACCTACAAGGCTTGAGGAAGCCAAAGACAGAGAGAGTTGTGAAAGCCAAAAGAGTGTTGTAACAAGCAAGAGAGTTGTGCAATCTTGAGAGAATGAGAAAAAGAGAGAAAAAAGAGCATATTCAAGAGAGAAAGACCAAAAAGCACAAATGGATTGAAAAGATAGCTTTTAAAGAGAATAGGAGGGAAAAGAAGGTTCTCGAGTTGTTACAAGGCGTCCTGAGCTGTTACCACCAACAAAGGTAAGTGACAAGTGGCAATGCACTCGAAAAATAGCCATTTGAATGTCAAAATGTCGCGGGACGTTTGCGTGTTGTGCTAGTGTCCAAAAAAATTATGCTACAAAATGACAAGAATGAGGAAACACAAGGTTTGACGCGAAGCTGACTCACAAAGGTAGTTGTTGAAAAGGGTCTTAAGCATCCTAAGAAGGGAAATAGATGATGTAGGGGCTAAAATGAGCCTACATAAATACCAAGGGACTAGACACCAAAGTGGATGCAAAAATATAAGTGAAATTGCAAGGAGTGCAATTTTACGATATTATGGAAAAGATGGTGCGCATTGCTCCATTTTTTCTCATTTTTGCTCCCTCTGAAGAGAGTCTCAACCATGTCTCGAAGCTCTTAGCCATTGTCCGTGACAATGGAAAGGTTGGCTCTTCAATCTTGAGTGCAGCAGAAGGTCAATCAGATCACACAATCCATGAAGGCCATTTGAATGGAAAATATGGTGTTAACTAGGCATTTTCCTCAAGCGAATGGGCTCACGATTTGAACTTCACTAACATAGTTAGGGCCTCACATTTGTAGAATGGCCACATGAGAAACCTGGGCCTACGAGGGTTAGGGCATGACTCATGCAACACATCCAGTGACAGGGGTCCCCATTCGGATCCACAACATGTGTTGCCGCTGCAAATGGTGCCCCTAAAAAACTCTATCCACATCTCCCTATTTGTTCTCATCAACAACACCGAAAGTCTATTTGGACAATATGGCCTCTAACAGGGAGGGTTTTTTGTCTGATCATGTATTGATTTGCCGATTCACGAAGAATTGGCCGAAACTATGCGATCTGCACGCTTGGGTCTCAAACAAACGAAAGAAATTCATGGAAGGTGAAATCAGTATTTACCCCTGTGCAAAGGGGTTCTTCATTTTAGAGTTTGATTCAAAGGAAGATAAGGAGTTTGTGCTGGAGAATGGCCCCTAGTTCTACCAAGGAGATTTTTTTTGCATGAAACCTTGGTTTCTCAATTTCGATTTGCGTACACAAATCTTCACTGCTACCTTTTTATGGGTAAGACTTTTGTATCTTCCTATTCAGTTATAGGAACTAGATTGCTTGAGGGCTATTGGAAATAACCTCATAAGGTATCACTGCTCTTCTGAGGAAACCATCAATTATCAAAATTCTACATGCACTCGGATCTATGTAGAAGTGGATTTTGCTAATGGTCTTCCTACTGAGATTTTGCTGAAGGTGGGTAATAGATGTAGGAGGCAATCGATTGATTATGAGAAAATTGATTTTAAATGCAGGAAATGTTTCTCAATAGAACACTTATCTTCTCAATGTCAAAAGCATCGTGGTGTGGGGAACTTGAAGTCGTCATGGTGGTTTGGGGTTGAATCTTAGCACTATATCACACCCCCCCCTAATACACCTAAGGAATTCGTACATCATTCAGCTTCTCCGAAGAAAAGCACTCCTTCCTCCCCTCCCCCTCTTGGGGATTGTATTTCTGCAAAGGCTACAATCTCTATAGTTCTCTCTAAAGGTAGTGAAGACTCCACAATAGTAGATGCAACTTGGTTAGGAATAGGTGGCGTTGTCCTGCCTGGCTAGTTTGTGGAAAATAGTAATGTTCCCCCTGAATTTGATCAAGTATGGATAGAGGTGAAAAGGAAGAAAACACCTTCAACAAAAAATAACCATTCAATGACATTAAAATACTCTAAGAAAGTAGAAATTCTAGATATGTAACTATGTATTTTGGGGTTGAAGTAAGTGTTTGAAACATGTAATTTGATGCTCTAAATTAATAGAAAGAGTGCTATCCTCTCTGATAGCAATTTTCCAAAAAAAAAATGACATCATAGATCCATAGATTTATTCTTTCGGATGGTAGATTAAAATTTATTTTGCAATGCACAAAGATGAAAGTTGTGAAGTGAAAAATTGTTTAAATATTAAAGTTGGAATTTAATATTTAAGATGATGTAGGTAAGTTCAAAATAGAAAGTGAATGAGAATTTAAATCAAAATAGAAATATTCAATTGTTTTAATATTTCGAGAGGCAAATATGAAAGTGCAAAAGAGGAGCCAATGAAAACTCAAGTGAATGGGAGATGTTGAAAGATTTGCAATGATAAATTTAAATGTGAAGAATATTAAAATGCAAATTTGATGGATATTTCAAAGAATTGTCAAATATTTGCAAGAGGAAAAAGCTACATGCGAAATAAATATTTCGTGGGTAAAATATGGGTGAAAGGAATTCATGCACAGGTGAATTATGAAGGAAAAATATTACAATATTGAAATCAAATGTCAAAGAGAGATTTTTATTCACAAAAGGATTTCATGAGATTGTGAAATATGATTTCAAAAGAGAAATAGTTGTCTTGAATAATATTTTAATGCTTAATTATTAAGCTAATTGTTTTCACACAACTAATAAATGATTTACTATGAATGAAAGGTTCTACAGTGAAATATTGTGACTATGGTTTTAATATTTTAATATTTCAAAAATGAAGCATTTATTATCCATCTACCTTCATGAGTATTAGAAAGGGAGTTCATGTATAAAAGAAATGGTATTGAATTGCCAAGTGGATGATAGAAGCTATAGACATAAGTGCAACTCTAGCAAGTTAGTACACTTCAAATTCCAATGTTGGTCATGTTTGCTACACTACCTCTTTCCCCTCTTTTCTTCCTCTCTTTCCTTCTCTCTACTCCTCTTCTATTAATACCTCAAAGACTTCAAATGTAAGAGGTTGGATTGGTTTTACAATCAGTCTATGTTGTTGTTGTTTTCTTATCTTTTTCCTTCTACTATCTTGTTTTAGGGGAGCCTTAATGCATGTGCCTATAGTTGATCCTCCACATGTAAGTAGTTGAGAGTTAGTTGTGGGATGTATGAGGCGCTTACTCCAATAGTTCAGACTTGTAATTGTGTATGGTTAGATAGCCTAATGCATGTGTGTGTTGTGTTAAGTTGTTTGGTTAACTATTGCATGTTGCTTGCTAAGCTCTAGTGAATTAGTGGTTTATGGCCTTTTTGTTTTTAGTATCTTAATTTCAAGCATTTACCTTTGTCTTTTCCTCTTTAGTTCATCTTAGAATAGGTAGGGAGCTGAGCCTTGATCTGAAAATTGGCTTGTAAAACTTTCCATTATTGTGGCTCTTGCATGGTACATTTATTTGTTAGAACCAAAATGACTCCTAAGATTCTCGACAATTTATAACACACTTGGTGGGATCCAAATTCAAGGCTTTTAGCCCCTTTTTGGTCTCATGATTAGTTCTACACAATGTAATTTTGGTGGCTAAGTTGTAGAAATATCATATCCAAATGAGCATGCATCCTCCACTTGGTAACTTTGTTGTGTCCAAAAACTAATTTCCCCATATGAGCAAATCATTTTCATCTATCTCCATCCGAATATATAGCTCAATTTTATGGCCAAATCAAGTAATCTTTCATTTGCTATGCATAACACTATTGGATTTCTACTTCTACCACAACAAAATTAGTTTGGACGATTCTAACAGAGTTTTATGGAGATGACTTTGTGTTACTAGTTGATCACATGTAAAACACTTGAGTGGTTGTGAGGTTTATCACTCCCATCCATTACAAGTTGGGAAAAAATTGGAACTGTGTTGCACAAGCAGTTTAAGGAGAAGATTGATTGCACAAGTTTGATCAAGCATCTCACCACAATGAAGAGAGCTCCAATGAAATCTATGGAAGAATCCATCACAAGATTCAACAAGGCATGGAAGAGGATTCTAGTTGATATATGTCCTCCATATTTTTCTTTTCTCTACTATCTAAGAGCACTAGATTCCAAGTTCTATAACTCTTCCACCAACCTATGAGGTTGCCATTGTAAGTAAGACCTTTTCATGTTTGGAAGGAATCCTCCCATACCTATAACCTCTCTACTTCCACCATCATGTGCCTCTTCTCAAGTTGTCCCAAGCAATTCCATGCAAAATCTCAGCCCCCCCGCATCCCCTCTTGCTCAATCCTATGATCCTAATGAGGTAGTTGTGATGAGAACTATATTTTCAAATTTAAAATGACAATGGTTCGTAAAGATTAATCTGCAACTGGAATCTCTCATATACAACTCATTCCTTCAATTCCAAAGATTGATTTGCAAAGCTATAATCATTCTCAATCTATCCCTACTCAGCCCAATCAACCCATTGCCTACCCCTCTCAATTTTCATTCCATTCTATAATTAAAAATTAGCACATTATGATGCAATACTAAATGTTCATGATGAATGAGGAGTGTGTAACCATGAACGTTGATTGTGGAGGTGAAAAGAAGAAAGATGCTATTGTTGTTCAGCCAAATGTCATAGCAGAACGAGTATATCTTGCATAAGCAAATGATGTTGATTGGAATGTGACTCTTATCCTTCTAGAGTTTAATTCATTTAATTGACCCTCGCATGCATTTTTCAAGGTATATGAGAGGATAGAAAGCCTATGATACAACCCAAGAACCATATTGTACAAGCCATTGGTGAATGATGTGATGACTGCATTAAGGGCTACCTTATTTTATTGAAGATGACTACAATGGTGTACATTAAGTTTGACAAATGGACCTATTTTCCATGTTGGAAAATGCCATGGTTTCCGGGAGACATGTCTCAGGGATTGGGACGCGTCTCTGGTACCAGAGACATACCCAGAGATGCCTCCTCCCACTTGGAAACGTGATGCGCAGTCTTTCGAGTCTCCCGAAGTCTCCTGTCGTGAAAAATGGTGTCTCTCGCGAAAATTTTACCTAAAAACATTAAAACTTGAAAAACATAAATATTAAAGGTTGCTCATTGTAAAGGGCCGCGATTTTGCGGGACTTTTGCATTTGACGACTGAGACTAAAGTTTGTGGAGGGTGATTCAAAAGTCAAAACCAAGCAACACAACAGTAAAACTAAACACCTGCGCTAGATTTCTAGCCGTCGCCGCCAGGTATGTTCGAAGTTTGAGAGTGATAAGTATTTGGAGAGCATCATAGTTGAGGACCTTGATATGGATGATCATGATGTGGTGTAGATGATATATTTCTGATTTTTGTTTTTTGTTTGCATATCAGCCTATCAAACTATCAATATTTCTGAATTTCAATATGTAATCGAATATTAAATATGTAATGTCAAATGTCAAATGTGAACTATGAAGTATGAACTCTTTGACACAACGACATTTGTGTATTTAAACTTTAAAATTAATGTTCATTGTTAAACTTTACTATTGTTCTTGATTTGAAAGTTCAATGTCATGATATTTTCTATAAATAATTAATTTTTTAGTTTTTATTTATATTAAAAAAAGATGGCGTCTCCGAATACTCCCGTCTCCTATTTTTAAAAAAAAAACGTACCAGTACCAGTACCAATCTCCTGGCAACCTTGGAAAATGCATATACCCTCCATGAAGAAGAAAAAGACTCCTTGATATAAGATTTGGGCTACAATTCATAATATTTTTTAAAAGATTAACAAGAGGTTATTGCTGTATGCACAATGATTTAGACTGAAAGTATGCATTCGTTGCATAAGGTTAGGTAGAGTAATATTCAAATGATGAGGAAGAATAATCTTTCAGAAGAAGACGAGTGGAAAAGCATCCTCAATGAGCCCCTATAAAATGACAAGATCAACATATTTGAGGGGTTGCCATGCTACGATGGTGAAGATCACAGTGGTATAGATGGACAAGAACATAACAAAGATTTATTTTCTATCCTTCAAGAGAAATATGTGCTTTTGGTCGAAGAAGAAAAGCAGTTCAAGGTGGCTACTGGTGTTCAATTAAAGCCTAAATCTAGAAATTTTTAGTTACAGGCAGCTAATGTGCTCTCCAGCATGGAGATTATGCGTTTTCCCTTCATGATTGATGAAGAATATGTTCTCTTCTTTGACAAAGACATACATATGCATGGCACACTATATTTTCATAATGGCGAGAAGTCACACTCTGCGGATAAAAGCATGAATTCTCATATTCGCAGAGCTGCAGAATCAAGATTCAAGTCAGTCTTGGGAAGCACTGTTATTTTTAAGCCAAATTTTGGTGATCTCTGAGATGGTGCAGATGGTAGGCAACACGAGCAACATGAAATCAATAGATACAAGTCATCAACCATGATTGGAAGCATACATGAGTGAGTGTTCCAACACTCCAATGATCCCACCCACCATCTGCCTTTCACCAATCAACATCCACGTCATGAGAAAGAGCACGAAATATTGAGCATCCAAGTTGAAGGGCATAGGAGATAAAAAGATACAAATTTCTCTTATTCTACTTCTTGAAGTTTATATTGTCAATTTCCATTTTAGATTGGTTGTATGGAGTTCGTTGATCAAGAGAAGGTCTTATTTTATGACACCAGTCAATGGTTGTGTTTAGCCAAGTCTTCTCTGCGTGTGTTAGTTGTTAGCATAGATATTTTTAGCTATATGAATAAGTTGCCATGGTCTGATTGCATAATGGTTTTTGTTTTTGAGAGGTGCTTGCGGCAGTGATGAAAGTGTATCAATCAGTGACAACTTATGTTTAGTTTGTAGCCATTTTAGGATAGCAGGAACTTGTTTTTAATTTTGATTTTATAGGTCTGAAAGCAACAGTTTAGCTTCTTGTTTAGTTTGTCATCATTAAATCGGAAATTTCAACCCATCCATTCTGGTTACATTTAGGGGCATCGTTGAATTTTGGTTCTGGGTTAAGAGAAGATTGCTACAAGTCATGAACTCTTCCTTTTTAATATATTTTTTTGATTGGTGAAAGTGGCTGTGAAGGGCCACACCCTTTGGAGGCCACAAATAGGGGACCTCTTTTCCAGCATGAACGTAATTTAACAGTCTAATCCTGCGAGCAGGGTAGCCTAGCAGGGGCCCAAAGCCCGTGAGCACACCAACCCAGCGAGAGATTGGGCCTCAGGCATGAACGCCATCAGCAGCCTCAACGCTGCTGGTCAAGCCTGCAAGCACATTGGATCAGCAAAGGCATAGTGCCTGCGATTACAATGGCCCAGTGGAGGTTTGAACCCTGGTGGTCACAACAACAACGCCACCACTTAACCATTACACTATGGGATGAACCCCTCTTCCTTTTTAATATTATGACTATCAAAGTATCAGCTTTTAGTTTAATACAACAGCTCTGTGACCTCTTAATCTTTATATGCATCACAATTCAAGAGCAAAGGATGGATATCTGCATCTGAATATAAACAAGAAACATGATAGAAACTAATTCCCGTGAAAATGCTGTACCATTGTGTGACTAAGATATCAGGAGGCTAAGAAAGAAACCAAGATCACAGGAAGAAAACTGACTATTTCCCCTATAACAATGAGCAGGGCCACAGTTTATGGAAATCAATTATAAGAGAACAATGGAGCCAATAGAGGTAAAAAGATTTTATATTGAAAACATAGAGACTGTTTGTCCAATTTCGAAGGAATGACAAGTGCTTTTGCTCAGTTCAGACTTATTTGGGTTTATCATACACAATAATGCTTTATAAATTTACAATGCTCACTAGTGAAGCTTGTAGACTCTACGAACTAGTTCTGCCAAAGTCTCCCTTTTGCCCTCCGGACATTTTTCTTGTTCCAACATGGAAACTTTGCTTTTCTTGCTTTGACTATCATGCAATTGGTTTAGCGTTCTCCATGTCACTACATCGGGAGTCAAATTGTTTTCTCTCATTTGATTCAAGATCGTATATGCATCCCTTTTCAAACCCAATTTACAAGCACCGTCAATAAGAACATTAAAGGTCACAACACCAGGAGCAAATCCATCCTTCAGCATTTCATGTAACAAGTCACAAGCTTCTATAAAAAATCCAGCTTTGCACATTCCTCCTAACAGAGATGTATAAACAAAATCATTATAATTTTTTGATGGCTTAACAACATCATGCCAAAAGTTAAGAGCTCTATCTAGCTGACCCGTTTCACAAAGACCGCTAATGATAGCAGTGTAAGTAACACTGTCAGCACTCAAACCATTGGGTTTCATTTCGTCAATGATTGCAAAGGCTTTGTCTATTTTCTGAGTTTTGCAAAGCCCACTGATAACAGCATTGTAAGTTATGACATTAGGGCAGTAACCTCTCTGTGGCATCTCGTGTAGAATGTCTAGTGCTTCATCTATACGACCCATTTCTGCAAGGCCACGAATCACGGTGCTGAATGTAATGACATCTGGCGTGCAAACATTGCCCATTTTCATATCATCTAAGACCTTTTTTGCTTCATCAACCCGACCTGCCTTACACAAACCATGGATGACAGTGTTAAGTGCAAATACATCAGCTGTGCAGCCACTCTGCAGCATGATGAGCATAGTGTTTAGGAGTTCAGAAGGATTGTTTGTGGCACAGAGAGCATGTAGAAATATGTTATAGATGCGAGATTTTTCTATAGTGCTCTTTTGTAACATATAATTCAGAAGCTCTTTGGCCTTTTCCAACTTCCCTGCCTTACAAAACCTCTCAACTAGAACCTTATAAGTAGGTTCACAAGGAACATATCCAATTTCAATTCCTTCTCCAAGCACTTGATATGCCCTCATGAAGTTTCCCTGTTTACACAGTCCATGAATCACCGCACTGTACGAGATGGAATCGGGAACACAACACCTTTTCTTCAATATACATAGCACTCTCGCAGCCCCATTAACATTGCCTGCCTTGCAGAGAGCATCAACCAACACACTGCAAGCAAAAACACCAGAGACATGCTTCCCCTGTGGCATTTCATCTACGAGATCAAAAACATCCACAAAAAATCTTTCCCGGCAAAGGATGCTAATCAAATTACTGTATGCTGCCAAATTAGTACTGGGGTCAGTCGTACACATTTGGTCCCACAGCTTGCACATTAGCTGCCTGCCCTCGACATCTCTCTTTTGCTTGTATAGACCTCCGATTATAACACTATAAGTAAGTGCATTGGGTGAGCAATTTCTCAGAGACATTTCGTCGAACATTTTTCGTGCATCTTCAACTCTTCCAACTTTACACAAACCATTGATCAGTGTGGTATATGTAACTTGATTCGGAATACATCCTCTGTCCCTCATTGTCAAGATAACCATCTGGGCATCGTTGAATTTTCTTTGTGTACAAAAACAATGAACAATTTTGTTATAATTCACAATAGATGGAACATACCCTTCTTTAGCAGCAATCATCTGTTCCATAATATGAAGAGTTTCTGTGGGCATGTCTGCATCGCATAGCCTTCCAATAAGTACATTGCAAGTTCTTTCATCAGGAACAGGCCATTTGGATTCTAACGCCAATGAGAGTCGGTTGTGGGCTTCGATCCAGCGACCTGCATTACGTACAAGACAAATTTAAGTGGGTGGAAGTCGTTAGTTGTATAGGTTATCAAAATCTTTCAAATGTAATCAAATTGACAAGTCTAATTTTATGCATATTTTAGATGACAACTTGACGAATATTGAATTTTGCTAATTGGTGAACTAAACTTCGTAAAATTTGGCCAGATATAGCCCATTAAAAGTATTCACCCTCATTGCATAGCCCATGAATTAGGCTGCTGAGATTCAGACTGTCTGGCCAATAGCCCTTTAGACAGAGACGATCTAGCAGATTAAAGGCATCGTCCACTTTGCCATTGATGCATAGCCCATGAATTTCTCTGCCCCAGTTAATGTTATCTTCACCGTTCTCCAGTTTCTGCAACAGGTCACTTAAATCCTCGGACTGACATGATAGTTTCACATTTATGTCATCCCATTGTACCGTAGATGCTAAACATGGTTGTAATCTATCCCCTACCCTTTTTGGATTATTAGAAGAATACCTTAAAGTGAAGATCTGCTGCTTTGATATGGAACTTAATAACTGATTCAATCTTAACGAGCGTACCATTATATAGTTCTAGCAAGAAATGGTCCAATAGCTTCCAGGGAAAAAATAAAGATGGCTTCAAACATTCTTCAGCAAAATAGAGGATTGGTTTTAAATTGTAGTTCCATAAAAATTGTGGAAGCTCAGTGGTAGAGCATACAGGAGCTCCTAAATTTGAATTCTAACTCTCTAGCTGGTCCATGCTACGGATTTTTGTTCTTACTAAGCGTTTACGTGCAAAACTATTGTTGGGTTCAATGGCATGTCAAATTGTTGAAGAATAAACCTCCCAGTTACATTTGCTGCCCCACATCTAAGACTCAAAAACACAAATTTGACCTGCACCATCATTATAATTGTTTGTTTTGTTTTAGTGTTTAGTATACAGAGCCATTTGCAGGCCTTCAGCTCTTGTGAACAGGGTAAAAAATCGAGTCCCGTAAAAATATGGATTTTTTATGAGGGGTCTAAGCTCATCAATGAGTTTGACAGTTTGAGTTTGAGGTTAGTCTAACAGTTTGGAAAGAGTTTTGAGGTAGAGGAAATCTAGACTATCAGTTTTGTCAATTGAGGACGCGATCCCACCATTTTAGGTGTGAGATTGGTAGGTGGAAGATACCTAAGGAAACTTGGGAAGAAAGAACGTGCATTTTCTATAATAAGGGAGAGGTGGAGACGGAATGACACTTCCCCATGGAATGCACAGCGTATGAAGATATCCGTAATCAGTACGCAAATAGTTTGGGTGTGGACAATATGCAGTAGTTATTTGAGGAGGATAAGATCACCAAACGACCAGCCTTCTAGTCAAAAATAATAGCAGGAGATCTGACTTGGAAAAGAGCTTGAAGACAAATTAAGTTGTTTGTCTCAGTCCCATAGATTGTTTAGTCTCGTGAACATCATTAAAATCTTCCATTCATTCATTCATCATTAGAAATATTAAATAGAAATTACAATAGAAATCTTAAAGAAAGATACAATATAAATTCATTTTCTTATGAAGAATAATCTCAAATTTTGCACTTATCAAAGTATTCTTAAATATTGCATTTGGTCCTTCCCTTTAATTCAAAGGATAACAAAATTTTAAAGTAAAAATACCTATTGTTTGTATTTTGGCCAGTAGTCATTAATACTTATTTTTATTAGAATAAATAAATATAAATATTTTCCTTACTTAATTAAATAAAAATTATTGGAAAAAAACATTATTAAATCTTCTACATTTAATAAATTCAAAACATATTAATAAAAATATATAATTAAAACTTTTGATGTAAATTTTTTATTCAATTTCTTTTCAAGTTTTTATATACAATATATTTGTTTGTATGTTTTTATAAAATATAGATAAATTTATATTGTATTATTATATAATTATAAAATTTATTCTTCTTCAAGATTTTTTTTAATGATTTTTGTTACTCGTCCTTTAATATGTAATTTTTCATTGATGATAGGAATTTATTTTTTCCCAAATAGTTATGATACAACTTTTGACCATGCCACATCTCCAAAGTATTCTTTGGAATCTATTTCTACATTGAAGGGTAATAGTGGCTTGGCTCTAAAGACATGTGCTTCATCTTCTACCAAATTTGACGACCTATGCCCTAATTAGGAAAAAACTTTTAGGCTATCACCATACACTCTTAGGGCTGCCTTCAAGCTTTGTCAATGAGAATTAAAGTGGTGAATAGTATGGAAAGTCAATAGCGAAATCTCTTCCTCCACAACAGGAAGCAACCTATCGATGTCAAAAAGGAAGAATTCACCCATAACATGGATTTAGACTCCATTAACAAAGTGGATTGTGAGGAGAAGAACCTATGAAAGTGTGCCTTCATTAAAAAATTCAATAGATTTTAACACACTCTTGTCAACTTGGAAATGTTGGTTGAGGAGGCTTGAGGCCCTCCATTGAAAGGGGAGGTATATCTAAAACCTTGGGCCCAAGGAATTGGATAATCATGTGTGAATATGTCTCTATGATTCTTTCCTCAAGACCATGGATCTAGGAAAATAATTTGTTATGCCTGAAACCGTGGTATCTCCCTTTCAATCCTCTTTGAAATCATCTCTTTTATCATTGTATGGGTTTTCTCACTATATTTTTGGTTTGTGTCTAGGTTGTAGGCAATTGGAAACTATTTAAGAAATTACTTAAAATCCTCTTTTTATACTATAAAGTATCCTAGAATAACTTTTGCACAAATTTTCATTAAGATGGATTTCTCAAAGGGCTATCTATAATTAATTTTGTTGAAAAAAGATGCTTGTTCATGATCTCAACGATGGAACTACGAGAGAATCCCATTTAAGTGTCACATATACTTCATATCATCTCATTTAAGTCTCACATATGCTTCAAATCATCTCATTTAAGTGCCATAAATACTTCAAATCATCTCATTTAAGTGTCACATATGCTTCAAACCATCTTGTTTAAGTGTCATAAATGCTTCAAATATGAACACTTCACTTCTTCTTGCACAAATATCAATAAATTAGTTTCCAAGAAGACTCTCAAAAAGCGCAATGCAACTTCATCTTGGTGGAAGGAGGTTGTACCCACCTCCATCCTTGGATAATGGAGGTTAAATCTTAGGCCACTACTTCTCGCTTAGATTATTGTTCCTAGTCAAAGGAAGTTGATGATTTTCCTTTGGTGGAGGTTGGGGTTGTTCCCTTTCCTTTCATGCCACTAGGAAATGGCACAAAAAACTTTGGTTGATGATCAATAAGGCATATCACAAAGGCCAAATTTGAGGATAATTTTTTTAGAATTTGGATAGTGGTACAAAAGAAGAAATCTTCCTCAAAAAAGGAGAACTCGCAAGGCAAATTGATTTTGAGATCCTACACTAAGGACTTATTTTTTTGTTAGTAGGGTGTCACCAAACCATGTTAAGATGGATCCTCTAGATATTTGATTTAGCATTATATTGTTTAATCTTTTTTCATTAGTTACTTTGGGTGCTCCCTTGTTGATGGGTTTGAAGAAAAAAATATTTTTTGTAAAATTTAATATGGGAGTGGACCTTATCCCTAGTTTATTGATCAAAATAATATTTATCGTGTGGTTGTATTCAAGTTTCATTTTAACAATTAGAATGAAATTATATGAATAAATTAGTGATAAAAATCCCCCATTTATGGGGTTGGATACGTTAATATGTCTGTGAATGCTAGAAAGGATATTAAATGGGAGCCTCCAAAGGAAGGTTGTCTAAAGATCAACTTTGATGGGGCAACACGTGGCAATTCAGGGATGGTCAAAGTAATGTGTGCCATTAGAAAGTGTGTTTTCCTTCTAACTATGTTTCAAGTCATTTTAATGAATTTTACTGTTTTCATAACAAGCCTTATCGTATCTTATGACATCTAATTTACACCAATATTTTAACTTATTATATCACATATCTTGATCATAATACTTATTGTACCTACATTTCTATATCATTTTAAACCCACCTTTTGTACATGTGATGGCATCATGCTTTTCCTTCTTAGCATATTTAGCTCCATTATCATACTTATTATTTAGATCTATATCACTTATTGTACTATAGGGGTTTTCCCTTTTGTTGGTACTTTGTGCCATCTACCCTATCCATTTATTTCACTGCATTTTTATCCTAGTTATCCTACTAATCCTACCCAATAAATGATCATGATTATGGATGCCACCTTGGGCCTTTTATTGTACTTTTGTAGGTGTTTTTTTTATCATTGAAGATTACATCACAATTATTTTTTATGTAGGAGAATCTAGATCCACAAGAAATTGTATCACGAAAAATAATAGTAGGTTGTGTTTCTATTTTTCGTTAGTTTTGGTGTTATTTGCTTCTATATATCTTTTTTCAACTTGCTTCTCAAAGGGTGCTACAAGAAGAATGTAGGTTAGTTATATATTGTAGACCATTTTTAGCTATGATATACGTTTCCTTCAAGTTGCTACAAGATAGATTAATGTGTTTATAAGGTATTGCTAAAAGGTGATAGGGAATGTATTTTTTGCTATAAGACTTATCTATTATTGCTACAAAAAGATTGTGTGTTTTAAAGCATAATAACATAATGAAAAATTCTTATTTCTTTAAATTGAAATATGACACTTAAATGCATAAAAAGATACCATATATATTAATGTTAAAACTATGTATAGTGTTGATTAGATAAAATGATTATTATTTCTTTATGCAATATAATTAGTATAAAGGACGTTTTTTTAATATTTGGACTACCACCTATTGTATTTTGGAAAGGGGGTTTTCTCTTTTCTTACATGGTAGCATCTAGAAAAATCATTTCATATGATTACCATTTCTTATGAAATAGTGACTTTGGCAAAGTTTTTCTATATTCTTGGTAAATAAGAGGGTCATGTTATTTTTGATTGGTATATATTTTACCCTATCATATTCCTTTCTTTGTGCTAACTACTCTACCGCTCACATGAAATTCATTTCCTAACTAATCAAATTCTCTTTGATCATTTTGTAATAGCTTGGGATTGGTTAAAATTTCCCTTGATTGTTATTCAAACTTAGAAGGCACCATTTCATCTTTTGTCACATGTTATATCTCTATTGTAACAAGTGATTTTTGTTATTGGTCATCCTTTTTATCTAATGGTTGGCCATCACATTGTTTGTTTTAACATTTTATTTGTCATAATGAAACTATGGAATGGTGGCATGGTAGTATTTTCCTTGGTAGTGGATTCTTTTCTTTGTTGCATCTAAGTTAAAGTTTTCTTTGTTTTAACATGGTCATGTTTAAAATTATAATTTGTTCAAGAACTTCATTCTTGGAGTTGGTAGTTACTTCTATTGCAATGTAGTTGATTCCTTTCTTGGTTACTGAAAATATTACTCTACATGGTTCCTTTATAATTAGTGACAAGGTTCTATGACTATTTTCTTAGTTGATTAGTACCTATTTATTTGAAGTATTTTTCAGAAGAAAGGTCGTTATTTTTTTATTACTTGAGAGAATCATTAGCTCACGAGATCCTAGTAAAACCAAATCAATCTTCTACAAATATATTAAGAAAAAAGTTATAGTATCAATACCATAAAAAAATGTGTGAATTGTACAAATAATACCTTGCATATAAAGACAAGGATAAAGAGGTGAGAAGGTAGGATTGAAAGTCTAACTACCTCAAGCCAAAGGCATGACACTTGTTGTCACACTTGGAACAAGTGTGATGATGAATGCAATCCACTCATGAGGTGAGATAAAAAATATATATATTTAAATGAGATTTAAGTAGTAGTGCGAATAAAATAACTAGGTAGATGTGAAATAGCAAGGTAAAAAATCTTGTTGCACTAACATCTCCCTTAAATGAAACTTAAGGAAACAGGTAAACACCAAAAATTTGCATATATGCATGGATAGGTCTCAACAACAAGACTTGACAAGGTAGCCATGTATATGTATAATAAGCTCCATCACAAATAGAGAAGAGAAGATCTAGTAAAAAAATTTCTCCAAAAAGAGAAAGACAAGCACTAACTCATTTGACTAAAAATACGATGAAACTTTTCGACAAAAGATGTATAATTAGATGTATCGTCAGGTACCTGTGTATTTAATGTGAAATTTAAAAAAAAAATAAAAATTTATGCCCGACGTTCATTGAAATTACGACGCTCCGTGATTTTCGTCGATATTTCGACATATACTTAAAGTCAACCATACCCTTCCATCAATTTGTGGGCCAACATATGGTTAGCCTCCTTAATTTGTGGGCCGACGGGTATATGGTTAGCGTTCGTCGGGGTCCCAACGAATGTTTTTAATAAATAAAAGTGAGTTTGACAATTTATCTATACTTGCGATAGTGTTTTGCTATACTTGCGAATTTTCTATACTTGTGACAGTTTGTGGAGGTTATAGGCTGAATTTTTTGGGTGCAAAATATCATAATTATTAGATTTTATTTTTGAAAAGTTAAGCAGCATTTTCAGGGTGTCGTACCCTTCACAAGGGGCCCAAGGGGCCAAAGAGAAAGACATAGTTCAAAACAAACTTGAACTATAGATACAACCAGAAACAATTGTCAGACAGTTGTGGAACCCAAAGAAACTAAGCAACCCCAGACATAGAGGGGTCAAGGCTGGCTCCACGAGCCCGAGTCCGAGAAGACGACACGAATTTCTTCTTCCGGAGAACGACTGACCAAGGAGGCTCGGAGGCAGGAAGCGAAGAGAACGGAGAGAGGAGAGAATCCGCCACAGCCGCCATGGGACCTCCCAATAGCGAAGGAGTCGGTAGTGAGGCAGACGAGAAACCAACCAATGGAACAGTAGTATCTCCCAACAAAGGGTTGATAGGGTCTGACAGCATAGCGACAGGGGCCTGGACAGACCCAACAGCGTCAGCAGAACTGACCAAAGGAGGATCCATAGTAGAGAGGTTCGAGAGAGGAGCAGCAACAAGATGGTCGACCTCCTCAAAGGAAACCTCTGAAGAACCAGGAGGGTGCAAAGAAGAAAGGTCTGGGACAGGAGCAGTAGATAGAGGGTCGACCTCCTCAAAAGAATTCGAAGAAGAACCAACTGTGAGATGATCCAGGAGTGCGTCCTTCCACCAAGTCGCAGCGCCCTTGCGGCGAGCATGAGGACAGGCATAGGCCAAATGACCCATCGAAAAGTGCCTCCTACACCGAAAGGGGAGACCCTCATAGTCCAGGAGTTGTTTCCATGGTCTATCCTCCACCAGCAAAACAACATCACCAGGAAGAGGTTTGGAGGTGTCCAATTCAACCAACAACCGAGCGACCTTAGTGTGCCCAAATTCCCTAGTTGTGGAATCCACCATTAGGAAGCGACCAATGGTATTGCCAATGGCCTCGAAACATGATTCCTCCCAGAACTGAAGAGGAAGATTTGGCAGCCAAACCCAAACAGGTCTCGTGTTCAAAGGCTCCGTAAGGGGGTTGAAGGATCTAGACCAGGGCCTGATGGATAGAGAGTGGATACCCCGCATCCACCCCTTGTCCAAGATGCAGTTCCGTGCAAAAGGGGAGGCAAACGTAGCAATGAAGAAACCTCTAGCACAGGGGTAAATTTCAATCTCCCCGGCGACCAAAGGCTTCCAAGAACCCGAGACCCAATCGTGGAGATTGGGGAGGGAGGGCCACAATCCATTGAACCTGCCCGCAAACAAAAGTCCTCATTTTCCATGATCTTCGGCCCGCAAACAACCACAGGAGATTCCCGGGCACAGGGAAGAGACCGACCAAAAGGACGAGGACCCAAACGCGTCGCATCGGAGAAGGACTTGGCCACACCCGACACACCCCCAACAACAGTCCCAGGATGCCTAGCCACAACCAAAACCCCCAAAGCATCGAAGGACCAGCACTCAACAATCGGCCCAGACCCAGTCTGTGACGCACCAGACCTGCGCACATGGATAGGAGGCACACCACCGAGAATCCCATGCGCGTCAGTGGCAGCAACACTGCCAACAACAACCATGGGCAAAGACAGGGTAAGCGGCGGAACAGAGGGAACCAGCGGAGCGGAAGACGCCACAGAGCCCCTCCTACACAAGCACGGGACAGTGAGAGGGCCCACAGCAAACGGAGGAGGAGCCAACAGATCCACCAAAGCCAGAGGAGAAACCAGTGGAGCCTCCAGAGCCAGAGGAGGAGCCGTTGGAGCCAACGGGGCCAGAGGCAAAGGAGTCGTTGCAATGCACATTTTCAAACTTTAACAAGAAACTATGTTCATACCAACAAAAGATTCCAATTATTAGAATTTGTTACCTGTCTATGATTAAAAATTATTGGAGTGTGAGTTTGATATTTTTTGAACATCTAAATATTCAAGCTCGGTAAAGAAAAATCATGTCAGATAATATTAGTGCAGAACAAAATGAAGAGACACTTGCTAGATTGTGGGCTAGATTGAAAAGAAGGGGTGATGGGAAATGTTATTGTCCTTGCAATAATTGCAAGGGCTTAAAGATGAGAAGATTTTTAATCACAACAGATGAGAAACATTGTAGGCAACATGGTCATGTTGAAGGGGGCATGATTATTGTCCATTGGTAAGTTGTTCATTATATGTCTTTATATTGATTGAATTTGTAAATATTTATATTGTTTTAACATTTTTTATATATAAAAAAAATTACTTGATCATGATCTTGGTTTATGTGGTTTTGCAAGCAAAGGAACATAGAGCTGTGAATATCGAAGATGAAGTTAATGATCCTATGGAAGAAGATGATCATGCACCAGAAAACATAGTTGAAGATGATGGTACAAATGCATTTATCCATGACACATATAGTGGCACAACTGATCATGATGATCGAGATGACTTTGATGATGTTCATGATTTACCACCATCAAATATTTTACCTCGCTCATACTGAGATTTATCTGCCATTATGAAAGATATTGGAATGGAGTATCAAGCAATAGATGCATGTACCAATGATCATATTATATATCATAAACAACATGAATTTGCAATAGAATGCCCAAAATGTCATATTAGTAGATATCAAACATATCAACTAACAAAAAAGGTGTCTCACAAGGTTCTTCGTTATATTCCCATTATTCCACATATGCAACAATTATTTAGGTGTGAAAGCTTAGCACAATTTATGGATTACCATGCATGGAATAGAAGTGGAGATGACATTGTTCGAATGCCTGCTGATGGTTTTGCATTTAGGGGCATGGAGGAAAAATGGCCACACTTTAAAGAAGAACCTCGTAATCTCAGGCTTTCATTGGTAGTGGACAGTGTCAATCCATTTGAAGAGCTAAGATCTATTTACTCAGTGTGGCGTATTTTTGTTATCAACAATAACATTCCTCGATGGATGTCAATAAAGAGGGAGCACATAATGTTGGCAATGATTGTTCTAGGTATTTGTTTACACCAATTTTTTTTAACGTAGTAGCATCTCATTTGTCTTATTTGTTGCATAATGACTTATATTTTTTTCATTTAATAGTCATGTACATTAATTTATATATATTGCAGTAAAATGGTTATAATAATTATGTAATGTTTATGTTCATTCAACTACGTAAGTACCAAGTTAAAGATATGAATGTATATATCGAGCCTCTTATCGATGAGTTACTATTAAAGTTATGGAATGGCATCACTATGTATGACATCTCTAGACCAATAGGACAAAGACAATTTCAATTCCATGCAATGCTTTCATTTAATGCTCCAACGATTGATTACCGCGCTACCACATGTCACTCCTCACTCCTCCATGGTACCACGGTACATAATATTTACTTGTTCTTATTATATCGCACTATCGCACAATTCCTTGTCTTCCTTAGCGGTACCGTGGTGTTTATTTCGTATTTTATCCTATATACCGCTTTATTGCTAGCTTTATTCCGACTCCCCACGGTATAGCGGTTCTCCCTTATGTGTATTCTTATTTTACCGCTCTACCGCTGGCCTTACTCTGACCCCCTGTGATATAGCGATTCCTTCTGCTACTATTGATGATGACCCCGCTCTACCGCGGGCTAAGTATTAACCCTCTGTGGTACAGTGGTAATACGATATACTACCATCCTCTTACCACGCTATCGTGAGTTACTTTGTTGGAGGCCGCGGTAAGGAGGTAAAAGGCAATGCATATATGGTATACTCAAGTATGGCAGCGGTATGGCGGTAAAAGGCTAATTTGACTTTGTGGATGGCAGAAACATTAATTTTCTAAGAATACTAAGAGAGACCCTTGATTTTACATGACAAAATCAACAAAATTTTCTATAACCTACTCTGCTTCTTTGTCTTCTTTGTTCTTAAACACATCTTCCCCCGGTATAGGAACATGGGTGTATCCACTAAGGTTTTTCTCTTTCTTACAAGAGTGTATGTACCCTTCAGGGTTATAATTCATTCTTTGTGCATACTCCTTTAATTTGAATTCATCCAACAACGAAAGATAATAAGATCATTGGTAGTGGGATGTTAGATTTTCAGGTACATCAATTATAAATTAAGGTCGTATACTGTGGTAATTAACTAATTATACGTCGTTTGTGAATTTCATTTTTTTGATACAGTTGGTCAAGAGTGGGATGCGCTACATTTGTACGTTGCAAAAAATATTTGATTGGATGATGGTATGTATTGAATGATGTCAACAATCTGATCGCGCATTAACGTGGGAAGGTGTGGCTTCATTGGTTAAAGAAGCTCATCGTAATGGAGATTCCAATATTACACCAAGGGAAATTGATTTAGCATATGGTTTAAGAGATAAATAGGTACGTATAAATATATTAATCACCAATATTATTTAATTATTTTCAATTATATTGATGTATATATATGTTGAGTTTTTTTTTTTGCATACATTCGGCCAAGAATAAATATGTTTATCAATTGACGATGCAATAATTTTTACATGTTTGACATATTATAGGTGAATCACCACAAGACTATGTGGTGCAATGGTCATAAATTTTGAATAAAAAAGTTGGATGACATGAAGAAAACTTGTGATTCTGGGATAACTGCAGTCTTTCAAGTGACTAATGTTTCATCTAGAAGCGACATACATCCAGAAGTCTCAAAAAATCGATACTATGGAATTTTGGATGATATACTTGAGTGTGACTTTAAGTCCTTCAAATTATTTATGTTCGTCGTCCAATGGTACAGGATACGATTGAATGAAAATGATCCCAAAAGAACTGTTATTGAACATGATAATGGATTTAGCATGGTTAATACAAGGTCGATCAAGCGAGCTGGAAATGAGCCCTATGTTCTTCCAAGCCAATGTGAGCAGGTATTTTACTCAGAGGTTCTAGGTAAACCGGGTTGGTCATTTTTTGTTAGACATGATCCAAGAGGAAGGTCGGTAAAGTATAATGTGGTGGAAGAAGAAGATACCGAAGAACTAGAAAATGATGTAGATGATGATCAGGATGAACAGTTAGTTGATGATGTGCCTGACGAAGATGTCGAAGAAGAGGAACTAGATCACGATGATGTAGGAGTTAATGTTCATGAAGATGATATCCATGTGGATGATGACATTATCAAAACTGATATCAATGACGATGATGATGATATGACCAATCCTTACAATGTCAAATCTGGATTGGATGATACAGACAAAGAGTTGGATGAAGAAGAATATCAATGACATTGAAATGTATGAGTTATAAAATTATATTATCTATTTGATATTGATTTCTTGATAGAATTATATTTGACTTATATGGTTACATAATTAATTCATGATTTTTTTATTTTTATGCCATTACATAATTAATTCATAATGTACTTTTTAATGTTGTTAATTCATGATGTTACAAGTATTGTAGCTCTCCTAGAAATTTCCATATGATCAAATCCTAATTACTCTACGACTAATTCATCAGATAAGCTACACAGTGATCTTATCAATCAAATATGCACCTAAGACAAGTGACTTACAATTGAAATTAAAACCTAAGACATAAGTGTCTTACCTAAGGCATAAGCAATTTTTCAACATTTATATCTAATTGATTTCTACAAAATCAATTGAAATTAAACTAAGGCACTTGGATTTTTTGGAGAAATAAATCAAAACCCAACTAAGGCTTAGACTTTATAAAGTCTTATGAAAAACCCAAAGCTCGACCTAGGCATGCATACATAACAAATGGTAAAAATTTGAAGGCATTAAACTTAAACAAAGGTAAAAGCCCATATTTCGAATTAGGGCACATGTGAACAAAAGTAAAGGAAAACCCTAAATTCGCATCATTTCACACTTGGGCATTTTGAGGGAGAACTCTGCTGAGAAGGACCACTGCCACCATGGAGGAGCTATGGAGTGGATATCAAACTCGTTCCCCTCAACTTTCAGTTGGTTGATGTCAAATTTCTTCAGGATATTGATGATAAGTATATCCTTTTGTCGAAAATACAACCAATCATTATATTTCATCATTTGCAAGCACCACTGAGGCTTTTAGCTGCAACCTTTATCCATCTTCTGATGTATTTTGTTCTCTTTGTTTACCTCCTATTGATACTTGCTCCATCTTGAGGTCGATGTTGGGAAACGAGGGGTATTTGAGTGCCTCTTCTTGCAACGAAAAGCCCCAGCTTTTATCCATCTTCTGATGTATTTTGTTCGCTTTGTTTACCTCATGTTGATACTTGCTCCATCTTGAGGTCGACGTTCGGAAATGAGGGGTATATGAGTGCCTCTTCTTGCAACGACCTGGGTAAGTTTTCTATGTTCAAATCTATGCATTTCTTCTTATTCACTGTTGAAGTCATGCTTGATTAGGGCTCAAAATTTACAGGAAAAATGGAACGTTTGCTTTTCACCTTATTTATTTCCCTGTCATTTTCACATACACTATAGCCACGGCTACATGAGGCAATTCTGGGTTTTGTATTTGAAATGCACTTGTTTTTTTGAAATGAAAACCCCAAGTGGGTACTCTTTTTTTAAGATGGAATCTGTTTTTCAAGCTGCGGCCTGTAACACTCCATTTCACCATTTTTGGAGACATTTAAGCTAAAGGTTTGAAACCTTGTTATTCCTCCTTTGTATAACACTTTGATTTCGAAACCCTAAATGGGTATTGTGGCTCATGAAAGAAAAAGAAAATGGCCTCTCCAGGCCGTGGGCATGAGAATGAGAATCAGGGTTTAATCCCTTCTTTGAATTTGAATTAAAACCCCAATTCTGCATTTTTGGAAAAACACTATGTAACTCGTATGGGGTTTATCCTAAACCCAAGCTAACACCATTTCTCTTGCACTCATTTGAAACCATGGCTCGACACTTGTCTTGTTGTAGCATAATCCTTTGTTTTGAAAGAACCAAAAGACATTATGCAACACATAGATTTTACTTTCAAATGTACTGTATATTGACATGCTTTATTTCTTGTCCCGCAACCATTTCCTTCTAGCCACTAAAGTGTTATTGAAGGTCACTTGTGTTGCCTATTTTCACTTATTTGATGTATTTGATTGCTTTAGAAAATACTCCTTCAACTTCAAATTTAAGTAAAACAATGTATCGTTATCTTTCTTCAACCTAAAGCATTGAAAATATTAAAACAAAGAACTCACTGTGTTGAAACGGATTTGAATTTCAAACTTCACTCATTTCAATGATGCCTAACTGAAGTTTCTTTGCAGTCACTTGTCATACTTCTCATGCACCTGGATTTTTTAGAGGACATGCACATTCCACTTTTCCCACCATAGTGCTTCATTTTGTGTTGCAAATAAATATTGAACCATGCAATCAGATTTATCTCATAATAGAGGCATCAAAACACTGAAACAAGCCTATACTCAGTAGATTCTTTAAAGCAATGTTGTTTTACCTTATGCACATTCAAAATTCAGTGTTCTTTGAATTCATAGTCAGCAACGTCCCCTTTTGTTCTTCAAACAACAACATGCTGATGTGAATGTAGCGTTTGCATGGAAGATTTTTGAAATATGAAACCCTAATTATGATGTTCTGGAACTTTTCTGATGTTTCAGCTGAAATTGATGATTTATAAACAAGGCATTATGTGTGCATGTTCACTGTCTTTAAGCAATGAAAACTTACTGCACCAATTAATGAACAACTCAAAACAACATGAATAACATTTAACAAAACATCAAATGGCAGCAAAATGCAAATAATATGACAGTGTTTAAAAGATGTATTTCAGTTGAATTGAATCCATTAAGTTCATTGTCCACTTGTAATTCTCACTGTGTTGTTCATATTTGATTGTTATGGATGAACAATGCACTTGATTGCTTTGATAACTGAAATTTTGTTTTACTCCTTCGTGAATGGCTCAGATGAGCATGATACTGTATTCTCTTACTCAACCCACTTTTATGCTTAAGGGGTAGCATGCCAAGCTCTACCCTTGTGGGAGCCCATTTTACTCCACATGCTTTTATGTTTTCATGAAATGATCAACTACATGATTTTCCCTATACCTGCATAGGAAACAAACAATGTTAGCATAAAACAACAAAATTTAAAGGTTCCATGATAGGCATTTCATTTTCAGGCTCTCATTGTATTCTCCTTATTCTTAGTTGATTCCATGCATTTCAAGGAATGAATTGTATCTTTGTTGGTAGAGCATGTAGTATAACTCATATCTAAAGCTCTAACAGGATTTTCCCAATTTTCTGCAGGTCCACTCGGAATCAGAAGTAGGACGAAGCAAGTTGCAAGCATATCAACTGAAGATCAAAACACAGGAAATGATGGATATGTCTTATGTTACTTGCTTCTTTCTTTCTTTTCCACCTTCAGTTGTAGAATTTATTTCTTGCAATGAATGGTTTTAGCTATCTCCACGGCTTGTGTGGATTCTTTTAATTTCTCTTTCTCTTTTCCTTTCTATCATTCTGGAAAGAAGTGCATCTCAATGCAAACTTGTACAATTCATTTATGATAAATGAAATGCTGAAATGTAACAATATTGTGAAATAAATGAAAGAAAATGATTCTTTCTTAATCATTCATGGATTTTTCTTTATACTTCACATGTATTGCAAAGCATTGAGCAAAACTCTTGAAATTTTGTTTACTGAAAACACTTGCATAGTTGAAATTTGATAAACCCGGTGCAATTCAGCAATCTTAAACCATGCATCAACTAACTGAACCTTCACTTTAAAATGAAACAAATTAATCAGCTCTTCCAAATGTGATGTAGTGAAAATTGGTAACATAAGGCACCATCGGTGAAAGTTGTGTCGATGGAATTCATTGGTGGAAGTATCACCGTCAAAAGTAATGAATAACTTTGGGTTTGATAGAACGAAGTCTCTCCGATAGGATTACATCGAATAAGCTACACCAATAAAGGACGCAAGGAAGTGACTTATACCGAAAGATACATCGACCAAATTATTCATGCAAAGAACAAAACCCATACATATAACCGTGTTAGGGAGGGAAGATGTTTGAACAAATAATTTAAAAAAAAAACTATAGGGTTTCGTCGCAATTTCGACGAACATTGCCTGACGAACCACAAAAATTTGACGAGGTTGTTGTATGCACAACGTAGTTTTCGTCGTAATGGCAATGACAGTTTGCTCCACCTCGTCGGAAAATGGACGAACGTTTGGTGTTTTTTTTATGATTTCAAATGGGCGTTCTGCAATGTTTTGTGATTTTTGCATTGATAGATGGACGAAGTTACGTCGATTTTGCGACGGACACCGCCAACATTTTCTGTGGCGCTGACCGATGATGTTGGGTCGTGGTTTCAATGTATAAAAATTGGTTAAACTAAAGCAATGAAAATCTAGTGACGAAATTTAAATTAGTGTTGCGTCGGTAAGTTGATAATATTTTGTCGATATGTCACCAAACATTTGTTGGAATTTGTAGTCAAATACAGTAGTGAAGTGTGATGATGCATGTAATCCACTCATGAGGTGAGACAAAATATATATATATATATTTAAATGAGATTTAAGTAGTAGTGTGAATAAGATAACTAGGTAGATGTGAAATAGCAAGGTAAAAAATCTTATTACACTAACATCTCCCTTAAATGAAACTTAAGGAAAAAGGTAAACACCAAAAAATTACATATATGCATGGATAGGTCTCAACAACAAGACCTGACAAGGTAGCCATGTATATGTATAATAAGCTCCATCACAAATAGAGAAGAGAAGATCTAGTAAAAAAAATTCTCCAAAAAGAGAAAGAGCAGGATAAATAAACCCCCCAAAGTTATCCCTAAAATACAAGAACATGAAGAACTCTTGAAACACATATAATTTGTAAAATCTACCAACTAATAACTAGTTTCTAATAGAATCAAATAACCCTCCAATGAATGTATTTAAGGATAGGCGAGGCACACAAAAAACTACACATGTGCCCTTAATTACATTAATCAACCATATATGTCTAGATGGAAACAAAAAAAATGTTATGAGCAAACAAGAAAACTACACATGTGCCCTTAATTACACTAATCAACCATATATGTATAGATAGAAACAAGAGAAAAAATATGTTATGAATATTTTTCCCCAAAGTGAAAATAAAGTTATGAAAGCATTAAAAAGAGAAGAAAATAAAGAATAATATGATCTTTTGGTTATAATGGAGATAAAATAAGAATATTTGTAAAAAAATATTGATCACATTATACATGAAAAAAAAAGTAATCCTCAAGTTTATCTCAAATCTCAAATCTCAAATCTAAAAGACCAATAGTTTATAACCAACAAAGTTGTCCAAACTCTCCACTTATCCAAAAAGTATGCTAAGCTATGCCTAGCCTTAAACTAAGCAAGCATATCAGTAGATGAGAAGAATATAGACAAAAATCTAAATAGAGCAAGTGTTATTCATTTCTTTTGATTCAGGATAACCTCTTTGAATGAATGAATGAAAGAATTTTAATGACGTCCACAAGACCAAGCGGCCTAAGTGACCAAGGAACACAACAATAACACATATTTAGGTTCCTTTTGATGTCGTCTCTTCTATTGCACGTATCTTGACCAAGAAACTCATTGTTTTGTGAAGTCTTGTCTCCTCAAAACTACCATTTAAATTGCCCTTCATCAATATGTTTTTGACTGAATACAAATATCCTCATAAGTCGCACAATCAAAGATGAAGTGTCATTCAATTTCAACCATCCCTTTGCTGCAAAAAATGCAAATCCCATTCCTCCTTGGGGATTATCTATCTACTCATCTCACATCTAAGATGATGAGAGTCAGTCCTCAATTGCACAATTAAAATTTTAGATTTACCCTTAACCGCAGCCTTCAAATAAGATTTTTCATCATGTTCCTCTATGGGGTTGAACTCTATAACATAGCGCGCTTTTTTATGACCAAGTTGCTTTGTCCACATGGCAATCTTGAATTTTTATAACACAAACTTTTTCATCTCTTCATTAATGTTAGGACAATCTTGTGCAGATTAATGTCCCACTTGCTCATCCATTTGATGTTTGGTTTCATCCAAGTCTTTTTCCTACGCTATAATTCTTCCTCCACAACCATCTTGGGTCAACGATGCTTATCCATGCTATCAACCTTTTTTAAATAACTTAAGAAATGAATTATTGTTGATGCCTCCATTGCGAACATACTCACTTCAACCAAAAGGATCTCATAGGGGATTGTTGATTTGACCTTGAAACTACTAGTAATTAAATCTTTTTGGATTCTTTCAACCTATGGGTTGACATGCTATTCCCCCAAACCTCGCAGCCATAGAGGACAACCAACAAACCAAAAAGGATTTTCTTGGTTTTCCAATCCCATAACTCCACTTTCCTATACCTATTTTAGAATAGGAAAGAATCTCTCCACCCACCTTGTATCCTTTTAACTCTACAAGTCACCCAATTGAGCTTATTGTGAAAATCAATTCCTAAGTACTTGTATTCTTCCACTATTTCCAATGAACTTCCCTCAAAGATAAAGTTAAATTGTTGCTTCTTCCTTTTTAAAGAAAAAAACATGACTTTGGTCTTGCTATTGTTAAGATGCATCTCGACCTCATGGAAAAAGTGTTCAAGAGCCAACAAATGCTCTTTCAATCCATGGGCAGTTCTTGCAATCAAAATAAGATCATCTGCATACAAAATCAACTTCACCACTTAACCTACTAGATAGATTCCCTCTCCAATAGAATTGTTTAACCATTCTTCCAATTTATCAATATATAAACCAAATAAAGTGGGGGAGAGAGGACACCCTTGCTTGACCCCAACTTGACCCCAATGTCACTACCAAATTATTCAGACATACCTTCTTTAGTTTTGATTTTAGCTCTAACCTACTCATACAGCTTATGAACAGTTCTGCTCTACACTCTTTAGGGACCCCGAGTTGCCATTTTATTCCAAAGCTTGTCCCTAGGGACCGTGTTAAAGGCTTTGATATTTGATGTGAGAATTGTTAGAAAATGAGAATACTTGAATCAAAGATAGATCAATCAGAAGGCCGATAATTCAATGGTAAAATACTCCAACAACATATGAGAGATTGTAGATTCGACTCCAAATTGATCCAACAAATGGGAGTTCCTAGAGTCAACTCCTAATTGGTTCAAGAAATGTGAGTTCAGGAAATGTTTAAGATGCCATTGAACACCTACCATGACTAAAAAGATATTTGAGAAATGTTTAAGATGCTATTGAATGCCTACCATGACTAAAAAGGTATTGCAAAATGAACCCCAAATTGATCCAGCAAATGAGAGTTCCTAGAGTCAACTCCTAACTGGTTCAAGAAATGCAAGTTCAGGAGTTCAGGAAATGTTTAAGATGCAATTGAACACCTACCATGACTAAAAAGGTATGGAGAAATGTTTAAGATGCTATTGAATGCCTATTGTGACTAAGAAGGTGTTGAAAAATGAACCCCACCTAAATCAAAGATGGACCAAAAATTGAAAAATGAACCCCCACCTAAACCAAAGATGGATCAATTGAACAATTCACCAAAAAGATCAGTTTAACAGTAATTGGAAGGACCAATTGAACCATTCACCCAAAAAAAACAATAATTGGAAGGACCAGTTGAATCATTCAATAAAAAAAACAATTGAACCATTCACCAAAAAGATCAGTTTAACAGTAATTGGAAGGTCCTAAATTACTCCTACTGGTCTTTAAATTTAAAGAAAATTAAAGACAACTTTCTTTTCTTATTTTTATGAAGAGTTTAAACTTCCAATCTTAGCCATATTATGTAGGAGATTGTGTTCAGATTTAATTTATTTTCTAGGTATATGCCCCGGGGCTTAAATGATCTATTCTTTTTGAGGAATAAGAACAATAGATTTGCTTAAATGATCTATTCTTTTTGAGGAATAAGAACAATAGATTTGCATTTTCAATAAAAAATGCTTTAAACATATTTAGCCTATTTTTGGATGGGCTCTTGGATGTTTGATCTAAAAATTGATTTTCACACTCATGAAATCTTAATGTGGTTTTTAAAGCCTTATTTTAATGCTAACCTAAACAATCGCCTTTCCCCCGTTTAAGCTCTTTCAATACTTTAGAATGAGCCCTTGATGTTCTCTTTAAGTTAGATTTTTAAAATATTGTTCTAGAAACTTTTGAAATTGAAAGGAAAAACCAATCACATTCAGAAAGAGGCAGGCTTTTCAAAGTATTGAAATAACAGCAGACATTTGAAATAGAATTAAAACTCACGACATTTTACAAGAGGCTTTGCTTGTTCAAAGCATCGAAATAACTACCGAATATTTTCAAACTTTTCAATACACACATTTTGTCTAGCCACACAATGCAGTTGAGAAGATGATGCTTAAAAGCATAGGGTGGCACACCTACTTGAAAGATTGTAATATTACAGTTCCAAAGATGGGGGAAGTATAATTTACAAAAGAATTACAAATATTCAAGTAAAATTCATCACAGAGGTCCAGGAAAAGTGCCAAGTTCCCTTTGCTCATTCCATCTTACTATCTGCATGATTATAACCAAGAAATCTTAGAAGTGGGAAAAACGAATTCTAACAAGGAAAACAATCTTAGACATGTAAGCCAGTACTGCAATACAGTAATAAGATTAATTTTTTAAATGAAAATATTTCTGGACAATTACATACCCATTCAGTAGGACATAAAGATCGATAGTATCTAGCGAACTTGTCGCATTCACTGGCACCCTCTCCCTTAGCTTGAATGCATCTGTGTTTACACACATCAAATAACAAATACGCAGCCCCTGAAATATGGAATATAGAGAAAACAGTTGCTCTGGAAAAGTGTAGTAGGGAAAGAATTCATAAAATGAGAGCAGAAATAAAAAACATCATACTTGTGATATTCAATATAACGAGTGAAGCAGTGCCTTGTCTGGTTGGTCGTGGGAAAGCGAAAGTCTGCTGATGGTGTCTTAAAAATGTCTTTAATCTGATTTACAGAGTCAAATAATATAACAAATTTCATAAGATTTTCTGAAATCTACCAATTGCTTTTCTATTCACTATTTCACAAACACCTATTTTTTAAGATTGTAGGAAAGTTTCTTTGTCTAGAAGTCTTGGATATAAGTCACACCCCGATCGACGTTGGAAATAAGTCGCACCCCAACCGACATTGGACTGACAAAAAGGGACCAGTAGCTCAAAGAAGGGTCAGTAGTTCAATTGATAGAGCACTCACACCCTGACCGATGTTGGACTGACCAAAATAGGACCAGTAGCTCAAAGAAAGGCCAGTAGTGATGTTGGACTGACCAAAAAAGGGTCAGTAGCTCAAAGAAGGGCCGGTAGTTCAATTGATAGAGCACTCTAGTAGCAAATGCAAATAAAAGATGGAAGGCTCTAGATTCCTAGGTTAAAAGGGGCTAGTAATTCAGTTGGTGTTATGTTGAGCTGACCAAAGAGGGGCCAACAGCTCAGTTGGTAGAACACTTCAACAACAAATGCAAATGAAAGATGGAAGGTCCTAGATTCTTAGATTCTGGTCCTAGATGGTCAGTAGTGTAGAGCACTTCAACAACAAATGCAAATGAAAGATGGAAGGTCCTAGGTTCTTAGATTCTAGTCCTAGATGGTCAGTAGTGTAGAGCACTTCAACAACAAATGGATAGAACACTTCAACAACAAATGGAAATGAAAGATGGAAGGTCCTAGATTCTTAGATTCTAGTCCTAGATGGTCAGTAGTGTAGAGCACTTCAACAACAAATGAAAATGAAAGATGGAATGTCCTAGATTCTTAGATTCTAGGACTAGATGGTCAGTAGTGTAGAGCACTTCAACAACAAATGGATGAAAAATGAAAGATCCTAAGTTCTTAGATTAGATTTGAGTCCTAACTAATCCATATGAATTATAGCTCAACAAGAAGATATGAGCCTACCCTTGGTGCAATGTGAAAAAGAACAATAAAGGCATAGAGGAGGTTGACAATAAACCAAGACAAACCTAAAAATATACTTCACAGCAACGCTTAATACAAAGCAACGTCCTTCCAATTTAACATGTTCTACCATCTAATTTGGTTAAGGAAGTCCATAAATGCTAATATATCTTGCTATTAATTAACGAACGAAATTGGTAGAGCCACTTTAAGGGTTGGCTTGGTTGGCCTAGAAGGTTTCCATAACACTACACCAGACACTATCCACACCCACATGTCCAGTGACCTGTAGGAACATTGTGGATGTATAACCCAATTAAACAAATTAACTACAGAATACTATAAAAACGGTTATTTAATGCTTCCCTTAACCTGCGCCACCATTATGGGTTCTAATTAAACAAATGAACTGAGTAATGTTATATAAACAATGTAAATACATGGGTAATAATTGGCCCAGTTATAATGTATTATAATTTCACATCATAATGTAAAGAAGAGAATATTACTGGAATTGATTCTCGTTCAGGAGTTTGATTAATGGAACCCATTTCATGGGCAGGCCGAGGAGCTTGGCGTCCTAAGGTAACATCCTCCACTTTCCTTCCTCTTATAGGAGCTGGGTTTACTGTAACAGGAGGTGGGTCTTCTGTAGCTGGAACTGGATCTACAATATCTGGAGGTGGGTCTTCTGTAGCAGGAGCTGGATCTACTGGAGGTGGAGGTGGGTCTTCTGTAGCCATATTTGTTATTGTTGTTCTTATTACTATTGCTATTCTTCGAGACGCAGATAGAGACATTTTCATATGGGGCAGGTGCTTCTTATATATGTACATATTGACACCATGCACAATAGCTCATTTGACAACTCGATTCTAAGATAACAGATGGCAATCAATTGCTCCCTTGTCACCATGCCACATGCCTTCTTTGCCACACTACACATTGGGTTTCAATTAAACATATAGCATATAGAAAAGTAAAACACTCAACTTTGTGGTTACTTTGTAGAAGGCTTTTTATTTATTACAATACACATAAGCCCAGTAACAACTAAAGCTTCAAAACTAACTTTGCTGAATCCTTCCACTTAGGATATATACTCTTGTAATTCAGAATAATCTCAATATTAGGATTATTATCAAACCTCAACCATATTCTTTTGACACAAAATTTATTGAGCAATGGAAAACTTTATTATGGATTATATCATTTAATTTTGTAAGAATTTTTTGAATGAATAATGGTCACATCAATTTTTATATATTATTTATACATATTATATTATTCAAAAAAAAGGTGATAGATGGCACATTTTTAAAGTTTTATGGGTCAAATTCTAAATATGAAAGCTCAAAACAACAAGAATCTAAATTGTCTAAGTAGTGATATCTACACTAATAGGGGAGGTGGAGGATTATGTGACCCCGTACATCAATGGGGTCAAAGCCATTAGTGATAGGTTTCCAACCAATAATAACACCTTCTTCTTCATTCTTGTTCTCTATAAGAGGTTGTGTAGCACAAACAAGAGGAATAGCAAGAGCTAGACATGAGAATTTATCAAATTCAGCTAACTAGGAGCTCCTCAATCACAAGTCTAGGAAGAGGTTGAAGGTGGGTGATGCAAGAGTATCCTAGGGTGTAAGAGCAATATTACATCGTCAAAAAATATTTTATTTTACTTGTTTATTTATTTGTGGGTTTTTCAATAGCATTCCAATTATAAATCAATTACCACAAATCATGCTACATTCCACCACATTT
>CM021108.1:636206929-636271120 GCA_007115665.2 Sequoiadendron giganteum | reverse complement strand
GGTTGTTGTCATCTATGTTATTTAGAGCTTCGTTGATGTCTCCCAGCCATGCATGGTGAAAAAGCATCTGGGTCAGCTTTTTCGCAGTAGATTTCGGGACACCCATGTTGATGCTAGTCGCCAAGAACATGGCAGGGATTTCCACATTTGATCTGAATCGATGGTAGGCTTTGAGGAATTCGGGGCCCAAAACCTTCTTTGTTGCTTCGAGCACCACTGGGTGCTAGCAGGACATTAACCCGCTGAGCCTTTTGTCCAAAATTATCCCGCAAAATGCTTGTTGTTGCTTCTTTATGTCAAGGGCCAGCAAAGTCTCCATGCTAAAGGGTTGTACTTAGAACCTCTGGCGGACTCGGATTGCCTTTTGAGAATACCAAGCACCGAATGCAATTTTATGCTTTGAGCGAACATTAGGCTTCATGATTTATTTCTTTGTACTCACATCAGAGGACTCATGTGAAAAAGTTGGCAGTGCGCTGGGAAACTTGTAGAGTATTTATGATTTGGTAGATTTGGATCCGCACAATCTGCCTGTGCTCTTGGGACTTATGTTAGCAACTGCATTACGTCAGGCACTTGATGGTTTAACCACATAGGGAGGGATCCGTTACACTTTGATTTCCCCAAGACGTGACGTGGAGGAGCCTACGTGGAGGACTCGGATCCTAGTTTTGCCAGCGCATCTGCCATATTGTTTCCTTCTCTGTATACATGACTAATTTTGAATTCATCGAATTTTGAGGTTATTTCTTTGATGTGTTGCAGGAGATGATTTAATTTCTAGTTTGGCATGGTGCCATGGCTGATTGCGTTGATTGTTATTAGTGAGTCGCCTTCCAGATGTATCTTGCAGACTCCTAAGTCAATTCCCAGTTGGAGGCCTAGAGATGTAGCCCTAAACTCTGCCTCATTGTTGGTGCAAAAGCCTAGATGTGAGGATAGTTTTGCTAGCCGAATACCTTGAGAGTCATTTGCGACACATCCGGCATCTCCTAGGCCTGGGTTGCCACGAGCCGCCCCGTCAAAGTTTATTTTGACCCATCCTGGCTCAGGTGCCTGCCAAGAAACTTCTGACCTCCTGATTTTTGTTGACTTGCTTGGCCCGTTCCCGGCTAGTAGTGGTGGTTTTAGGCCTTTGAATTTTTTGATTAGACCATCATCCCAGTTTGTGAAAATTCGTTGGTTCGATGTGTTGGACCATGCTTCCTCGTTTACTACTTCTACTATTGCCTTTTCAATTTTGTCTCAGAGCCTTTCTTTATTCAGTTCTTTGTTTTGGAAAATTCTCTTGTTTCTTTCCTTCCATATTTCCCAGATTACTATTGATGGGGAGGCTTGCCAAATTCCTCCAAACATTGATTTGTCGATTTTCTGTGGCCACATTTTGAACCATGAGGCCAGGTCTGAGGGGATGGGGATTTGGAGGGCAAGTTTGTTTTTAAGTATGAACCAGCACTCATATGCCATGGGGCAGTGCAGGAGTAGGTGGTTGGATGTTTCTTCACTAGCTTTGCATAGTATACATCTACCTGGGCCTTGGATGCCGAAGTTGGCTAGTCTGTCTGATGTGAGTATTTTTTTTTTTTGAGCTACCAGCCAAGCGAAGACCCCTGCCTTGGGTAGGCATTTGTTGCCCCAGAACAGTTTGCAGGGCCACTCTTGATTTTTTAGTGCTAGTTATTTCACCTTGTATCCAAGTTTTACTTTGTATGAACTGTCGTGGGAACCATGCCAACGGATCGTGTCTTGGCCTGAGGATGGGATAAAGAATTTGTCTTTGAGAATGCTTGATAGCCTATCTTTCTGGGCCTGGGGGGCATTGAGGTTCTGCAATTCTTTCCATCTCCAGGAGCTAGCACCATGACTATATGTTTTGCTCCCATAGTCTGCCACTTTGACACCCCATTGTCTGGTTGTGTCCTCCTTTAGTATCTCTAGGCCTGTGGAGTGGCTTAGCGGGGGGTGTCCACCCTAAGAATCATTCCAGAAGGATGCATTTTCGCCGCTATTGATTTCCCAGGTCACATGTTGTGAGATTATGTCTCTACTATCTAGGATAAAATTCCATATGGCCGATCCTCTTAGAGGGTTGGTTGTGGTTAGAATTTTGGTCGGATCGTCTAAGTCCATATATTTTCTCCTTAGTATTTTGACCCATTTTTGTTCCCCTTTCGAATGGATGTCCCAAGCCAGTTTGGCCCCCATGGCTTGATTCATTATTGCCAGCTGTGTGAAGCCTGTTCCTCCAGCCTCCTGAGGTCTGCAAATCTTGCCCCAGGCCACCAAGGGGAATTTGTTGTGGTCTCCCGTCCCTGACCACAGGAATCTTCTAAAGATTTGGTTGAGGTCCTCTTCTACTACTCTAGGTAGCTTTAAGCAGGACATTGAGTAGACGGGGATGGCTGAGAGAACTGATTTGATCATTAGAAGTCTTCCTGCTGAAGACAGCCATTTTCCTTTCCAGGTTCCCATTCTGGTTTTGTAGTTGTTGATGAGGTTTTCCCAGTAGCAGTGTTTATTGATAACTGCAAATAGTGGCATGCCTAGGAAGCGCCTTGGGAGATTGGCCACCTTGAGATTCAAAATTCTAGCTAGAAGTCTCTATAAGCTTGGTTGCGTGTTTAAGAAAAAGATTGCAGATTTTCCCCAATTGATACTTTGCCCCGAAGCCATGCAGTATTCATCGAGGAAAGTTCTGATCATCCTTGCCTCCCTTCTATTGGCTTCCCCAAATAGGATTGTGTCGTCTGCAAATTGGAGATGAGATATTGGCTCCAATCCATTTGCTACCTGTATGCCTTTCCACTTGTTTTCACTGACTAACTTTTGTATTCCCTTGCCCAGGACTTCTGCCATTATTATAAACAGAAAGGGGGAGAGGGGGTCTCCCTGTCTTAATCCTCTCGTGGAAGCAAAAAAATCCATGGGCTGATCCATTCACCAAGACTGAGAATTTAGTTGTGGAGATGCAACTATTGACCCAAGTAATCTAGTTTGGTCCGAAACCAAATTTGGTTAGAACTTCTATTAAGAATTGTTTGTCTACCATGTCATATGCTTTAAGGATGTCTAGTTTCAGCAGCATGCAGGCACTTCTGGTTTTCCTTGTTGTGTGGATGGTCTCATGAGCTGTGATTATGCCTTCCACGATTGACCTGCCAGGAGCGAAGCCACTTTGTTCCTCTAAGATTACTTTTTCTAGGACGACTTTGAGACTGTTCGTAATTATTTTGGTGACCACTTTATAGACTGTGTTGCAGAGAGCTATTGGTCTGAAGTCACTCATAGATTGGGGGTCCTTTTTTTTTGGAATTAGGGCTAGGAACATATGATTCATGGCACCTAGCATTGTCATTATCTTTCTTGATTCCTCTACAGCTACTCCTAGGTCCGCTCCCACTATATGCCAGAATTTTTGGAAGAAGCTGGCTGGGAAGCCATCCGGCCTTGGTGCTTTGTCTGGGTTCATTTGGAGGACTGTTTTTTTGACTTCTTCAAGGGGGATTTTTTGGAATAGGAGGAAGTTTTGCTCTTCATTGATTAGAGAAGGGATAAAGCTCAACAACCTGTCTCTAATGACTTTGTTTCCAAGGATGTCTTTGTTTAGCAATTTTGCAAAGAAATTGGTTGCTTCCTTATTGACTTTTGTAATGGTTTGGGTCATTTCACCATTTGATTTTTTGATTTATGAGATTTTATTCCTATTTCTATTTGCAATTGCTGAGTTGTGGAAGAATTTGGTGTTCCTGTCCCCTTCTTTCAGCCAAGGTTCCCTTGATTTTTGTCGCCAGTAGCATTCTTCTTTCTTTAGTAGTTCTGAGAGTTCCTCTTTTAGGGTTTTTTCATTTTCATAATCCTCTGCATCCATCCCGTTTTCAATAACATGTTCGTTCAGAGTTTTGATTTCCTTCTCCACTCTTATCTTCTCCTGAAAGATGTTTTTGAAGTGAGAAGTGTTCCATTCTTTGAGTTTCGACTTGACGTGGGCTAGTTTTTTGCTGATTTTGAAAAGGCAAGTACTGTCTCTGAATTTGGTTTCATTCCACCATTGTTCCATCAAGTTTGGAAGTTGTGCATCTCTAAGCCACATATTTTCGAACTTGAAGGGGCTCCCCAGGGGTGGGACATCATGCCCAAGGGTGAGAGCAATGGGGAAGTGATTTGAGCCAATGAGTGGCATGATTTGGGCTTCTATAGTGTTTGCCTTTTCCTCCCAATCTCCCCAGAGGAGGAATCGATCTAGCCTTTCAGCGATGTTAGTAAATCCTTTTCTTCTATTGGACTATGTAAATAGACCATTTTTTGTACTTACATCTTTTAGATGGTTATTGTCGATGAACTCCTGGAAGTCTTTCTGAATGGCTGTAATTCTCCCTATACCACCCTGTTTCTCCTTATTGTTCCAAGTTGCATTAAAATCTCTTGCTACGACTCTAAGAACTCCATTTTTGTTTTTCAGGATGCTTGTTATTTTATCCCAGACTTGCTTCTTTGCCATTTTGGGGATTGGCCCATATATGTTGATACAGAAAAAGTGGATGTTTTTCTTTAGGTCTTTGAACTTGAGCAACTGCCAGTTACTCTCCTCATTCTCAATTGATCCTTTTATTGAGAGGGGGTTCCAGAGGGCTCCAATTCCACCCGAAGCACCAGTTGCTTCCCTGAAATGGCCTTTCCATTGTTTCCAAAAGGCCAACCTCTTTCGACTTTCTTCATTGCTCCATTTTGTTTCCTGTATAGGTACAATGTCTGCTTTTAACAGGTCAATTTGACGCTTGACCAGGCGCCATTTGTCAGGGGCATTGATGCCCCTGACATTCTAAGATATAATCCTCATTATGTGTAGGGAAGGATGTTCTCCTTCCCGACATGAATTTTTTGTTGTCCTAAAGCATTACCAGCTATTAGCATCTTGGCTTTGTTTGACGGACTGCCTCTGCTAGAATTATTTTTGAAATTTGGAGCCTTTATTCGGGATTCTGATTGTTTTAGCTGTCTTATTTTTGATAGCACCCCTGGCTCTGCCTCTTCCCAAGTTTCCATTTCCTCTTCTAAGGGAGGGTAGATTCCTTCCTCTTCCGGGAGAGTATTTATCCCTTCGATGATGGGCAGGGAGGAGCTAGGGGGGGTTAGGGTTTGTGCTGGGTCTTTTTCCGACAATTGGGAAAATTGAGGCTCTATTTCTTTAGATAGGATCCCTAATTGAAGACTTATGTCTTTTTGTAAGTCCTGGGCCCCTTCCATTAGGGTATTTAGAGCTTGTTTTGTTTTGATGGAATTTTCAGCCAAGGATTCTAGGGGAGGAAATTCCAAAACAAGGGGAGATTCTGAACTATTTGGTTGCAGCGTTGGGCTTGGGGATGGGTCTTTAGGGTAGACTTCTGGAGGGGAGGAGCTTGGGGCAAAGGGTTTGGGGGTTGGGGTTGGTGTACAATTTACTGGGGAAGATATTTTTCTGCCTTTAGAGGGGCCTACCGAGCATGATTCTCTGAACAGGCATTTTCTTTGCTCATGTCCTACCCAAATTTCAATCTCCTATTGCCATCTTCCGAATTTTGTTAATATCTCCAGGTTTTTATAGATCCCAACTCCTTCGTCTATTTCAACCAGGATGCCAGCTACAGCTCCTTCTATTCCATTGATGAACTCCTCATTTACTCCTAAGCATACTCCAAGGGCATCTCCAATGCGTATTAGGGCATCTAAATTCTAGAATTTTGTCGGTAGGTCAATTAGCTTGAGCCAGATAGGGGTTTGAATTATTTTGTAATTTCAGGGATCGAAATTAGCCTTCTAGTTTAGGCAATGAAAGCTATGGTTGTTCATGAACAAAGGTTTCCCATTGATTGCTTCAAATTTTATATTTTGATCACTGAATTCTATGAGGAAAAAGGAGTTTGGGAGTTGGCTTATGCTTACCTGATTTTGAAATTTTCTTTTCCACCAGGCTTTGATTTCCTCACTAGGGCATCCATGACCCGTCCATTTGGCAAACATTGCTAGATCCATCAGTTGCTCCACTCTTTGTTTGATTATGCCCGAGGGCAAATGGAAGAGTTTGCTTTCCTGGGGGCATAGCACTTTGTTTGGATTTGGGTTGGCGACCCGCCTGTTGGCTTTCCGATTGAGTAAATCCTTGTCTCTCTGGTTTAACCTTCCTCGGTGCCCCCCAGACTGGTGGTACGTTTTCTCAGTGATGGTGTTTTCTGGGTTCTTGTTTCTCCATACTTTGCTGGTATGGGCCAGGTTGAAGTTGCCTTTACTGCGCCAGTTCGACTTCGAGGTTTTTCCCCAGCGGTCATTTTCCCGGATCCACCCACGGCATTGGGCCTTAGCAGTGTTCACTTGGTTGTTTTTCTGTAATGGCTTCCTGTTGTGTTTGTAGGGCTGTGTGATTCTCTGATTGTGGCCCGATGAGCATCTCAAGCAGAGCGAGTCGCATTCATCTACCCATTCTCCATTTTCAAATACCCATTGGGGGATGTGCACATTTGTTTGGGGGAGAGTTTCTGCCTGATTTTTCGTTTCGGTTTCTTCCTCCAGAGCCCAATCACCCTAAGATTTCCTAGATTTTGGTGCTGGCTCGTGCTCCTGCTCGCAGTGGGCTCTGCAGATTTACAGCTGCCATCTCAAACAAACATTTATTACAAAATTTCCCTTGATTGTTATTCAAACTTAGAAGGCACCATTTCATCTTTTGTCACATGTTATATCTCTATTGTAACAAGTGATTTTTGTTATTGGTCATCCTTTTTATCTAATGGTTGGCCATCACATTGTTTGTTTTAACATTTTATTTGTCATAATGAAACTATGGAATGGTGGCATGGTAGTATTTTCCTTGGTAGTGGATTCTTTTCTTTGTTGCATCTAAGTTAAAGTTTTCTTTGTTTTAACATGGTCATGTTTAAAATTATAATTTGTTCAAGAACTTCATTCTTGGAGTTGGTAGTTACTTCTATTGCAATGTAGTTGATTCCTTTCTTGGTTACTGAAAATATTACTCTACATGGTTCCTTTATAATTAGTGACAAGGTTCTATGACTATTTTCTTAGTTGATTAGTACCTATTTATTTGAAGTATTTTTCAGAAGAAAGGTCGTTATTTTTTTATTACTTGAGAGAATCATTAGCTCACGAGATCCTAGTAAAACCAAATCAATCTTCTACAAATATATTAAGAAAAAAGTTATAGTATCAATACCATAAAAAAATGTGTGAATTGTACAAATAATACCTTGCATATAAAGACAAGGATAAAGAGGTGAGAAGGTAGGATTGAAAGTCTAACTACCTCAAGCCAAAGGCATGACACTTGTTGTCACACTTGGAACAAGTGTGATGATGAATGCAATCCACTCATGAGGTGAGATAATATATATGTGTGTGTGTGTGTGTGTGTGTGTGTGTGTGTGTGTGTGTGTGTGTGTGTGTGTGTGTGTGTGTGTGTGTGTGTGTGTGAGAGAGATTTAAGTAGTAGTGTGAATAAGATAACTAGGTAGATGTGAAATAGCAAGGTAAAAAATCTTATTACACTAACATCTCCCTTAAATGAAACTTAAGGAAAAAGGTAAACACCAAAAAATTACATATATGCATGGATAGGTCTCAACAACAAGACCTGACAAGGTAGCCATGTATATGTATAATAAGCTCCATCACAAATAGAGAAGAGAAGATCTAGTAAAAAAAATTCTCCAAAAAGAGAAAGAGCAGGATAAATAAACCCCCCAAAGTTATCCCTAAAATACAAGAACATGAAGAACTCTTGAAACACATATAATTTGTAAAATCTACCAACTAATAACTAGTTTCTAATAGAATCAAATAACCCTCCAATGAATGTATTTAAGGATAGGCGAGGCACACAAAAAACTACACATGTGCCCTTAATTACATTAATCAACCATATATGTCTAGATGGAAACAAAAAAAATGTTATGAGCAAACAAGAAAACTACACATGTGCCCTTAATTACACTAATCAACCATATATGTATAGATAGAAACAAGAGAAAAAATATGTTATGAATATTTTTCCCCAAAGTGAAAATAAAGTTATGAAAGCATTAAAAAGAGAAGAAAATAAAGAATAATATGATCTTTTGGTTATAATGGAGATAAAATAAGAATATTTGTAAAAAAATATTGATCACATTATACATGAAAAAAAAAGTAATCCTCAAGTTTATCTCAAATCTCAAATCTCAAATCTAAAAGACCAATAGTTTATAACCAACAAAGTTGTCCAAACTCTCCACTTATCCAAAAAGTATGCTAAGCTATGCCTAGCCTTAAACTAAGCAAGCATATCAGTAGATGAGAAGAATATAGACAAAAATCTAAATAGAGCAAGTGTTATTCATTTCTTTTGATTCAGGATAACCTCTTTGAATGAATGAATGAAAGAATTTTAATGACGTCCACAAGACCAAGCGGCCTAAGTGACCAAGGAACACAACAATAACACATATTTAGGTTCCTTTTGATGTCGTCTCTTCTATTGCACGTATCTTGACCAAGAAACTCATTGTTTTGTGAAGTCTTGTCTCCTCAAAACTACCATTTAAATTGCCCTTCATCAATATGTTTTTGACTGAATACAAATATCCTCATAAGTCGCACAATCAAAGATGAAGTGTCATTCAATTTCAACCATCCCTTTGCTGCAAAAAATGCAAATCCCATTCCTCCTTGGGGATTATCTATCTACTCATCTCACATCTAAGATGATGAGAGTCAGTCCTCAATTGCACAATTAAAATTTTAGATTTACCCTTAACCGCAGCCTTCAAATAAGATTTTTCATCATGTTCCTCTATGGGGTTGAACTCTATAACATAGCGCGCTTTTTTATGACCAAGTTGCTTTGTCCACATGGCAATCTTGAATTTTTATAACACAAACTTTTTCATCTCTTCATTAATGTTAGGACAATCTTGTGCAGATTAATGTCCCACTTGCTCATCCATTTGATGTTTGGTTTCATCCAAGTCTTTTTCCTACGCTATAATTCTTCCTCCACAACCATCTTGGGTCAACGATGCTTATCCATGCTATCAACCTTTTTTAAATAACTTAAGAAATGAATTATTGTTGATGCCTCCATTGCGAACATACTCACTTCAACCAAAAGGATCTCATAGGGGATTGTTGATTTGACCTTGAAACTACTAGTAATTAAATCTTTTTGGATTCTTTCAACCTATGGGTTGACATGCTATTCCCCCAAACCTCGCAGCCATAGAGGACAACCAACAAACCAAAAAGGATTTTCTTGGTTTTCCAATCCCATAACTCCACTTTCCTATACCTATTTTAGAATAGGAAAGAATCTCTCCACCCACCTTGTATCCTTTTAACTCTACAAGTCACCCAATTGAGCTTATTGTGAAAATCAATTCCTAAGTACTTGTATTCTTCCACTATTTCCAATGAACTTCCCTCAAAGATAAAGTTAAATTGTTGCTTCTTCCTTTTTAAAGAAAAAAACATGACTTTGGTCTTGCTATTGTTAAGATGCATCTCGACCTCATGGAAAAAGTGTTCAAGAGCCAACAAATGCTCTTTCAATCCATGGGCAGTTCTTGCAATCAAAATAAGATCATCTGCATACAAAATCAACTTCACCACTTAACCTACTAGATAGATTCCCTCTCCAATAGAATTGTTTAACCATTCTTCCAATTTATCAATATATAAACCAAATAAAGTGGGGGAGAGAGGACACCCTTGCTTGACCCCAACTTGACCCCAATGTCACTACCAAATTATTCAGACATACCTTCTTTAGTTTTGATTTTAGCTCTAACCTACTCATACAGCTTATGAACAGTTCTGCTCTACACTCTTTAGGGACCCCGAGTTGCCATTTTATTCCAAAGCTTGTCCCTAGGGACCGTGTTAAAGGCTTTGATATTTGATGTGAGAATTGTTAGAAAATGAGAATACTTGA
Source organism: Sequoiadendron giganteum (assembly GCA_007115665.2). NCBI lineage: Eukaryota > Viridiplantae > Streptophyta > Pinopsida > Cupressales > Cupressaceae > Sequoiadendron > Sequoiadendron giganteum. The sequence continues at coordinate 636,261,165 of CM021108.1, read as the reverse complement.
ATCAAAGATAGATCAATCAGAAGGCCGATAATTCAATGGTAAAATACTCCAACAACATATGAGAGATTGTAGATTCGACTCCAAATTGATCCAACAAATGGGAGTTCCTAGAGTCAACTCCTAATTGGTTCAAGAAATGTGAGTTCAGGAAATGTTTAAGATGCCATTGAACACCTACCATGACTAAAAAGATATTTGAGAAATGTTTAAGATGCTATTGAATGCCTACCATGACTAAAAAGGTATTGCAAAATGAACCCCAAATTGATCCAGCAAATGAGAGTTCCTAGAGTCAACTCCTAACTGGTTCAAGAAATGCAAGTTCAGGAGTTCAGGAAATGTTTAAGATGCAATTGAACACCTACCATGACTAAAAAGGTATGGAGAAATGTTTAAGATGCTATTGAATGCCTATTGTGACTAAGAAGGTGTTGAAAAATGAACCCCACCTAAATCAAAGATGGACCAAAAATTGAAAAATGAACCCCCACCTAAACCAAAGATGGATCAATTGAACAATTCACCAAAAAGATCAGTTTAACAGTAATTGGAAGGACCAATTGAACCATTCACCCAAAAAAAACAATAATTGGAAGGACCAGTTGAATCATTCAATAAAAAAAACAATTGAACCATTCACCAAAAAGATCAGTTTAACAGTAATTGGAAGGTCCTAAATTACTCCTACTGGTCTTTAAATTTAAAGAAAATTAAAGACAACTTTCTTTTCTTATTTTTATGAAGAGTTTAAACTTCCAATCTTAGCCATATTATGTAGGAGATTGTGTTCAGATTTAATTTATTTTCTAGGTATATGCCCCGGGGCTTAAATGATCTATTCTTTTTGAGGAATAAGAACAATAGATTTGCTTAAATGATCTATTCTTTTTGAGGAATAAGAACAATAGATTTGCATTTTCAATAAAAAATGCTTTAAACATATTTAGCCTATTTTTGGATGGGCTCTTGGATGTTTGATCTAAAAATTGATTTTCACACTCATGAAATCTTAATGTGGTTTTTAAAGCCTTATTTTAATGCTAACCTAAACAATCGCCTTTCCCCCGTTTAAGCTCTTTCAATACTTTAGAATGAGCCCTTGATGTTCTCTTTAAGTTAGATTTTTAAAATATTGTTCTAGAAACTTTTGAAATTGAAAGGAAAAACCAATCACATTCAGAAAGAGGCAGGCTTTTCAAAGTATTGAAATAACAGCAGACATTTGAAATAGAATTAAAACTCACGACATTTTACAAGAGGCTTTGCTTGTTCAAAGCATCGAAATAACTACCGAATATTTTCAAACTTTTCAATACACACATTTTGTCTAGCCACACAATGCAGTTGAGAAGATGATGCTTAAAAGCATAGGGTGGCACACCTACTTGAAAGATTGTAATATTACAGTTCCAAAGATGGGGGAAGTATAATTTACAAAAGAATTACAAATATTCAAGTAAAATTCATCACAGAGGTCCAGGAAAAGTGCCAAGTTCCCTTTGCTCATTCCATCTTACTATCTGCATGATTATAACCAAGAAATCTTAGAAGTGGGAAAAACGAATTCTAACAAGGAAAACAATCTTAGACATGTAAGCCAGTACTGCAATACAGTAATAAGATTAATTTTTTAAATGAAAATATTTCTGGACAATTACATACCCATTCAGTAGGACATAAAGATCGATAGTATCTAGCGAACTTGTCGCATTCACTGGCACCCTCTCCCTTAGCTTGAATGCATCTGTGTTTACACACATCAAATAACAAATACGCAGCCCCTGAAATATGGAATATAGAGAAAACAGTTGCTCTGGAAAAGTGTAGTAGGGAAAGAATTCATAAAATGAGAGCAGAAATAAAAAACATCATACTTGTGATATTCAATATAACGAGTGAAGCAGTGCCTTGTCTGGTTGGTCGTGGGAAAGCGAAAGTCTGCTGATGGTGTCTTAAAAATGTCTTTAATCTGATTTACAGAGTCAAATAATATAACAAATTTCATAAGATTTTCTGAAATCTACCAATTGCTTTTCTATTCACTATTTCACAAACACCTATTTTTTAAGATTGTAGGAAAGTTTCTTTGTCTAGAAGTCTTGGATATAAGTCACACCCCGATCGACGTTGGAAATAAGTCGCACCCCAACCGACATTGGACTGACAAAAAGGGACCAGTAGCTCAAAGAAGGGTCAGTAGTTCAATTGATAGAGCACTCACACCCTGACCGATGTTGGACTGACCAAAATAGGACCAGTAGCTCAAAGAAAGGCCAGTAGTGATGTTGGACTGACCAAAAAAGGGTCAGTAGCTCAAAGAAGGGCCGGTAGTTCAATTGATAGAGCACTCTAGTAGCAAATGCAAATAAAAGATGGAAGGCTCTAGATTCCTAGGTTAAAAGGGGCTAGTAATTCAGTTGGTGTTATGTTGAGCTGACCAAAGAGGGGCCAACAGCTCAGTTGGTAGAACACTTCAACAACAAATGCAAATGAAAGATGGAAGGTCCTAGATTCTTAGATTCTGGTCCTAGATGGTCAGTAGTGTAGAGCACTTCAACAACAAATGCAAATGAAAGATGGAAGGTCCTAGGTTCTTAGATTCTAGTCCTAGATGGTCAGTAGTGTAGAGCACTTCAACAACAAATGGATAGAACACTTCAACAACAAATGGAAATGAAAGATGGAAGGTCCTAGATTCTTAGATTCTAGTCCTAGATGGTCAGTAGTGTAGAGCACTTCAACAACAAATGAAAATGAAAGATGGAATGTCCTAGATTCTTAGATTCTAGGACTAGATGGTCAGTAGTGTAGAGCACTTCAACAACAAATGGATGAAAAATGAAAGATCCTAAGTTCTTAGATTAGATTTGAGTCCTAACTAATCCATATGAATTATAGCTCAACAAGAAGATATGAGCCTACCCTTGGTGCAATGTGAAAAAGAACAATAAAGGCATAGAGGAGGTTGACAATAAACCAAGACAAACCTAAAAATATACTTCACAGCAACGCTTAATACAAAGCAACGTCCTTCCAATTTAACATGTTCTACCATCTAATTTGGTTAAGGAAGTCCATAAATGCTAATATATCTTGCTATTAATTAACGAACGAAATTGGTAGAGCCACTTTAAGGGTTGGCTTGGTTGGCCTAGAAGGTTTCCATAACACTACACCAGACACTATCCACACCCACATGTCCAGTGACCTGTAGGAACATTGTGGATGTATAACCCAATTAAACAAATTAACTACAGAATACTATAAAAACGGTTATTTAATGCTTCCCTTAACCTGCGCCACCATTATGGGTTCTAATTAAACAAATGAACTGAGTAATGTTATATAAACAATGTAAATACATGGGTAATAATTGGCCCAGTTATAATGTATTATAATTTCACATCATAATGTAAAGAAGAGAATATTACTGGAATTGATTCTCGTTCAGGAGTTTGATTAATGGAACCCATTTCATGGGCAGGCCGAGGAGCTTGGCGTCCTAAGGTAACATCCTCCACTTTCCTTCCTCTTATAGGAGCTGGGTTTACTGTAACAGGAGGTGGGTCTTCTGTAGCTGGAACTGGATCTACAATATCTGGAGGTGGGTCTTCTGTAGCAGGAGCTGGATCTACTGGAGGTGGAGGTGGGTCTTCTGTAGCCATATTTGTTATTGTTGTTCTTATTACTATTGCTATTCTTCGAGACGCAGATAGAGACATTTTCATATGGGGCAGGTGCTTCTTATATATGTACATATTGACACCATGCACAATAGCTCATTTGACAACTCGATTCTAAGATAACAGATGGCAATCAATTGCTCCCTTGTCACCATGCCACATGCCTTCTTTGCCACACTACACATTGGGTTTCAATTAAACATATAGCATATAGAAAAGTAAAACACTCAACTTTGTGGTTACTTTGTAGAAGGCTTTTTATTTATTACAATACACATAAGCCCAGTAACAACTAAAGCTTCAAAACTAACTTTGCTGAATCCTTCCACTTAGGATATATACTCTTGTAATTCAGAATAATCTCAATATTAGGATTATTATCAAACCTCAACCATATTCTTTTGACACAAAATTTATTGAGCAATGGAAAACTTTATTATGGATTATATCATTTAATTTTGTAAGAATTTTTTGAATGAATAATGGTCACATCAATTTTTATATATTATTTATACATATTATATTATTCAAAAAAAAGGTGATAGATGGCACATTTTTAAAGTTTTATGGGTCAAATTCTAAATATGAAAGCTCAAAACAACAAGAATCTAAATTGTCTAAGTAGTGATATCTACACTAATAGGGGAGGTGGAGGATTATGTGACCCCGTACATCAATGGGGTCAAAGCCATTAGTGATAGGTTTCCAACCAATAATAACACCTTCTTCTTCATTCTTGTTCTCTATAAGAGGTTGTGTAGCACAAACAAGAGGAATAGCAAGAGCTAGACATGAGAATTTATCAAATTCAGCTAACTAGGAGCTCCTCAATCACAAGTCTAGGAAGAGGTTGAAGGTGGGTGATGCAAGAGTATCCTAGGGTGTAAGAGCAATATTACATCGTCAAAAAATATTTTATTTTACTTGTTTATTTATTTGTGGGTTTTTCAATAGCATTCCAATTATAAATCAATTACCACAAATCATGCTACATTCCACCACATTTACACATTTCATCTTACGGTTGGGAAGATATGTTTTACACTAAAAATACGATGTTATATTTAATTTCTAGAAGATTTGGATCACAACAAAGGCATAATTCACTTCCAATCTCATTATTGGACATAATAGAATAACACATAGTTTCACTATTTAAATTTTGTGGCAACTTTCTAAAGTTTACAACAACAAAGAACACATTTCTAGATTCACTAGACTCAAAAGAGATTATGGTATAAACCACTTCAATTTTTGTGAATCCATCATATCATTGCATTCATTATAAGTTTTTCTTTATACACATTTGGTCAACTACATGTTTCATTAGATATTGAGTTTTACACCTTGCAGTTGACTAAGATCACTCCTAATGATAGAAGTTGTTATATTAACATTGTTCAAGATATTTGGAAGACAATAAAGATGAGAGAGTGAAGGAAGCTATTTGGAGCTTGGCATTGGATTGTATTGTAATATATTTTTAATTTTATAGTTTAAAATAATAATAAAAAGGCTTGGCATGCTAGAAGTCCATTGCATCATATTGTAATTTTTTTATCACTATAGGGGAGAAGACCCAATTACTGCCCCCCATTGAATAACCGCCACCTCCATGCTCACTTAACCCCCCCCCAAAAAAATTCACTTTGATCCATTAAAAAAATTTATTTGATTGAATAAATAATTACAAAAACACCAATGGCTGCTCATTATAATTACAAAAACACTAATGGCTGCTCATTAAGTGTTAAAGTGCATGTTTTAGAGTGGATTTAAGGCATAAATAGTTATAATTGATGGAAATTAGAGTGGGCGGATACTGGGACATTAGGTGGCGGCAACTGGACGACACCTCTAAAAGGTGTCTTTTTGACCTCCATGCGCATATCCAATGCTCATGCACTCTACCAAATTGCCCAAAAGCCAAAAGCTTAGTTATAGACTCTTAACTTGTGGGCGAAAAAAACCCATAAAAAAAAAATTGATTCGACGCACGGTTTAGATTTTATGGTTGCGCGAAGTTAGCCCTAGCAGATACTGGGTCTTCTCCCCTAAGGAAAGGAAAGGAAAGATCCTTTTATAGTCCACGATACCAAGCGGTTTGTTTTTGGGTCTACAAATGGCTTACAGTAATGAATAAAGATCATATTGTTGTTGTAATACATTTACGGAAGTAGCGCGATGTGCGAAGCTGCTATACCACGCAAAGCAGAGACGCACGCGGGAGGAGAAGTGAATGGTGCTCAGCGTCGAGGGTCTGAGGCTAGTGTGAAGCATGTGCGAAAGAGTAAGGTGCGATCGACAAAGCATTTGGGGGAGAAGCAAGTGGATTTCCCATCTAGGGTTGCATTTGATTTGCCTCCCTTTTCTCTTGTTCTGGATGCCCCTCTCCCCATCAACGGCTGTAGGAACAGACGAAACCCCTATCACATTTGCTTAGTCTTTTGTAAAATGTAGGTCACTAAAGAATGCCCCACGCAGACCTCTGTGTTACCTTCAACGGCCTCTCCAACCCCTAAATTTTACTCGTTGGGTGACTCTATGGTATGCTTGACGGATGTCCCTTTAGATTTTCACTTGCCTGATTCACAAATCGAAAAAAAATCAGATGAATTTGGAAATAGATCCCCTTTTGTTTGTTGTTTATGCAAGAGGACTGAGATTTCTCAATTCATCGATTGGATGAAGGCGACTTGGAATAACCTGTCCCTTGATGACATTGACATTTTGGACTTTGGTTTTTTCCTGCTCTGCTTCACCTTTCTCGAGGATTGCAATTTTGTCAAATAGCATGGCCCTTGATTTTTTGGTTAGTCTGACCTCTTCCTGACGAATTGGTCTCCTTTCTTTGATCTTGCTGCAGCTAATATCACATTGGTCCCCATTTGGATCAAGATCTACAACCTTCCACCGATTAAGCATGTGCTTGAGCTTATTAGTGATATGGTCGAGCAATTTGGTTCTTTTGTTATGCTAGACACTGGTGCCCCTATAGCAGATTCACCAGGGTTTGTGCCATCATCAACATCTCCAAACTGATTCACCACTTTGTTTTGATCCACTCATCCTTCGAGAATTGGACTCAATTCCTCAATTATGAAGGTCTGCCCTTCACGTGTTTTAGATGCAATAAACTGGGACACAAAATTGGTTGTTGCACTTCCCCGAGGGCTGTGATTGCACGAAATTTCAGACTTAAGAAGTGGGTCAAGAAGACGGGAGACCCTGATGCGGATTTCATCTGGTGAAACCACGATAAGTTTTTTGAGCATTTGGTTTCTGCGCTTTCCAATGATGCCCCGATTGTGGCCTCAGGGAGTGTGGTGCCTTCGTCCTCTATTCCCACTGGTAACTCCTTTAAAGCACCACCCCATCTTGCCATTGTCGACCCCCCACTTCCAATTGTGAAGGACGACATTGTTTCTGATTTAGAGTGCTCTTATCCCTTCTTAGACGATTTGGATGAGGATTTTAATGACTTCTTGGATCTTGATGATGTCATTGTTCTTGTTAAAAAATTTCTCTCGCTCAACTGCTAGTGCCTTATCCAAACCAAATATTTATGTCAAAAAGAAAAAGGGGCACAAATATGAAGCTAAAAAGCCTCGTATCGAGGGTAGATATGTTGTGGATGAGAGAACACAATGGACAATGGATGCCCTCCTCACTAGGAGCATGAGGGTGAGGAAGGGGAAGGCCAAAAAGGCCACTTGAGATGTGTCCATAGGCTATAGGTTTTTGTCTAGGCTTTGTTCTATAGCAATTTTGTCTTTTGGTTCAATCAAGCATCAAGATGTATTGGTCATTTTAGTATTGTTTTGGGTGTCATTTGTACCTCTGACAATATTTGTGCTCCCCATTTGTGGGTTTGAAGCAGCCATGTTACTTTTGAATTCTTTGGGTACTGCCCCTTAGCAGCTATTTAACTATCAAAAGAAAAAGAGATCATATTGTTGTTGAGTTATTTTCATTTGAATTTCACTTTATTGTTCATTTCACTACATTGTTGTATAATCCTTCATTGGATCCTTCATCGATAACTACACCAAGTGGTACCAAATCATAAGGTTATTAATCTAAGGGTTTTTCTTGTAAATAGATCAACAAATTAATGCAATCAATAAGAAACTTTAAATATAGCACTATGTGTGAAGTAGTTTATAGGATTAATTATGATAAATCACTAACTTGAGATGATTTCAATAAGATCCCAAGGAAAGATGCCTTTGCAAAGACTTCATGGCATTTCTAATATTGTTAACATAATGGAAGAGATATTTGAAATGATAAGGGTCATGAAAGTATAATTAGATGTTATGGAATGGGATAAGGACTACATTGAAAGAGGAGATAATACTCAAGATACAAAGAAAGATGAAATCATAGGAGAAGAAGGAATAGATTGAGTGAAGATGTTGAAGGCAATTTCAAAAGTTGGTAAGAGACCTACAATAATTAATATTTTTAATTATTCTAATCATTTAAACTTTGAAGAATTTCTTGATTGGATAAATGATTTAGAAAAATATTCAATATGAAGAAAATGTAGATACTAAAAGAGTTCGATTTTTAGCAACAAGTTGAAAGGACATGCAATTGTTTGATGGAAAGAAACATAGCTAGCAAGAAATAGGAGAAGAAAGGTAAAGATAAAAAATGGGATAGGATTGTAGTAAAGTTGAAAAAAAAAATTGTACATGTTGATTATGAGTTATAATTTTTGAATGTTACAAAATCTAAAGTAGGAAGATATTATAGTGAAGGAGTGTACTAAATAATTTTATAAGGATTATTATGACTAGACATAGTGAAGTGAACAAAGAAAAAATTGCAAGAAATACCAATAGGTTAAGAGGAAGTATTCAATAAAAACTCATCTTGGTAAAATTGGCAACAATAGAAGAATAATTTCAGTTTGCAATGAAGGGAGAAGAGACATTCAACAAAGTATTCGAATATAAACAAAAATTGTAAAGAGGAAGAGGTGGAAGATTCCAAAGAATTAGATATTCGTATGATGATAGAAAACCATATGAAGAGGATGCAAAAGTATGAAGGAGTAACTACAACAATAGAAATACATACCACAATGAGAAAGGAAGTAGTTGAAGATAATGAAAAACAAGGGGAAAGTAAAAGACTAAATGTAATTGAAATAACATTTGCCTTGGTCTCCAAGTCCACTCTGACTAATCTCAATGAGGAATACACCCAAGGTTGAGACATCTCATGAGATCTCTCTCAACTCCTCTTGATGTGTAGTAGATTGTGTTGATGAATGATGAGGAATGTATGATGCTTGGAGATCTAGCAACATGACCTTTCTTAGAGATGAGAAGATCCATAATGGTTTAGAGAGGGTATAATTTATGGATTTGAGAATGGGTTGATTAATGTCTTAGATTTTGTTCAAAGATAAATGTATATTATGGTTTATGAGATGATACCAAGTGTCATCATTAGATTGATACATTTGAGAGGAATGAGGATCAAGGAGAGAGGCAATGCTAGGATTGGTTTGACCAAATCCAAGGGTTGAGGATGAATCTTCTCACATGTGTAAGAAGGAAACATAAGAAATAGTGGATGGAGACATTTGATTCCTCTCGCATGTGTGGGAGATCACATTGGAAAGAGGAAATTGGCAGGTTTCCTCTCACACATGTGTGAGGATACACAAAGATATGGGAAGGAAACCTATGAATCCTCACAATGTGTGAGAATACATAGAGATAGGAGAATGATACATGTGATTCCACACACATGTGTGAGAGTCACATGTGTTAAATGGAGGGTTAGTTGTCTCGAAATAACAGATTCTAAGAGTTGGTATAGAATACTCTACACAATGCAAGATTTGGCTGAAGATTATAGCCACACAAGATCTAGGAAATTCATGAAAGCACAAGATCATGAAAAAAAATTTAATCCTATGTCATGAGACAACTAATATTAAATGACCTAGGACACAATCAATAAATCTCAAAAGATAAGATAAGATCTCATGACAACTAACAACCTTCTAGAAAAATTCCCTAGGACCTAACTAAACTTAACATGTAAATAAGATCTATTAGTGAACTAGATAGGTAAAATGCCTATTTACACCAACACCCCACCCTAAGTTCAACTTAGCACATAGATTATTATGCAAATTATTCAAGGATGGGTCTTGGATATGAGGCCATGTTATGTACCCATGTATAAATGCAATCTCTAACAAACAAACAAAATGAGAAAACCTAGTGAGATAAAACTCCTCCCCAAAAGAGATATGTAAACAAAACTATCACAATGATGAATGAGGATAAAAACACATGCAAGGAAAAATAACCCCCTCATAAGAGAGAATAAGAGAGACCATGTAACCACCCCTCAATATTGAGTCTCAGGTGCAATGATGGTATGTGCTCAAAATTAAATGTTGAAGATGATCCAATATCACCAAACAATATTCCTCCCCTTAGGAAAACAAAACCAAGATGGTATGTAGGATGTCTTCCCATTCCTGAAAGGAAAATGAGGGAAGAAGGATAATGTGTGATGACGTTGAACTATGCTCAAGTTTCTCCATGTCAATGTTGAAAGTTGTCACACTCCAAATAAGTGTTTTATGCCACACTACAGAAGATGGAAATCTAGAATATCTTAGAAATGATTACAGAACATAATCCAAAGAAAAAGATACCTCCTCAAAAGACAAATAAGATTCCTCCAAATGTCGTCTAAAGGAATCCACTCTCATGTCAAATTGTGAAGAATGATTGTGTAAAGAGTGAGCAAGAGGGTCAAAGTGTTCCCTTACAAAAACTAAAGAAGGATCATTTCCATGAAAGAGAAGATGAATGCAATCAATGGTGTCTCCAAAATCTGAAATGTAGGAATCACAAAAAAACATGCAATGGCTATCAAGTACTCATACCTATAGCCATCTCTAGAAGACAATGTATGTCTTGGTGCACTCAATCGCAAGGAGCCAAAACTACGGAACAAAGAGCGCCATCAAAATTTCAAATACAACTGTAGATGAAGGAGATGGAATATCAACACATGTCTCTAGATCCTCAATAGATGAAAGAATACCATTATTCAAATGACCATATTGAATCTTCTAAAAAGTGTCCACACTAGATGCTTGAATGTGAACATCCTTCAAAGGAACAACATGAAAAAATTGAGAAGGAGTAGACTCAAGATTGGTGATCAACCTCCCCAATTGCAACTATATCTCTGCTATGTAAATCCTTGATTATGATAGATTTTGGTGTGAACTCAACACTCTTTCCTATTCCACCATATGCAATTTGATAGATAGAAAGGATGTTGGTTTACAATGAAGGCACACAAATAAAATCATTAAATTTTCTTTCATCCATTTCAATGGATCCCTTCCCACAAAAACACATATATGTGTTGTTATCCATCAAGATGTGTGGTGATGAATAAGACTCAAATGAAGAGAACATACTCTATGATGAACCCATATGATGTGAAACTCTTGAATCAAGTATCCACCTCTTTTACTTAGAATCCAAAACTACAACAAGTTCTTTCTCCTTATGTCTATCAGAATTGGATGAAGAAGAAGATGAAGAAACTTTTGATGTTGAAGGAAAATAGATTTGATTATTCTTTTAAGAAGATCCTTCAACTCATCAATCTATTTTAAATAACATTGATGTTCAACATGCCCTATTTTCTTGTAATATTCACATTAGGCTTATCCTTCTTAGATGATTCACCTTTACAAAGAGAGGATTAAATTTATTTATGTAACTTGTTATTTTTCTTCTTATCAGGATTCCTCGATTCTTTTTGTACCTTAGGCTCACTAGACAACGATGCTTGTAACTTAGAAGACTTGATTAGACCCATATGAATAAACATCATTTCCTCTTGGATTAAGTGATTTGCAAAGTCATCAAACTTAGGATTAACATATGATGCTCCCATAGAAAGTCGATGGGTATGAAAGGAATAAAAATAATGAATACTTAGAACCAAGCTTGGATTTAACACATTTAGAATCAATTGTAAATCATCTCTATCAATATTACAATCTTTCAACTGTGTTCTTAGTTTCTTATGACTCCATGATATGGAAGATCATGATGCCCCTAGGGCGAGATGATGCAAGGACCATGATAATGATAACACAAATAAGAAAACAAGAAAGCATGCACAACAAGACAAAAAATAGACAAGGATTTTATCCCAAGTCAAGTTAAAAACTAATTGATTGATTGATTGATTGATGATGATGATGAGATGATTATTAATTATAAGAAAAATGCAAGGATGGTGTTGTTAATTAAATAAATATGTAGGAACAATATTTTATTGAATGATGATAATTAGAGTAAAATAGAACGAGGTTGTGGCAAGGCTAGGAATAAAATCATTGTATAGTTCTAGATGATGCATTAGATTTCATGGGTTAGAATTGCTAGCAAATGGATGGATTTATTTGGATTGATTAGGACTCAAGATAAATGAATGGGAATTGGATTTCTAGGAGGAAGATTTAGGTGGCTTGGAAGCAATGACAAGGGAGAACCAATTCTTAGTACAAGGATGATAGGATGGAGGGATTTATTAGATATAGGAAGGATAGAGTACATGAGGACTATTGGATGGAGGATAGGATGATATTTATGCATTAGAAGGAAGCATGAGTATATAAAGTAGCTATGTCATAGATAAATAAGATAGAGGGGATTAAGTATGAATTTCCAAGAATTGTCACATATGAAGAAGATGCTCCACACTAGATGTAGTACAATTGATATGGTGAAACCATTATGGAAATATTTACCAAATTCAAGGGAAGTGATAGGACAAGGCTTGTGTGCCAGGGGGATAACTTGATGGTTGAAGAATATTTTTAAGAATTCATGGATTGGAGGTTGTGCATGAGGTATGTAATGCAAAAAACGTAAGGTTTATATTGCCTAAAGCATTCTTGGATGGGATGCCCCAATCCTTATCAAGATCAAAGAAGGTGGATGGATTGGATAGGATGGGGTATGTGTGTGGATATAATGGATGGGATAGATAGGATGGGGTAGATTGATAGATAGAATGGAAGATGATTTCCCCAAGTCTAGAGTGCAAGTAGATGAGGGATTTATGCATGATGCATATTTGCAAGTTTTTCATTGTGGTACTTGCCCAAGGTTCCACAGGGAGTGGTTGTCACCATTGGATGGATTATTTCTTTGAAATCTATTGATCAATTGATCTATTGTTCTTGTCTTTACTCTCTTGATATTGTGTGGCTTCAATAACCAAAATCTTATAATAACATAAAAATGGACCAAGGGAATAAAGTGATAATTTCAAAGTCAAGGGTGAATGTATGAAAGTGGAAATGGGGGTGAAAGAAAAAGATATAGAGGGTGACCATATAGAAATCAATTTAGATAGGGATAAAACAATTATGGATAAGAATTGGGCCATGGTTCAATCCTAGCATAAGACTATGTCACTCGTTGATATGTTATTGCACTAAGATATTCTACCAAGGTGGGTGTAAAACTAAATGGGAATAATATGGGTATGTTAATTTTCCACCATCACAAGTTAATGAAATAGTTTTTACAATTTTGTTGTACCCCAAATTAAAAAGTTTGCTTCACTTAGGAATTTTGAAGAAATGGTTAAAAGTCTTGTTAAAATTGTCAAAAAAAGGTCAAAATTGGGAATTTGCATGTCTTGCATGAAGGTCAAAAACTCAAAAATTCCAAAATCTGACAATCTAGGTCTACTCAGAGCACCTAGTCTACAAAACCCAGATCTCAGTTTTTCAACCCTAAATTTTAGGAAAATTTCTATTTTTAGAGATTTTTTTAAAATAGAACTTTTTTTTTCTGGGTTTCTTCTCAAATGGATACTTGTAATTTTTTCTAAAAATAAAAATTTTGGCTTCCAAGGCTCAAACTGATTTTCATTGGTTGAAAATACTTCCTCATCAAGCTAGTTCAGTCAAAATCGCCAAAAGATTAGTTTTTCTCTAGTGGATCAATTCTGTTTTTTCAAGAGCTTGAAGATCATTATTGGAGGTTGTTCAACTGCTAGGTGTTAGATTCCAAGTCTCAAGCACTATACAAATCAAGAAGCGACAATAAATGATCAAGGAATAAAGAACAAAGGAGGGAAGCTGAAGAATCTTGAAAATTGCAAAATTTTGACTAAGTCAGGAAACGCTAGGCACCCCTGCCTAGTCAAGGTGCCTAGACACTCATGCCTTAGAATTTTTTCAGTATCCAGCAGTCAAGGCAACGAAAAACCTAAGGAATGAAGGGAAAAGCTGAAATTTGCAAAATAAAAACTAACATGTTGTCAAGCATGGGCGCCCCAGGTAGCCAGGGGTGCCCAGCCTTTCAAGAGATCAGATGATGGAATAAGGTTTTGTGCTACCAAATAATGTTGCTCAGAATTTAGTAGGCTCCACAGTGAATCCATCAACACGGTCATTGGATCAATCAGTCAACTGGAATTCGAGATTGATCAGAGAAGTCTTGGCAAAGTAGCAAACTGCAAATCATGAAAATATCAGAAAATAAACTATCTTTGGGATTTTTGGGCACTCCAAGTAGCTAGGGGTGCCTAGGGTTTTGGAGGCTCAAACTCAGCAGTTAGGGTTTGCAAATATGCTCAGATTCTTCATAATTTTTCCAGCTATCTGGTGTATATCTCAGCCTGATCATTAGATCTTTCAATCGCCCACAATTTCATATCAAACGGAGGGCATAACACGAGGTTTCAAGTTTGAAGGATGAAAATGCTCAAAAATGACTGTCTAGAGAGTATGGGTGCCCTAGGTAGTCAGGGGCGCCTAGGCTTTTGAGGGGCTAAAAGTGGCAATTAGGGTTTTTAATCTCCAAGAACATTTCTTCAAATTCCAGCAAGCTCTCCAACGAAATCAATGGTGAATTCATTAGACTTGCCAGTCATCAGATATTGCAAATCAAACAAGTAGAGAAAAGTCAAAAGAAAGATAGAAACGTACAAAAAACTAACTCTAGAGGAGTTGGGCACCCCAGCTAGCCAGGGGCACCCAAAATTTTGAGGCCCCAAATCAACTTTTCACGTGATAAAGCATCTAGAAGACCCTCCTCAAAATTCATCAAGTTATCCAGTGAATCTAACAACTAGCTCATTGGATCAGTCTAGCTCCCAGAATTGAAAATTCATCAAAAGATCAAAAAGCATGCAAAATTGAAGAACGAAAAAAATGGCGAACACTGGTGATCATGGGTGCCATAGCTAGCTAGGGGCGCCCAACATTTTGAGGGACCAAATGATGTTTTCATCCAATGTTGCCTCCAAGACAATCTCGTCAGATTCAATCAAGCTTCACGATGGATCCTTCGACTAGTTCACAACTTTCATTTGGCACCCATAAATCAAGCTGAAATTGAGGAGAAATATCAAGTGAAAAGATGAAATGTCAAGAAAATGGCTAAGTCTGCCAAGAAGGGCGTCCAAGTTTCCATGCCTTAGCCAAATTTTTGAATTTTCATCATGCATTATTCATACAATGTCCACATTCAACAAACCTGCTTAAGATTGGCCTCAAAAGATTTAAAGTTGGAGATAAAACATTTTATTTGTTCTCAAAACCTATTTAAGAAGGCCTTAGCATTCATTATTAACAAATCTTTGCAGGTGGCGTCCAAGGCAAGAGAGGAGGAAACAAAGAATTGTATTCATTTCAAGATTTGAAGGCTAAAACTTGGTAATTTTTCAGAGTTCTTCATATTTTCCAGATCAACTCACATAGAGGCTCACTTTTTCATGTTGTATTTTTTCAGGGCATTTTTCAAAAAAAGGGGGTCATCTTTTTCAATATTCAACCATCTGGGTTAGCTTGGTTCATGATTCTCTACAACTTTGAAAAAAAAATCAACTTTCAAGAACTTGCTTTTTCACGCGTGTCCAAGAAACCTTCAATATTTTCAAAATCTAATGAACTGGGTTCATCCAAAACGTGATTCTGCACAAAACCCAACTCCCAGCTTTTTTCAGGAAAATCCTAAAATTTTAGGGTTTCTACTTTTTCAACCAGCCATCAACATTATAAAAAATCGGACGATTTGGGTCTCTTTGCAACGATATTCTACACAAAACCCATATCTCATATTATTTTTGAAAATCTACCTATTCGAAGAAGAAAAATCAGCAAATTATTTTTTTAGCTTTTGTGTAGAACTTGTCCGAGCATAGTCAAGTTTACAGTCAAACTTCAAGTTTCTCAACATACAGTATTCTCCCATGGAATTCAGAACCAAGCAACATATGGGCGAATTGTTTGCAGCCTCAAGTCGGATGTTGTTGAGAAGTGCTTTTCAATACCACCTTGGACAAAAAACATCATCATCTCAGTCGAAGAACATGAAAAGGTGTGGTATGAGCAAAAGGACAAGTATTGGAAAAAAGTTGTATGATATTCTTCCATTGAAAAATTGGGAGAAGTGTCAAAAGAATAAAATTTGTAGAAGAAACAGAAAAATATCAAAAGATGGTCACACACAAGGTAAAAAAAAGATATGTTGAAGCTAGATGATATATTTATAAAAGGTCATCACTCCAGTTGCAGAGTCGCTGAGATTAGCAAGATTTGGTGAAGAAGCTGAAGATGTAAAACATTTCATGAGATCAATTGCAGAAGGCGAGGAAATCCTAGAAAAATAGAATTTTGTTATAGATAGTATTGATGCTCCTGATAGAGATACAGTTTCCAACTTTTTGGCAGATATGATTGAGATTTAAAGCAGCGGTGAATTATAAGCTTTCTTCAAGCTTTCTTTCTATTCTTGTCTCATTCTTATCCACTCTTTGAAAGAGAAAAGGAATCAAAATGTAATAGTTGGCATATTCCTTGTTTTTTTGCTTTGATAGGATGTTAGATGTTTATCTTGTTTTAGTTTTAGAAATAAATCTTGCATGTTGGCAATTCTTAGTTTTAAAAGCAAGGAGATTTTAGGGTTCCCTAATCCTCTGCTTGTGTATAAATAAGGGCACCCTTGCCCATTTTTCTTTAACATTTATTGTGATCGAAAATTGTTGAGCCTATTTTGCCTGCAAGTTGTTGTTCAATTTCAGTTCACTTAGTGTAAGAGCAAGCTTTTATGCCTACCTTTGTTGCAAGATATTGTTTAGTTTATGTGTTACTTGTGTCAATGTATTTTGGTTGATTGCTAAACTGTGAGCCTGTTATTACTACAATCTTGTTGTCCCATAAGTGTAATCTTTGTTACTTGAAATTTGAGAAAATAAAATCTTATGCCTGCTTTGTTACTTTGATCTATTGTCTCAGATATCCATTTTATGTGTTTTGCTTAGATAATCTTCATTTCAGCTTGCATTCGAAGTACAATAGATGTATGTTGGAAGAAATTTTGTTTAATTATTTGTGTCAAAGAATCATTCCTTGTTCATTTCTAACTCTCAAGCTCTGATTTTACTTGAGTAGTTAGAAACGTCATTAGAGTAGGCTTAGTCATAGTTGAAATTCAAAAGAGAAAATCTCAGCTACGGCGCTAGAGTTTTATAACCTTGTGCTCTTAGCTGAACAAAAATATTGGAAAATTAGTTTTAGTTTACTTTCTTTAAGCAACATCAACAAAGAGGGATTTTCCCCTCCTAATTCAAAGTGCAGTTAATTTGTGCATAGTTGTTCGTTTCTAATTCACATACCAGATGTGCGAATTGAAACACCAACAAATTTTAATTATTATAATAATACAAAAGTGTAAATATAAAAAAATTAATCACCTCCTTGGAAAAAGTTGTGTCCCTTTCGATAGAGACAAGGTCCCAACCTCTCTTGTTGGTAGAGGAAGAAAAAGCTCTTTGGAAAAGTGTTAGAAAAATAGTTTGAAGGCAAGTGGTATGAAGCTATATCTTCTTAAATTGAAGATCTTTTGGATAGGTTTAGTTATTTTTCACAAATGATTCCTTGGATGTTTTGGGTTTTAATTGGAGGAAATTTTGAAATTGAAAAGTGTCAACAAGAAGCCAAAATGGAAGTGGAATGTGGTTTCCAACCTATAGTTTCCTCATACTTCGCACAATGGAGGGGGAAGATCCCTCCAACAAACATTTGAAGTTTCTTTTATGGAATTTAGGGGCTTGTAATCCCCTAACAAGAGGTGATTGGTTAAGCACCAATTGTGTTTATGTTCTCCAAATGTTGTGTTGTTACTCTAAACTAAGCACAAAAAATATCATGTTTAGATCTCTTTTAAAAACTATTTGGAGCTTCAAAGGGGTGGACCACACTTTTTTAGAGGCCTTTTGAGGTTTGTGTGGGCTTTGGAACCATCATAAGGTGGATATGGTATGTATTTCTAAAAACACCAAGTAATTGCCCGCAAATTTAAATCTTTCCAAGAAAATATAGAAGGTTATGTGATCAAATGTGTATGGTACAATAAGTTCAGTTAAGAAACAAGATGTTCATGAAGAAATTTCTAGGCAATTTGATTTGTGACAAGGACATAATGTCTTAATTGGTGGAAGATTGTTAACTATGTAATGTTCATTGTGACAGGATTTTGTTGAGTCATGTGTGATGGCATGCAATAACACACTAACTTTTCACATGATGTATGATGATCTCCAATACTTTGTGTATAAGATGTACATGTTTTTGAATCTTGTGTTTTAATTTTGAGTTTTGTTGAGTCATGCATGTTAATACACAAGACTATCAAGACACACACAAGTTCTTGAGTTTTGTTGAGTCACACATGTTAATAAACAAGAGTCTCAAATCACTCACAAGGTTTCCTAAGGATTTCATGGCTAAGCGTTGACCAAAAGTTGGGATTAAAAAGACTAAAGTTACTTCTTACTCTATTGATTTCTCTAGAACATGAAGATTTCCTCACTGGAAGACAAATATGTTGGTGTGACTAAGAGACAAATATCTTTTAGCAAGAGGCTATCAAGGTATAGTGATTAAAATGGACACCATTAAAACCTATGATAAAATTAGTTGGATATTTTTGTCGAATTTCCTTCTGAATGTTGACTTCTCTCCTCTTAGGTGAAATAGGATTTGAAATTATTATAAATGCCAATTTTATTGGTTTCCTTTTAAACTCTAAAAACTTAATGTAAGGGGATCCACTCTCTCCTCACTTGTTTATCATAGTTAGATTTTTACATAGCTCTAGAAGTTGAAGGAAAGGTTAAGGATACATGTGTCGCTCCTCAAATTGACCCAATGAAACCTCCAATGGATGATACAATATTGTTCGGACCTCCCAAGAGTAAAGAAGCGAAGAACTTCAAAAAGACTCTGGATTTGTATGAAAAAACATCTACACAATCTATCAATGCTGATAAGCACAAAGTTTTCTTCTTAAATGCTCCTTTTGTGTTTCATAACCACCCCTTAGGGAACAGCCATGGTTTCATAACCACCCCTTAGGAACTGCCATGGCTTCAAAAATGCCCTCTCCTATGAATCCGGCAGTTCCACACTAGGTACCACTTCCCTGAAAACTCAAGGAATGATTTTTTTCACTGATGTGATATATTTTTGTGGATCCTTATAAATCATTGAATAGACGAGAAAAGAAACAAACCTTAGAAATGGTTTAAGTACTTTGGACATCAAGAGAAGTAAACTCAGAAAGATGGTATCATACATCGCTACCATTAGACCAAATGTCTTATGAAACGAATTTCTGCTCTTAGAGCTTAAAAACAGTTTTCACACACAGTACAGACTTTGAATTGTTAGTAAAATGAAAAAATATGATGTAGAAAAATCTATTGATGATGTCACGGACTTTCAGACCATGCCGACACCATAAATATGGGAATTGACAACAAGCATTATATTAATTAATGTACATCTCATTGGTAGAAATGAAAATAAGAAAATGGCTGTACTTGTAAATAGTAAAAGAAGTCCTTAAAATTTGTCTCTTATCTCGCATGGTTAAAATCAAAATAGTTTCGCCATAAGAATGGAGTAACAACGTGCAGATGAGGTTGCCATTAATGGCAGCGGGGGCATTCCGAGAATTGAACTCGGGACCTCTCGCACCCTAAGCGAGAATCATACCACTAGACCAAATGCCCACATGTGCTGGTTTTATAAATTACATAATTATTTCATTCATAAGAACATAGACTACCCACGAATTTTATTACGAATTAATAGGCAGTTCTAATATACTAATTGATAACAATATATATTTACTTTATCTAATTTGTCGAAATTGGGGGAGAGGGGCCAATACGTCTGTGAGGTCCAAAATGTGTTATAAGATTTATGCGGATAGGGATCCATAGTGGTACATTATGTACTCAATAAAGATAAATTTTAAACTGAATAGAAAAATATATTATGCCCAAACAATGATTTGTTATTATATGCACAATATTTAGTTTGTATTTGTTTGTCAAAATAAATACATAATGATAGTCAAACAAGTCATATTGTATTCATTGTATTTCTGACAGATCAAAGATAAAATCCATGGTGCTCATAAAAGAGCCGCATGATAAAAGTAGACCCCAAACTTTCAAAACACAAAAACCCAACAATTGCACCAACATAAGACTCTCTAACATATATAGACACCTACACATCAAAATAGAACTGCCGCTTTAACACCATACAAACCCATATGTCCCATCATGGAATCATAATTGATCTTATAACCAACTTTCCCACTAAAATATGACCCCTTTAACACATATAGGGATATGTTTGTCCCATCTACCTAGGTGAATTGCACACCTACTGGTCAGTTCACCTCCACACCCACCTACATCCAAGTTTTAAGGCCACCATTCTTCTTGTAAAAGCAAATGGAAAAAAAATGCAAACATTCCACCAAACCAATCAACTAAAAATTTAATAGAAAAAAAAAATCAAATCTACAATTTATGTCATTCAAATTTCAAATTCGAAATAGGATAGGAATTTAATACGCCATACCAAAAAAGCATGAAACAAATCATAATCATTCCTAACTCAAATAGGCATGAAATAATTACAGACTTATCTTATTCTGGATTGAGTGACATAAGAAGAAGAGGAGGCACCACCACAAAATTGAGACTACCAGCTTCCATATTGTTTTGAGTATTCCTCCACATGCATTATATAAAGATTATTTATATTATTTATGCATGTGAATGTGTTTCCCTTTTTATAGAATGTAAGAGTAGTTCCCAGCTTATTGTGCATGTACATGTGTATACTGCACATGCCTACCAGTTATGAGATTTGTTAAACTCTTACTATTTTGTATCCCTATGCTTTATATTGTTCTTCATTACAATCATAGGCTAACAGTTGTGTTTCCCTTGTATACAATGTAAGTGTAGTTCCCAGTTTGTTGTTCCTCTATATGTGTATGTTGTACATGCTTATTAGATATGATATTTATTGAACTCTTACTATTTTTCATCCCTTTTCTTTATTGTGTTTGTTAGTAGAGTCATAGATTAACAGTTGTGTTTCCCTTGTATACAACAAAGTGTAGTTCCCAATTTGTTATGTGTGTATATGTGTATACTATACATGCCTATCAGATATGAGAATTGTTAAACTTTGATTTACTATTTTCATCCCTTTGCATTATTTTGTTCTTCAGTAGAGTCATAGGTTAACAATTATGTTTCCCTTGTATACAATGTAAGTGTAGTTCCCAGTTTATTGTGTATGTATGTGTGTATACTGTACATGTCTATCAGATATGAGATTTGTTAAACTCAGACTTACGGTTGTTCATCCCTTTGCCTTATTTTGTTCTTCAGTAGCGTCATAGGTTAGCAATTGTGTTTCTCGTGCATACAATATAAGTGTAGTTCCTAGTTTGTTGTGTGTATATGTGTATAGTGTGCATGCTTATCAAATATGAGATTTGTTAAACTCTAACTTACTATTTTTCATCCCTTTTCCTTATTTATTTATTTTAGTAGAGTCATAGGTTAACAACTGTGTTTCCCTTGTATATAATATAAGTGTAGTTCCCAATTTTGTGTGTGTGTATATGTGTATACTATACATGCCTATTAGATATGAGACTCATTAAACTCTAATTGTTTTTCATCCCCTTTCTTTTTTTGTTCTTCAGTAGAGTCATAGGTTAACAATTGTGTTTCCTTGTATATAATGAAAGTGTAGTTCCCAGTTTGCAATGCAAGTATATGTGCATTTTGTATATAACTGAGAATACCAATGTTGATCAAAATGAAGTTATTCCACCCACTACTTTGTTCTCCATTACAATCATAGTTTAATAATCTTGCTCTATATATATGTATTCCTATATACATAATAGTATATATGTATTCCTATATACATAATAGTATATATGTATATTTGTTTGCTCTTGTCCTTCATTTGAGTCATAGGTTTACAAGTCCTTTGCTTTAATTTGTTCTTCGTTACAGTCTTACTCTGTATATATGTCAACTATTAATGTTCATGCTCAACAATAACAACTGCTAGTAGACTATTCATGTCTTAGCCAATGTTTGTTGTTGTTTAGAGTATTTTTGAATTTCAATGCAACATACTAAAAAGAAAACACATAAAACATCCTACAAAAAATCCCACAAAAATATGTAATCAAAAAAAATCTTGGTGGATATTGACTTTGAACATGTGCATCTACAAAATTGGGCAAAAACATTTTGTAAACATAAACAAACTAATTAATCTTCTATTCAAGCATCACTGTCATCTTACGCATAGTTAATTGTCATTGAATATGAAAATGCTTACGTATTATTGTCTGAAGAACTAAATATATGTTTTTTATTTCCTTCACTAGTATTGATTTTGATTCTATGTATTCTATATATATGAATAAGGTAGATCGAATGATGACCCAAAAGAGGTGTTAGATTCCCCCAAGAAGCAAATCCTCCAATTAATGTAGACAACAATCCACAACCTGTTGCACCAATAGTGGAGGTTACTACACCTCGAAGACCACAAAATATAACAATGCAACAACGATTTTGGTTGACAATGGACATGACAGGGGCACTCCAAGATGTAGAGGATAATGGTATGTTCATAAGGGGTGCATCAAAAAAATGGAAAACCCTGACAACCATGCTCTCCAAATGGTTAGGTGGCCTTACAACCATGCTCTCCAAATGGTTAGGTGGCCCTACAACCATGTCTAAGAAAGATCCTCCAACTGTCCACAATGAAGAGGAAGAATTTATGATTGTTGAATGGTGCAAATAAATGACTATGGTAGGCCATGGCATTGAGATTGTCAATCTGAAGGCAGAGGTCGCCCACATTTGTGAAAGTAGACCCAACCCTTTAGAGAATGGGCTCTTGGGGAAGTCCCGGTGGATTGGTTTTAAGAAGCAACATCTAGTACTAACATTACAAATAGCTGAAGAGCTAGATAAATATATGTCAGTGAACCTTAGACCTGTTGTTGAATACATTTTCTACAAGACATTGTCCGCAACATATGATGCAAATCCATATGGTCCTCATCGCATTTGGAACTACAATGAAACAAGTATTTTGGTAGGTAGAAATGATGCGATGAGGTGCTAGCCAAAAGAGGTAGCAAGAGCGTGTCTTACATTATTTCAAAGAGTCAAGAATGGATAACCATTCTATGTTGTGTTAATACTATTGGGTGATCCCAAAATAGTGGGTTACATTTTTTGGCCAAATTTAACATTGAAATGAACATTTTGAACTAAATCTTCACTTTCAGACACCTATAGCTGTGAAAATCATGAGGAATTTGAAGATGATGAAAACTAGTGATTTTTGACATTTTATCTGTAGATTCTAAATATATATTTTTTAAAAAAATTGGAATCAAATTGCATTTATTTTTCATCTCCTTCGATAACTAGTTTTTAACAATAAACACCATTTTAATGATGTGTACTATAAAGCACATAACTTTTTTTCTATGAAGGATAAAATTCTTTTTTTTTTTTAATTTAGATTAGTAACTACGGTATTTAAAGGATGCATTTGGTTTCATAGTATTTTATTGAATTTTTTTAATTAAGTTTTGAAGTCAAACCAATTACAATTTAGACATAGGTGTATTATAAAGAGCATAACTTCTTTTGTATGTATCGAAATTTAAATTATTTTTGTTGGATCAAGGACATCAATACCAATAGGATAGATATTTTTTAGAATATTTTTTGGTAATCTACTATTTTTCCACATGTGCACAACAGAGAGCTTGAGTTTCAATGAAAAACCTATGTTTAATTAAACTTAAAAAATGTATAATAAAACCAAAATATATTAAAACTATACTTGATGGAGAGATTGTTTTGAGGACTATAATCCTCCAGCTGGGTTTGTCAATTTGATTTCATTTTGATCCTCAACCTGAGCCTTGAAACACAAAAATTTGCATAAAATTGTAGACAAAGGGGGACAAGGGCAAAAAAGGGGGGTTCTAACTTAGAAGGGAGGTTCTAACGAACCCCCTTATATGGTGCAAGTTGATGTTTATTAGAAGAGGGGGTTCATTAGAAGGGGGGTCAGTTTGAAGGGGGGTTCATTTGAAGGGGGTGGATGCCATGCATGTTCGAACGAAGCCCCTTCGTTCGAAGGGCATTCAAAGCCATTTTAAATTTTTTGATGGGTATTTCTAATTTTTCTTCATGCAAAAGATTGTAACCCACTATTGTGGGTTCACCTTGTTGGGCAAAGCATTCCAAGGTTTTAATTTTTTAAGGGGAAAAAGAAGTTAAATAATTATATTACAAGCTATGAACTAGGTAGTGCTGCCACAATAATAGGTTACACTTTCTGGGACATCCTAATTTTTTTCCTGAAATCACATATTTTTAGAAAATATAACGATTTAAGCCTTGAAAGGTTTCATTTAAAGGATTTTAATTAAAGAGGGTTTGATCAAACCCTCTTAGATCAAACCCCTTGGATATAACCCTGCTAGTTTTAAACCATACCTATAATGGAGTCTCCTCTACACCTATCAAAACGCTGATGAAAAACCACTTTTGATTTACCTTTTGGGGGATCAAATGAATTCATTTAAAATTTATGTTTTGTAAGTATGTAGCCCTTATTATAAGCTTCCCAAAAATTATAATTTTAAATATATTTAATTTGATTATTATTTTTATTTTTTATTTTTTGTGAATGTAGGTTTTTCAATGAACATCAAGGTCTTTGTTTCACACATACGCAAAAATAGGAAAATAGAGAAAAAATTCTAAAAAATACATGTCCACTAGGTATTGATGTCCTTATTCCAACAAAAAAAGATTAAGAAAATTTAAGCACATACAAAAATTGTTGTGTTACACAATACACCTTTGTCCAAATTATAATTACTCTGACTTAGAAAATTAATTAAAAAAATATGCAAAATAAAACTATAAAAAAATATCCATTCCTATATATTGGTGTGGAAAATTTGTATTTTAAAAATTAGAATTGTATCTTTCTATAAAAAAATTATGCGTTACAGAGTAAACATCACTTTTTTAAAATGTTGTTTACTAAAAAAAATAAGTTATTAAAAATTACATAAAAGGATTCACAATTTATTTGTAATTTAAAAAAAAATAAAAAAATTAGAATTTACACATAAAATCTCACAAATCACTAGTTTGCTTCATCTTCAAATTCTTAATAGTTTAGCTACTATAGGTGTAAGAAAGTGAAGATCTGGTGAAAAATGTTGATTTCAATGTCAAGTTTGGCCAGAAAGTGTAACCCATTATTGTGGGATCACCCACTTTATATGGCAACCCAACCATATGCATGGATGACAAAGGAATTGTTTATGAATTAGTTGCACCACTTTGCACAATTAGTTCCAGGTGGTGTGTCACCCACCAAAAGGTAATCACTATTTTTTGATGGCCATGGAAGCCATGTCACACTCACAACCATCCAAGAAGCAAGAATTTTGGGTATTGATTTACTAACTTTACTAGCACACACTTCACATAAATTACATCCATTAGATGTCAATGTGTTTTCTCCTTTTAAAACATACTTTAAATCTAAACATGCATCATGACTAGCAAGGTATCCAAAACTTGAAATCAAGAGGGAAAAACTAGTAGAACTAGGCAGCAAATCATTGTTAAAATCTTTGACAGTTTCAAATATCACATCAATATTTAAAAGGACTGAGATATGGCCCATCAATATCAATGTGCTTTTGGATGAAATGCATCCCAACAACACATTCAAGTTAGCATAGGTGAGGATGCTTCTGCAATGCAGAACATCCTTAGACTTTTAGGAGTTGTTTCAAGAGATGATGTGACACAAAAATTGTTGCCCACTCTTCTAGATGGTCAATTATAGTCTACAATGGAATCGTGGTACACAAATATATACACATTCACCTCATAACAATCTTGTTGATTCAGTTACACAAGTGGTGGGTGATCAACCTCTTGACATGGTGGACAACCAGCTTGACGAATTGGAGGATATTCTCAGTCTTCCCTCATAGCATATCCAACTATCTTGGTTGGTGGAGGGACCCATGAATCTAGGTATTGATTTGCATGGCCAACAATAACAAGGTACTTTTTCTTTCCCATCACCACCACCCATATTTTTCCTACTTGAAAGGGTACATTACTATACTGATTGTGGCACTTCAAATTTTGGAGGCAATGCAGATTTCACTCAAGACTCATAGACAATGGACAATGAGGTAAAGGACAACATTTAGTCACAATTGGAGTAGACACAAGAAACAAAAACATTTCCACACATTAGTGAATTCCTCAAGTTGCATGTGCACATTGTCAATAAAAAATGGTGGTGATAATGGAATTCAGTTGAATAGACAATATCAGATCTTAACAATAGATGACTGCATGAATCTGTTACTAAAAAAGGAGGAAAGGAAGAAAGAGATTGAGGAGATCAAATCTCAAAAGAAACAAGAGAATGAGAAAAAGGCAGCTCGTATTGTGGTGAGGGAAATGAAGGAGCTAGCCAAAATAGATAAGGAGATACTACGTAAAGAAAAAGAGTAGTTGAAAGTAAAACAAAAGAAGGATAGAGATTTCAAAAAAGAGTAAGAGAGGATTCAAAGGGAACATGACAAAAAGGAAAATGAGATTGAGGTAGCGCAAAAGGATTTACAATGAGAAAGGTGGTTAAGCACTTCTACTAATCCCTTGTCACAAAATAATGTATTTCAAGATTTGTTGAACATAAATATCCCTCAATATTTTAATGCAATGAATTATTTAAATGTCTCCCAATTTGAGTTAAGGTGCAGTCAATTTTTAAATCATACAGTTAGTTAGGATGTACATCATATCCCACAAGTATATGTTCCTATCAACTGTTCACTACTTGCCCCATCTAATGTAACTTGCACCAAATTTTCCAGCCCAACTCCAAGTCATGTAACCAACACTCTAGAAAGACTGGAAGGGGATGAGAACATGGATTTCATTGCTACCTCAAGAAACCAACCATCAATTATAGAACACAATATTATTAGGGATCATGCCCTTATAACATTTATATATTGTTTTAATTTAAGGTTATAAAACCTTATATATTATATGCTTATTAAGCCTATCCCATTTAAAATAATTATAGTCTAAATAATTAGATTATTGATTATTTATGAATGGGGGTTGTTGAATAGGTGTGTCTAGTACCCTTTCAAGTATTTTTTCATCCTTCCTCCTATATTTAAGGAGGTTCTCTCTCATTTGAGAAATGGTGAATTTGGAGAATGATATTGAACTTATCAATATGCACATGAGGTATTATTGGCCATGTGGAAGTATGGAGAAGTGTTCCCCAGGTTCAGTCTATATTATTTAATAGACCATTATTGTAAGTGTTTTAATAAAATGATGCTTTATGGGACTTTTTTTACCTAAAAGGGTTTTCCTCGTGTATATCTTGTGTAATGTGTAAAATATATTATTGTATATTTCTCATTTTATTTATTTTATACTTTGTTTATAATGATTAGTATCCTAAGATCCTATTTTTTTAACAAATTGTCTATCACGCCATCTCCTAATCTTTTTCCACCTTGGTTTTTCTGAGGTTGGGATGGATCAATCATTAAAACAACATTGACATCTGCAGAGGCAACCTTTTTTGTTTTGATTTGTAATGTATGTTGTGGACTACAAATTTATGCTATAAATATATGGTAATGACATGATTTTTGTTTCCAACTATGTTCAATTGGTGACATTTATTCAATTTCACTTATCCCACTTGGATTTCATATGCCACATGTAAAAATATATTCGATCAAGGTGTCAAAAAATTACCAATTTGGCCATATGACCCATCATGGCACGAGCCCACCTCCACGAGTTGCATGACATAGTGTTTGAAGTGGGCATTTTCGCTGAGTGGCAAGAAAATAGTTCACCACCCTTTTAGTCCAGTTTCTCACATTAATCGCTTGTCACCCTCACAATTGCTTATGTATAGTTGTGTTTAATGCGTGTCCTTTCCTATTACCTCCACAACATGTTACATAAATTCCAAGAATTCCTTCATTGAATGGTCTTACTACCTTGCACAACACACTATCTGTCATCCCCTTTATTTCTACCATCTTCTTGACTCTTCTTCTCGCAAACATACCGAAAGGTGTTCATTTATGCTATTTGCAACTTCAATCCCACCACCACTACATGTTACACTCTGATACCGATTTCCCTTCCAGATTCTTTATATATATACATATACATATAGCCTATACATATACATATACATATATATATACATACATACATATATATATATATATATATATATATAAATGTCTATATTTATGTATATGTATATACATATATGTCAGCTTCTTTATATATATACATATACATATACCCTATACATATACATATATGTATATGTATATATATATGTTTATGTATATACATATGTATGTTTATGTATATACATATGTTTATGTATATACATATGTTTATACATATCTATTTTGATGTTGTTCTCCAATTCAATCATATAAATAGTGTTGGTTTATTCAGTCTCACAACCAATTTATGAAGCAAAAGAATGCATGTAAGCAATTGTTCATTATGTGACTTCATGTTCTTAGGAGAAAACACATATCACAATTGAGTACATCTCAAATGTGTGTGTATGTCGCAAAATAGACAATTTTTTGACACCTTGGCCAAATCAGATTTTGACACATGTCATATGATTAAAAAATCAAATAAAAAGGATATTTTTTGTTTCCAAAATAGTTGTCATGTGTGACACGAATATTAATTTTTATTAGAGGTCCACGTGGCACTCCATATGAACCTTCCAAGATAGGTTGTGCATGTATCGGCTCCTCTCCCCTATGCAACAGGGACACAAGGTTTTTTGAAAAACTCTATAGTGTTAAACTATGTTGCAACAATCATCTAATTCACTTAAATGAATGGTAGACTACAACATAGATGAGGAGAGAATTTCAAAAACCACATGTCCCGATTGCTACCACCTCATACAAGGGTATAGTTTCATGTACAAAATGATTTAACTATTGTCGGCACTACAAATAGATGCCTTTATGATGAAAATGTTATTAAGAAGGATGTGTTCATTGATGTGTTATTATGGGTTGAACTCTTAAATGTCTATCATTTTTTTGGGAAGATGGACACAAGTGACATGGATGAATTGTTTTATTTGGGAAGATGGATTTTGGTAATTTTTGTATTAAGTATTGCATTAGGAAGATTTGATTTTCCAAAAGCATTTCTAAGAGTAATCTATGTTGCAATTATCCACAATTCCCTTTGAATTGTGAAGTGCAACATAGTTAAACATGGAAGGCCTTTGGAAAACCAAGCCCCCTAAATGTAGTTGGCACTTTGCTGCATATTAGAACAAAGAATAATTGCTAATTTTTATTATATGATAATACATGTTGACATCTGCAATGAATTGTTGGCAGTGTAGTACAAATTCCTATATAATGTAAAAATTAAAGTTTTTCATTACAGTGGACCATTTACTACAAGTGACATTTGGTATTAGAATGTACATATATGTACACTCACACACACATATAGATATATATGTATACACATATATGTGTATACATAGTTATTTGTGTATATGTGTAGACATATACAAATCAAGACTGTTAACCTATGATTGCAATGAAGGAAAAATTAAAGCAAAGGGATGAAAAATAGTAAGTCAGATTTTAACAAATCTCATTTTTGATAGGCATGTACGGTATACACACATACACACACAAAAAATTGGGAAATACACTTACATTGTATATAAGGGAAATACAACTATTAACTGGAAATTTGTGTGACATGTCATGGAGGTAATGCGAAGGGACACATAGTAAACACATATATAAGTAAGCCTGCTACTTGTTAGGATGCATGCTTGTATTACAACACCTACATTTGTAAATAAATTGCAAAGCCAACAAATAATTTACACAAGAAAAGTCAAACTCAAAATTTGGAAGTGTCTCACAATTTGAAAAAGCATCTTGAATATCTCCCACCATTTTTGCAAATGACACCCTCTCATATGGTATACCATTTTTATGCTCTATATTTTGATGAGACCATGAAGGTCTGAGGTTATTCTTATGCTCTATATATTATAAGAGACCAGATAGGTATGTGATATTATCTAGCTCTATATATTATAAGAGACCATATAGGTCTCTGCTAATGTTTAACCCTATTTAATAAGGAGAGACCATAAAGGTTTGTGTAAATGTTCACATCTTTTGTATATAACAAGAGATTGCATAGGTCTATAAGTATTATGTTTGTATTCATTAGGAGGCTAAATAGGTCTATGAGTCCTTTATTATGGATGTTATTACACTCGACCAAATAGGTCAGAGTACCCTAGAGTTTGTAACTAGTTAACTCAACCTTATAGGCCTATG
Organism: Sequoiadendron giganteum; assembly: GCA_007115665.2. Classification (NCBI taxonomy): domain Eukaryota; kingdom Viridiplantae; phylum Streptophyta; class Pinopsida; order Cupressales; family Cupressaceae; genus Sequoiadendron; species Sequoiadendron giganteum. The sequence goes on along the minus strand of CM021108.1, from coordinate 636,230,564 downwards.
GACCTTTGGAGACCAACTCAAGATTTAGAGTTCCTTCAAACTATGAAGGATTTAGTTAGTTTGCATATGTTCAAAATTTAAAATGTCTTTTTATAATTGTGGTTAAGCATTATGCGGTATAGTCAATTCCTTAGAATAGCATGTGCTTCTTTATGTAACACACATCATTCTAAGGGGGGGCTCTCATCTCAGCTTACTTTTCAACGAATAACTTATTATTTCAAAAGGATTCCTTGGTGAAAATTTTCTTTCAAAAAGATCCCTTGGCAAAATAATATGAAAAATTCCTTTCAAATAGGAGCATTCTTTCCAAAGGATTCCTTGATGAAAGATCTTTTAAAAGGATTCCTCAATGATAGAATCACTTGTTCCCTTGGTGTCTTGATGTCTTATAAAAAGTGATGCAGGAGCATCCAGGGGTATGAAGCAATCTTGCACAACCAAAAATATTTTAAAGTTTTATGCTTGTGTTTTATTTTGATTTTTGGCTGTAGGTGTAAATTGTTGAAATTTTCAACTCTTCCAGCGTAGCAGAATTTGGTGATGGATTGTGGGAAAATCAATCAATCAATTAATTCACTTTCTTTTTAGTGTTTTAAAATATTTGAGAAATGTTAATTTTCTAAAAAGGAAAACTTTCATGTCCAATCTTGTGAGTGGACATTTATTGTAAATTGCAACTCCATTAAAAAAAAAGAGTGTGCATCTTGTTGGAGGACTAGAATGATGGGTATTGATGGAATGGAGAGAGTGGGTGTAAGGTGGGAAGAAGAATTTGAATGCACATGCTAAGAAGAGGAAATTCATGTCAGGAAGGAGTAATGAGCATTCTAGAGATTTGACTGACATATTATTATTATTGAGAAAAGAGAAAGGATTGTATGGGTTGTAATTATGAGACCTAGTCTTAGTAAAACGACCATAACTTCTTCATACGGTAACGAAAGTAAGAATTTAAAAATAATTCAGAAAATTGGAAATGAGGTGCACCAAAACCAGAAATTGTTTTAGAAAATTCTGATGAATGACAGAACATTGATAGGCTAAAAGTGACAGGTTTTCTTGGTGGTTTAGTGGAGGTTGTTTCGAGAAACCAATAGTGGTTTCTTCTCACATAATTTTTATATATTGATGCTTGCAATTTGGTGAAGGGAGGCTTTGGATAGTTGGTGGTTGCATATCCAGATGCTACTGGAATGATGTTGGGATGTTGAGTTGCAGATTTTTGTATGTGTGAAGCCCATGTTGTATGTGAGCATATGAGCTCCATGATTACGTAATTCATTTTCAGATATGAACTTAATATATGTTGCAGATTTCTCTTCCATTTCTATGTGTTTAAGTTAATTTGATGCCTTCTTGCATAAATTTGTATGTGTGTTTGTGATTAGATTTGAAAGGAAGAGTATCCCTTCTTCATCAGCGGTATCAAAGTAGGATTTCTTGAGTGTGCAGATAGAGCGTCAAACGTGAGGTTGTTTGCACCAAGACTTGGGGGTGGAGTGTATGTGGTGTGTAGACTGATCATTAAATGTGAGGCAGTCTATACTTGGGCCTAGAGTGTGTGTGGTGTGTAGACCGATCGTTGAATGTGAGTCAATCTATACTTGAGGGGTTGAAGTTTGAGAGTGTGTGGCAAGTAAGGTTGTAGCAGAAACAAAAGAGTTTAGTGAAATGAAGGACATTGAAGAAAGGGAAAACCAAATTGCAGCAGTTGAGGATGTTGCAATTAAAATAAAGTATGCAGTGATGTATGGGGATCTAGTGTTCGATGAGGAACCTGATGAAGAACAAGAGTTTCTTGAGGAATAGATCACAAAGACAGATAAGTTGTTCATTGCAACAACAGAGACAGAAGCATTCGGTGGTGAGGAAGAAGATGTTGTGACAAAAAAGTCATCGAGGTAAAATCTAGTTTTTATGAGTTTTATAATGTTGAATTTGTAAAGGATTTGCATTATGAGATGAGAAAAGAGTTAGAAAAGATAAAGGATTGTGAGGATCCAGAGTGGTAAATAGATGTATACTTGTAGGTAGAGGCTATGGAGGAAGTTACGAGAGATATTTGGTGGAGGTGGTCAGTTTGTGGTGGGTCAAAACCCACGAAAGAGGAGATGAGTAGAGAGATTATTTGGAGGAGGATGGTACATGGTGGATACAAGTCCACAAGAGGAGAGAAGAATTGTAAGAAAAAATTTTGGAGAGTGAAGCTATTACCAACAAGATGTTGGAAGAAAAGGAAGAAGAAAAGACTTCATGTGCACTTTGTACAGCGATGGAGTTCACTACAAATTGCTTGCAATTTGAAAGAATGGTTCTACCATTCATCTCTACTTTTGTGAGCCTATGCTCACAAACTTTCTACCCAAAGTGTCTGATGCAAGAGCATCCAGAGGTACAAATCAATCCTGCACAACCCAAAAATATTTTAAAGTTTTATGCTTGTGTTTTATTTTGATTTTTGGCTGCAAGTGTAAATTGTTGAAATTTTCAACTCTTCCAACATAGCAGAATTTGGTGATGGATTATGAGAAAATCAATTAATTAATTGATTCACTTTTTTTTATTGTTTTAAAATATTTGAGAAATTTTAATATTCTAAAAAGGAAAACTTTCATGTCCAAGCCTGTGAGTGGGCATTTATTATAAATTGCAATTCCATTCAAAAAAAAAATGAATTTGCATCTTGTTGGAGGACTAGAATGATGGGTATTGATGGAATGAAGAGAGTGGGTGTAAGGTGGGAAGAAAATTTTGAATTTCACATTCAATGTACATGCTAAGAAGAGGAAATTCATGCTAGGAAGGAGTAATGAACATTTTGGAGGTTTGACTGGCATATTATTATTTTTGAGAAAACATAAAAGATTGTATGGGTCGTAATTATGAAACCTAGTGTCAGTAAAAAAGCCATAACTTTCTCATTCAATAACCAAATTAAAAATTTCAAAATGATTCAAAAAGCTGGAAACGAGGCACACCAAACCCAGAAACCATTTTAGAAAATTCTGACAAATGATAGAGCATTGATAGGCAAAAAGTGATGGGTTTTCCTGGTGGTTTAATGGAGGTTGTTTTGAGAAACCAATAGTGGTTTCTTCTCACACAATTTTTATATATTGATGCTTGCAATTTGGTGAAGGGGGGCTTTGGAGAGTTGATGATTGCATATCCAAATTTTGTTGGAATGATGTTGGGATGTTGAGTTGTAGATTTTTGTATGTGTGAATCCCATGTTGTATGTGAGCACATGAGCTCCATGATTATGTAATTCATTTTCAGATTTGAACTTAATATATGTTGCAGATTTCTCTTCCATTTCTATGTGTTTAAATTATTTTTTTGTCTTCTTGCATAGAGTTGTATGTATGTTTTTTATTAGATTTGAAAGGGAGAGTATCCCTTCTTCATCAAAAACGGTTGCCTGATGAAAGAACCCCTTTGTGAAAGCCTTTTTTTAAAAGAATTCTTTGGTGTCTTATAATTTGTGTCTTATTTTTGATATTTGACATCTTGTGTCTTAGTTCTTGGATGTCTTATATCTTGGTGTCTAGCTTGGAGGAAGCCTAACTAGACCTATCTTCTATCTGATATTTGACATCGTTGTGTCTTGGTGTTTGGATGCATTATCAAAAGTATCTTTTTTTCAATTGAAGTGTCTTATCGTGTTTGAATATTTTATGGTGTCTAACACCTTTTGCTTTTTCACCTAACATGTTTGTTTGCAGATGACATGATTTTGGTGAGATCACAGGCTTTACAAGATCAAAGACCCATGTCCTCTACGCATTCGGGTGAAGCTCATTCTACATTAGGTATATCGAATCGAAGGACTACTTCCTCTACGTTTTTGATATATTCTCTTTAATCTATTTCTACTTTAGCTTGCACATGCTTAGACACATATTCTTGCTAAAGTGGGGGAAAAATTGTATGGCATAAAATTACACCTAGTGAAATTCCTATAATATTACCTCACTTTAGCCTTATAAGCCTGGCAATGTAAAAATTTGCCACCTTTGCCTTGCATTTCATATGTGTCTTTTTCATTTTATGTTGGTGAAGGAATTTTTGTCAAGTAATCTCACATGTCACATAGACGTCTATGCACTGCATTGGCGTACTGACAAGATTCCCAAATCAGTGGATGTTGGAGGCATTACATTCTCTGCCACCTTGTGAATTGTAATGCCCCTTGCAAACCTTGACCATCTGAAAACATTCTCTTACCTCCAAAAAACACCTTTTGAATTGCATTTTATCCATTTTATCAAATCTCTCTTAATTCATTCACTTCTACTCACTCAAACTTCATTCTTGCTCCTCTTATTCTGCGTTCTACACCATTGTTGTTGCTTCTACGCCATTATCTATTACAGGTTTCCAAGCTTCATACTATTAGTGTGGTCATCTTGTTATCTTCCTTCGTCTCTCAGCTTCTTCAAGCACGTAGAAAGGAGGGTAACACATTTATTTACTTGCATTCTCTATATTATGGTCTATTAGTTTTCCATGAAGGTAGAAACACTAAAACGGGGGTTTGACTAAGGAAAACTCCAAAACACAACAACCACTTTTATGTTGTCATGTGTGTAGGTACACTTTATTCGTGAGGAGCTTGCAAGAGGCTAGACCTTCTATAAGTTTGGCTTCTTCTCCTTTTCTCTTATCATTTCATTATTAGATAGTTTATCTTTCAAGTTAAAGTATTCTTCTTGTTGTTTCCTTTCATTTCATGCATTTCTTTATTCATTGTTAAACTGTTAGATTAATACTCTCAGGTTGTTAACATGCCCTATGATTTTCAGTCTATGAGCTCTTTTCTTTGTCTGTACAAGATGCCAACGTGCCTCTAAGATGACAATGCATCATGTTATCATCTGAATTAGGTGCTAGCATCCTCTACCTAAGAGCCAATCAACTTATAGTCTAAGACCTTTGTGGTTTGTTCACCCATTTCTCGAAAACCTTCATCAAAAAACATAAAAAGCAGAGCTTAGTTTTCCCTTCCTTCAAAACCTATTAGTCTTGAGGTAGCTGAGGGAAATTCGCTCCCTTTAGGCTCTTCTATGTCCTAGAGACTTGGGAGTAGTGAATCCCCTCTACACATGGAAAACCCCTTTCAAGAAAAAACTCCACACAATAAAGAGGAAAAGTATGTGTTAATCTTGAAATGTGAGATACATTGACACACTAGAATTCTCTTCACTTTGACAACACATATGTGCCTATAAATAATATCATCTAAAACCACCATTTCATAGTCTCAATATATAGGTACAAAGAGAGGAGAAAATCATAAATGGTCTATAAAAATAATGGATACCAAAACCTTAGTATTAGAATCGTGTAACCGCACATCCCAATCCATGCTTCCTCTCCTCACATATGCAACTTATAGGAGATGCTCAATCAACCTTAGCCAACAAGCTAAAGGTTATGACAACCAATTTTAAGAACTACTCGTGTGTTTTATTTTATAGAAAAAAACTTACATACAAAGCTACCAAGGGAAAAAAAATTCTAATACGATGAGCTTACAAAACCATGTCCCAATCATTTTCTTTTTGGTATTATGTTTTCTTTGTGGGTACTAAGTTTACCTAATATAATTTTTTTCCAATATGTAACTCACATTAAAAATTTATCCTAATGTTACATACAACATACCAAGTGTCCCCAAGAGTGTCTAGCCCATGTGATGTGTGTATCCCTAGATTCCCTAGGTTCACCATAAATACATAATTTTATATTACAAGAATTATACAATGTGAACAACACATCTTAATAAATTGATTTTTTTAATTCTCAAATTCTTCTCTATTAAAACCTTTATCTTTGTATTTCCTTGACATGCATACAACACATCTAAGTCCTCATCTAGAGTATTGTCCCCCAGATTGCTTGTGATCTAGGTCATTGTATAGGTTGAAGTAGTTCCCTAGACAATGGTATCAAATGTTTGATATAATATCATTGAACATGATTTCATATAATTGATGTAGATCATTATTTCTAGTTCAAGAAAGAAGGTAATTAATTCATAATTTTGGTTTTATGAATGTTGATTAAATCTTTGCATTTAATGATTCACATGAGTTGGTCAAGAAAACCTAGTCTATATTGTATAGTGGACTTGACATGAAAGGCATTGGTCTATTACTATTTTTTGGGAAATAAAGTGAGAAGAGATTACATAAATAAGAATTTATGGATAAGTTGAAGGAGGTGCATAATAAATTACTTGAACTCTTTACAATGGGAAAATGCACTCATATAAATACTCCATCCCAAGTAGGAGTGGTATTGCCAAAAGAGATGTCTCAAGAGTATGCAAGAGGATAAATAAATTGCACAACTACAATATAAGTTAGTGTGGTTGAAAAACATGTGTATGCAATATTGTGCAAATACTAGATTTGGCTCATGCAATGGCGATTTTGAGTAAATTTATATTTGGACTAAGTAAGTAATATTGGGTTATTATTAAGATTTTGATATACCTATAGGGAGCAAAGGATTATGCAATCTACTATGATGGTGTAAGAAACATACAACTTCATTGATTTGTTGACTCTAAATTTGATGGAGATATGGACAAGGCAAAGTCTATAATTATGTGTACATATTTATATTGTTTGATTGAGTCATGAATTAGAGAAGTAAGAAGCAATAATTTAGTAGACAATCTAGTACATAAGCTAGATATATTGCTACTACATAAGCCTCCAAAGAAGTTGTTTGGTTGCACATACTTTAAAGATGAGATCTAATGCTTTTGTAGTGTGGTTATTAGAGTGCAATTGACTTGACAATTAATCTAGAGTTTCACTCAAGGACAAAGCACATTCAAATGAAGTTTCACTACATTAATTATGTGATGAAATTAGGGGAAGTGTGGTTATTGAAGGTGAATACACACAACAATGTACCAACTGCAATTATCAAACCATTGGATGTTAAAAATTTACATGTTGCAAGAGTAAGGTAGAAATTCAACCTTATGAGAAGCAATTGGCAAGTGAAATTATTGGCCAATGTGTCAATTACTTCAAAAGCCTTGTGAGAAAGAATGCATTCAATGTACAGTTGGTGAAAGTTGTATGTATGAGGCATGCTTTTGAGTATCCAACAATATTTCATTTGTTTGTTGTGAATGCATCTTCAAAACTCTATTATATATATATATATACACACACTCAAGACTTCTTGTTCAAGAAATTTTTGTGTATTATGTATTTTTTTATTCCACTTTCATGTCAAAATATTTCCATATGTATGTGAATTTTATTTTATAATATTATATACCTACTCTATTTGATTTCTTATTGTTTACTCTATTTTTTATTGTGCTCATATATTTTATAATATTATATACCTACTCTATTTGATTTCTTATTGTTTACTCTATTGTGTATTATGTATTTTTTATTCCACTTTCATGTCAAAATATTTCCATATATATGTGAATTTTATTTTATAATATTATATACCTACTCTATTTGATTTCTTATTGTTTACTCTATTTTTTAATGTGTAAACATTTTTACATCATTATCATTAGATTGCTAAAAGATCACTCCACAGATATGAGTGTGAGATCTACCTTTATGAAGATCTATTGATAAAAAACAATATATGTGAAAAAAAAAAAATAATATATGTGAAAAAAACCCAATTACTTGATAAGTAGGAGGTTTCTTCCACAGCGTGTCAAATTATGATATTGCTATCAGGATTCAACCATGTAATTTTTTCGAGTCAAAATCATTGACCCATTACTTCCAAAGCCTTGTGGGAACAAATACATTCAATGTACAGTTGGTGAAAGTTGTATGTATGAGACATGCTTTTGAGTATCCAACAATAAGCATCCAACAATATTTCATTGTTTGTTGTGAATGCATCTTCAAAACTCTATTATATATATATATATATATATACACACTAAGACTTCTTGTTCAAGAAATTATTGTGTATTATGTATTTTTTATTCCACTTTCATGTCAAAATATTTCCATATATGTGAATTTCTTATTGTTTACTCTATTGTGTATTATGTATTTTTTATTCCACTTTCATGTCAAAATATTTTCATATATGTGAATTTTATTTTATAATATTATATACCTACTTATTTGATTTCTTATTGTTTACTCTATTTGTTTACTCTATTTTTTATTGTGTAAACATTTTTACATCATTATCATTAGATTGCTAAAAGATCACTCCACACATATGAGTGTGAGATCTACCTTTATGAAGATCTATTGATAAAAACAATATATGTGAAAAAAACCCTTTAAATATATTTATTTTATTTTATATAAACAAGCGCTCTGCGTGAACTGGAGTCCCTGCCTTGAATAATATGAATTAAAGTAATAATATGTTTTCAATGATAGGCACATTGGGAGAAGCCATTTGAAGAAAAAAATTGTTGAATAATCTAGCCCAATGATCAGAGTTGAAACCCAAAAAAAAAAATTTGTCCTTTCCTGTTCAACCAAGAAATCACAGAGTTAAATCTCTGTGTGCAAAGCTTGTTATAAATTATAATACTTGGTTGCGTATCCAACCAAGAATATATTTTCAGTTGTAAGTTGGCCATGCAGTTATGGTCTAGAGGTTTCCACATTTCTTTTTATCCTGCTTATTGGAATGCAGTTGTATTTGGGAATACGTATTTGTGTGTACAAATAGGAACATGGTACTATGCTACATGTAAATTACTTGATGCAAGTTAAAGTTCTTGCATAACTTTTACTTTAATCGCTCAATCTTCAGTGTTCAGGAGTCAATCAGGACATTGGAAGCATTACAAGGATGTACAAGTTTTGGATTGTAGCGTACTAGCGCATATAGTGGAGACTATTTTTACCTCTTCTTATTCTGCTTTTTAAACTTATGCAAGCATATCCTGTCTGCAACACAAATATTGGGAAATATAACTTTTATTAGTATAGGCTTAGCCAAACAACTAAGGTCAAGTAGAGAAGACGAAAAAGACTCAAATAGATGGTTAAGAATATTCAAATTTTTGAAGATTTGAAGCTCAACATAAAAAAAATTGTATTGCATTCACATTTGAAAGCCCCCATTTTGGCAAAGGCAAGCAAAATGCAATGATTGTGGAAAAAAAAATGTTGTTCATATCCTGCAATCTTGGCATAGCATGAGAACAAGTCAAACAGTGAATGGCATATAGAATGAACCTACTAATAAATTAGCCAGTATCATGCAGTTGAGCTGATTGAGCGAAATTTGCTTGAGTTGCATCAGATTCTTTTGGACATGTGTGTGCTTGTAGAAGTAGAGGGAGAACAGCTAAATGGCATTGAATATCATGTTGCCCATGCTGCAAATTATGTTGCCTTGAAAACTTTCAAGCTTTTGCATTTGGGAGGCATAAAGCATAGACAAAGCATACAAAACGTGGAAGCATACACAAAGCATGTGAACTGTTTGACAAAATGTCTCAAAAAGGTGTTATCTCGTGGATTGGAATGATTGCAGGATATGCAGAAAATGGATATAATGAAAAGGCCATGGAAAATTTTAAGCAAATGTAGCCATCAAACTGCATCTCTAAGAGTTGAAATCAATAGTTTTTACAATAGTTTTGGATAGCAATAACAATAAACAAAGATATTCAAACATCATGAACAACTTTTTCAATTCTCACTGTCGAATTATGTGTAGAATTGGCCCCAAATTTAGATTTATATGTGCCTGTAAAGTTGAAGATAAAGAACAGAACTTTTCAGCATGTATAAAGTTGGGAAATCACCTATAATTATTATAAATTAAACGTCAATAACTACATTGGCTGTATAGGTCCACAAATTGATAGATCATATTATTTATTCTTACACTCTATAGCACTCAACTAAAAAGGTATTGATATTGATAGGGAGTAACCTAGGCATTACATAAAACAAATAATCAGTGGCAAAATTGCATTGACAAAATAGTTTATAAATAGATGAACAGGGGTACTATAATCTCACCCTTTCTATTTAAAGTCTACAATGTTTACCCACAAAATTGATGAATATCAAAATACACATTGTCATATGTCAAACTAATCAAACTAATCAGACTATATTCATGGTTGTTGCTTTAGGTGTACAATGTCTCATAACTAAACACTACAATAAAAACACCACAGTACAACCTCATGTCTTAACTGAATACTAACCATTAGTGGAGAATATCAGCAGGGCAAAAACATTTAGGCAGTTTTTGTCAAATTGAATTATATTGCATTTGAGACATAGTTCAAGAGTGTAAAAACAATATGTAAAGGTAGAATGAACAAAGTATAATTTCTGAGAGCACAGTACAATGTCATGTCCTAACTCAATTGTGAGTGCTCAAGCTAGTATACAATGCAAATACAATGGTTGCTTTTTGTGCTGATATGTTTAATTGCAATTGCAAATACAATGCCTTTCTGTACTGGTATGTTGTGCTTTTTGGATTCAGATTGTTTGTGCTGGTATTTTGTGCTCTTTGGATTAGATTTGTGCTCTTTGGATTCAGATTTTCCTGCCACCGCATGTTGTTAGTAGGTTGCATGTTGTTAGCAGGTTGTAGCAAAGTTCGCTAAGTTACAAATTTAAAAAAGCAATAGAAAATTTAATTAAAAATGGAAGTTAAAATTCATATGTTTACCATGTTTGGTTGTTACCATGACTAAGTTGTTACCAAGATTGAGATTGCAATATGGAAAACAGTAGAGAATGCTGGATATCCTGTATCAGAAACAATCGGTTGAAGTTTGGAATTTCAATAAATTTGGAGCAATCTATCCACTAAGAGGACTGTTCTCTATGTTCCTCTTGAAATTTAAAAATAAATCCTTTTTACTCAAATTTTTATTGGTATAACATGGACCAAACTTCTGGGTGGTGTATTTAAGGAGAGACTAAGAACATAGGAAAGATAAAAATAAGCTGAGATACCATAGATAAACAAAATAAAGAAATTATACAAAATTAAATTTGTAGGCAATAATCAATCAATATTCTGGATGTAAATCATCACAACAGTCGAAGCTTATTCAATTGGAGATTATAGAAACGCAAATCATAAGCCATTTTTGGAAAAAACTGTTAAATTGTCATGCTTTTTGGAAAACAAAATTATCAACCAATATAATGCGGTTATGTGGAAGGACAATAGGACGAAAAAACTGTTAAATTGTCATGCTTTTTGGAAAACAAATTATCAACCAATATAATGCGGTTATGTGGAAGGACAATAGGTGTCCTAAAGAAAGATGTAGAGAACCTGTTCCAAACCAATTGATGTTGTAAGGCTTGATATAAACATTGGCCTAGGCGCTGGTATTGCGTGTTTTGCAGGGATCTACAAAGCAAAAAAAAATTCAAAACCAATTTAAGAAATCAGTAAGAGATATTTAGCATACTCTGCATAAAATCACAAAAACATCATTCCCAAAAACTTTTTAAAAAGTTGAAATCAGGTAGAAATGCTTTCGAGAGTAATATAACTTTCTGGCAATGTTGAAGGTGAATCTGTTTCATATTGAAAACTGGAACAATGTTATTATGTTTGAGTGTAAAAATTTAAAACAGCTTCTGTTATGCTGCCAGGTGCACTCAAAAATCAATCTGAGATAGTTTGTCTTCAATTACTGCAAGCTCTCAGGCTGCAGACAATTTCACAAATGTGGAGAGAAATAAATAAAAGCAACTCTTTTCATAGAACAAACGACTTGAAAAGGTAGACAAATTGAAGGAGAGAAAAGCCCAGGAAAATACAATTATACCTTGTGAAAAGGATGCATGGTTTGACATAATATGTGCAAATGAACAAAGCTACAAATAGAAAACCTCGTCCTGAAAATAACAATTTGCTTATTAAATAGAGGACCAAAACAAAGGCCATGGGTCAAAAAAATACCAACATTCTTGTTATACAAACTTCAGTACCGATGCATTTAGTTCTAAGGAAAAACACAAGATTTGTTCATAGTAAATATTTTTTTTTAATGAATTGAACAACTCTACATTTTATAAGAAAACATGTGAATAGTTTGTTAAAAAAATAGTAATTGATGAATAAATTTTCGATTTCTTGTGGAAAAACATATCAAAAATAGCTCATAAAAATACCCTGCCTAAATACCAATGCTGGTATTTTCACAAACTGAAATTTTGCATGCCAAGTTTTATTTGATCTAACCTGCACAGAGCACTGTCTTAGTTCCTTCTTCACTTTTTAAGAAAAAAACATTTGCATTTTGAGGACGTGGAGTACAGAGTGCAAAACCAGAAGTCCCCAGGAATATGGAATCAACTTTCAAACAGTCGTCAAATTATTGGCAACCGCCATGAGAACCAGACTTACGAGAGCATCATGGAGACTATTGGTTTTAACTGTAAAGGTAGAATTTGGCCATGTGGGAGAGTGGAAGCCAAAAGAGAAAGAACTTATGAGATGCATAAATATCTTGGAAGCCAAATTTGTGTAGCTTCTTTTGTAAGAGCAAAAGCCAGGATCGAGCAGAATCCTCTGGAGTACAAACTGATTTCAGATGGAATATGTTAGTACCTTCACAAGCAAGCAAGCATACACGGCTCGAGCTCTCCAATTTGAAAGCTATTGCAACTACCCTACCATGCATGGCTGCAAATTGTGCGAGCATTACAATGCCACGCACCGAGCTCCCTTACATGTGCCCTTTGCTGAGAAGAAACAAAACATTAAATTTGGTAGAAAAGGGGAAGACACGTGAACTGGTCTGAGAATGCCACTTATTCCACCAGGCGTCCTCCAAGGAAAAACTGTTTAAAACTTAGGGAATGCCTTATATTTCTTCCTGTTCGTTGATCATTGGTCAGGCATTCGAAATTTTTTGGTGAAAAAACAAAAACCCCAACATTTTAGGCAACGACCAACGACAGCAGAGATAAATGTCATTATTTTTTTTCCAGAAAAACATATAGAAATAACAGAACTTAGGTTTAGCACCATATTTTCTCCTCGCACTCCCCAAGCAGCAACTAATACGCCGACTGCCCACTCGAAAACATAAGTCTCCGCCTATAGATAGGCGGGACTAATAACTGTTAGTGCTTCGTTTTATTAGAAATCAAATATTTAAGCCAACATGTTTATGTTTAAGCTTGGAATTTTTTACCCAGTTTGGATGCAAATAAGATAACTTTCTCTGAACAAAATTGATGGATAGGCCAGTGATTGATTTAATATTGATCTTTGATAACCGTAGAAGTGAATGAGGGCATTTGGTCTAGTGGTATGATTCTCGCTTAGGGTGCGAGAGGTCCCGAGTTCAATTCTCGGAATGCCCCTGTAATCAATGGTGGGATTTTTCAATGCTGTGTCTACTCTAGCGGATAGAGCAATTTTGATTTTTAAGCATGCTGATATAATAAGGGCAATTCTTTGTGCTAAATGTCTAACAAAATTTCTGGACTTGCAAGATTTTTTTTTTCAATCTGATTGAAAGATAAATCTTAAAAACACAAAAGGCATAACAGATTATAATTACATGTGTTAAGTTCATTTTATATATATATATATATATATATATTGTTAAAGGTGAGCGAGAATTTCAGTTCATTTTCACTGGTTGTAGAGATGAACATGTCTGTCTTCTACACATATTGTTCATGCATATGCCAGCAAAATTAAGTTATCATGTTTTCATGGATTTGTTTGATGTAGAGAAAATATCAAAAAGTATTGATTACTTGGTAAAAATACATATCAGAAGATCCAAGATCCAGAAAGAAAGGAAGATCAAGTAATTGCTGGGCAGTGGCTTCTGTTTCGGTTCATTCCCAGTTTAATACTTACTAATATTCTGATCGACATGTAATCCTGAATAATACCTTTCCTACTTGTAAAAGAGTACTTTGTACATGCAAATGAGCATGCAAGACTCAGATTTAAAGGCCATCTATTACTTATGTTAACTGAACATTGACTTGAATTAATTAAGCTTCTTGTCAGTTGCTAACCAATCTTGGATACAATATTTATGGTTTAGGGAAACATCATTTTCTATACAACATTGGATTGGTTCTTTGGGGTCAATAAATTTTCTACTTGTTTACAAAACTAGAATTGTAGGTTAAAGCAAAATTTCATGTTTCCTAAAATCTTTACTAGAGTATTCAAAACTCTATATTGTGTGAAAACTTTGTTTAAGAGCAGCAATTATTTTATAATGACATACATGATGCTCTCTTTTTTAGGTTTGGTTTTCTGATGTTCAATGTACTTATTAATTTTAAGTTTGTTTCTTTAATGTCTAAAATGTATTTGATTATTTTAGAGGTTCGTTTCTTTTTATGTTTATCTAATGATTTATATAGATATTTTATTGAAATATTATTTGATTTAATAGTCAAACAATTAATAGTGAATTTATATCTTATCTACACTAAAAATGGTAGATAGTTGTCATATTTTTATCGATCAAAATTTATCTTTGATTGTTGAATCAAATAATATTTAGCAAGTCTTATAAAAAACCACATTAACATTATCACATCAAAATTCATTTTTGGACTTTACAGGTTTTGAAGCAATCTTGAGGAAGTAGTAGTTTGTAATTGTCAATTTCATGAGAGGATGGTTTGGAAATTATTGGTAGTTCTCTAGCACATCCTCAACATTAATAGATTACACATATACTTTTTCATACAAATCTGCAGCCTCCTTGAAAGTCTTCACTTCCTCAACCTTAGTAGATCGAAACAAATATCATCCACAAATTATGAGTGAGTCAATTTGAGGAGCAACATATCTACCTAAAGCATCAACCACGATAATGAAAAAGAAGAGAGAGGATCTCCTTGCCTCGAGCCTTTGTAGTTCAAAAAGAAGCTAACTAGATTGGCATTAGCTAGAATAAAAATGAAATCCTTGAAAATTAAACTCAAAGACTATTTGACCCAAGGAGAGAAGCCAATAATAAGGACCTTTGAGACAAAGATCCAACTAACTTTATCATATGCTTTACTGATGTCCATCTTAATCATCATACTGTGATAGATTGTTTCCAAGATAATACAAAGCCTCAAGTGGGAAATGCTAATACCATCAATGATTTGTCTCCTAAAGAAAAAAATCTTCACATTTCAAAGAATTATATAGAGTAAGTATTAACTCTAGTCTTTTAGTTATAAATTTTGATTAATGTATAATTAGACAAACCTTAGGGAACCTTACTTGTACCTTGATAATCTTATGCATGACTAGATTAATAAAACAAACACTAGAATGCAAGCTTCAGAAGCATTTGTATCTTGTGTGCAAGGTACTGTGTATCGTGCTATACTGCATGACCATGCACAAGTCAAGGTGTTGTTGTCTTCCACTATGCATGAATCAACATATCTTCACACAACCCCTCTACACAATTAATGATCTTCCACCAACTAAGGCATTATATACTTACCACAAAGAAAATTGCCTAGAAATTTCTTCCCAAACACCTCATTTCCTAATTGAACTTATCAACCCATACACATTAATAGTGTAACATTTTATGTTTTATTAGAAATATTTGAATTTATGGATAATTTAATTGGTGTTCTTAGAAATACATACCACATCTACATTACTTGGGTTCCAAAACATAAACAAAACTCCAAAGCCCACTAATAAATCTATGGTATAACCTTTCCAAGCAAGCAGTCGGTGCTTGACCAATCTCCTCTTATAAGGAACATGCAAGCCCTTAAATTTTTGTGCAAAATAGTGTTTATTTGTTTATTGAAGGGATCTACCCCTCCCCATGTAAAGTTTGAGAATATCATAGGCAAGGAAATAAGTTCCACTTCAAGTTTTCCTTATTGATGCTTCTTAATTTCAAATTTTATTCCCCCTTTTTCTTATAAACATTAAAACCAAAAACATGAAAGGATTCATTTTGTGACAAACCACCAAACCCATTGATAATATCTTCAATTTTAGAAGACCCTGACTGTATAACACTTTCCTTCAAGACATCCTCCTCACACATTTCCAATTAGATGCCTCATTTACAAGCAAGAGAGGTTGGGGCCTTGTCGCTATCCACAAGGACACAAAATTTTCCAAGGCGATGACTAAAACTCTTATATTTACATTACATATTACTATTGAAATTATAGCAAGCTTGATCTACAGGCTTGAACTTTCATAGTTTATTACAATATAAATGCAGTATGAACAAAATGTCAAAAAATCATATAATTCCCACATCCAACATTCTATTGATCTCATAAAAAACTTGGATGGCTCGCGAAGGAGGAGGCGAGAATAGGAGTTGTTCGGGGACTTTGAAATCCTCTGATGGAGATGGGGAGGATGGCTCAGATCCTAACGATGAGGATGATGTTGAGGGTTGGGTGATGGCAACTAGGCAACGACTGGCTAATGTTTGGGTGTTGGAGGCTGGGTTGGGGTTGGTGGTGTTTTGGACGTTGGTGGCTAGGATGCATCCATTTTTGGTTGTTGTGTGTTGGGAGAGGGTTTTATTTGTGAGGCTCAGGTTCCTTTTAGGATGTGGCTCAGGTTTATGGCTTATTTTGGACTCTGACTGGTGTGTTAGAGGTGTGGTTGGGCTTTCTCGTTTGGCCTTCACCCTATTTCTTCCCTGCAAGGGATCCTCTTGCCTTACTTGGCTCGCTCTGCTTATTGGTGATGAGGTTGATGTTGAGGATTGGGTGTTGACATCTAGGCAATGACTGGTTGTTGTTTGGGCACTAGAGTCTGGGTTACGACTAGTAGTGTTTTAGGCGCTAGCAAGTGGGCTACAACCATTTTTGGTTGATGTGTGTTGGGAGAGGGTGTGCCTTGTGAGGCTCTGGCTCCTTTCAAGATGTGGCTCAGGGTTATGGATTATTTTGGACTTTGACCAAAATGTTAGAGGTGTGGTTGGGCTTTCTCATTTGGCCTTCATCTTTTTTCTTCCCTACAATGGTTCATCTTGCCTTACTTGGCTCGCTTTGCTTCCTAGAAATGATGTTGTGGGTTGGGCTCTAGTGGTTGGGTTGCATCTATCTTTCGTTTGAGCGTTGGGATTTGGGTTGTGATTGGTTGTGGTTTGTGCGTTGGTGGCTAGGAAGCGATCGTTTTTGGTTGTTGTGTGTTGGAAGTGGTTGTGTCTTGTGAGGCTCCGGTCCTTTTCAAGATGTGGCTTAGGGTTATGGCTTATTTTGGACTCTGACCTGCATGTTAGAGGTGAGGTCGTGCTTTTTGGTTTGGTCTTCTCCCTATGTATTCCCTGCTTGGGTTCCTCTTGCCTTACTTGGACCGTTTTGCTTTCTTCTAGTTTGGTGTTGCCTTTTGGTTTCCCTTGTTCTTGGTGCTTGTTGGTGGAGGTATTTGGTTTGACTCTGGTGGAGTGGCTTGTGGTTAGTTATGGGCATGTTTTAGACCCTGACTGGCATGTAGCATTGGAAGTTTCTCTTCATTGTCTTGCCTGCTATCCAATCTCTCTATTGGGGGTCTTTCCTCACCTTGCCTCGCTTCTTTCTGGTACCTTTGGCTCTTTTTTAGTGCTTGATGTTTTGTTGGGCAGTGTGGATGCTCTTATCTATTAGAGGCCCATTGTCTCTTTCTTGGTGTTGGTTGTTTTTTTGGGCAGGGATGTTGTTGTTCTCTGGGTAGGGAGGTTGTTGTTTTCTAATGCATATAAGTTTCTTCTCTCTTGGTTGGTGACTAAGGCATTCTTTGTTTCTTTTGTGCCTGCTTCTGTGAAGAATTTTTAGTTTGTCCATGTGTTCTCTTTACCCCCTTGTGGGTCGGTTGGGTTTATCCCTATGCATCTCTTTTTGGGCCATGCTCTCAAGTTGTCGGTGGTTGTCATAGAGATCCTTGCTATTGGTTGGTTGGCTTTATTCTCGTTTCTATAGTCTGAGTCTTCTATTAAGGTGAAGATTATTCCTATAGAGGTGGAGCCCTCTCTTTTAGAGGTAGAGTTGGGGTCTATGGATTTGTGGAGGTGATTTCCTTGTTTTTGGTCCTTGCTATTATAACACCTTTGGAGGTAGTGCACACTCCTATGGAGGTGGAGTTTTTTTTTTTGTTACAGTTTGGTTGCAGTTGTGGTAAGGTTCTTCATGGCATCTTCTCCTATAGAGGGGAGCCTACTCATTTTGAGGTGGAATTTGATTTGTCTCTTTGGGTTTGGTTTTGCTACAAGAGGCTTCCTCTTCCCTATTGGTGTGGCTGGGAGGTTTCTTGGTGTTCTACTTTGATTCCTAACTCTCCTATTAAGGAAGTGCTCTATTGGTTGGTGTTGATAACTGTTGTTTTACAGTCTGGTTGTTATAGGCTGATGGTTACTTGGTCATTTCAGGTGGCTCTTAGATGCAAGTTCCCTAGTAATTGATTGTTTTGGGGTTGAGGATCATGTTAAACCTTTTCTATTGGTGAAAATTTGTGTATTCATGTTGTTTATTTTATAATCTTCCTCTGGTTCGTTGTTGGTTGTCTTTGTTCTATGCTTTTGCAGCTTGGTCTTTTTGTGTGGGTTTTCGGTCCCCGTTAAAACCTACTTGTTAATGGTTTCAGGTCCATTCAAAACTTGTTTTTCCCTTATAATCAAAACTATTTCATAAACTTGTGATGGCGAAATTAGCATACCCATGTCATTTCCAATTAGTTTTATAACCACCTCAGTTGAATATCTCAATGGAATAACATATCAAAAAATGACACACTCTTGTGGTAGGATTGGCTCATGGTTCAAATCCTACCCATATTTATTTCATCTCTAAGCGCACTAAAGTCCATACATTAACCCTCTATTTATTTTGTTTTCACCTCCATTTGTACTTACTTTTACATATTCACCCTTAACCCTACTATTATCACTTTATCTCCATGGTTCAATTCTACATTACTTAAGGTTGACCAGATTCAATCTTGAGGCATGTGGGAATGACTACAAAAAACAAATGCTAAAATTCAAATTCCAACACTCTTGTCCCTTTTTAATAGTTTTATAGGCTATCTTGCCCTATATTTGTGTGAAAAAAATTTATGTTATGATATTTAAATACATTTAATGTGCAATTAATTTAAGGATATCACATTTTAGAAGGATAACAAAGAATCGTGTCTACACTATCACCATATAGGTCATTTGCATGACTAAGTATGCCATCTTGATATCACTCATTGTCACTAATCTAGCCCACCAAAGGGGTTTGACCTAGGAGAACCTGGTCACTTATCAAGTCATCAAACTCACAAGTGATGTGCCCAAGCACCACCTTGATAGATTCAACTATTAAGAAGTCAAATTTAAGAGTATTTTATGGCACTTATTTTGATAAACCATTCTCATATAGTACATATCATATTTTCTTACAAATCAAGTTTGTGATAGTTGAGAGAAAACTTGACACTTTGGATCAAGTTCCATCATTTTTTATTTCAATTTAAATTTTGAGATATTCATTAGACTAAGGTAATTATTATTTTAAAGGTAGCAAATCAATTCAAAACATCATAATAATCATTCTTCCATCATCAATTTTAGAGCTAATTAAATTTAGCTATCACATTTATTTTTTGTACATTTATTGTTGTTGTTTATCCCAGCTAATTAATCTAGGTTAATTTATGCTTAATTGATTGTATTTATTTATTTACCTAATATTTATGTAAAATGGATTATGTTCCTTTACATATTGGTAAACACAAAATTCTTACACCACTCTAGAGTTTTGCCTTAGGGTTTATTCCTTCTACATTATGGTTTCTAAAAAAAATTCTAGTGGTTTATCCTTTATATTAAATCTAATTGGGGTTGGGATACACTCTTTATTGTGCATCATTGATTTACTTGTATTAGGGTTTGGATATTTAATACATATTTACTTGATTCTTACCCACTTACCCACCCTTGCTTTAGCCTTTGGGGTATGAATTTCACACTTGTTTTAGACCTAATTATTGACTATTTTTCTAATTTATATAAGTCAATAGGTCATTTGTATGTCATTCCTCTTGTCCTTTAGAACCTTTTCCCTCCAATCCACCCTTAGAGGTTTTGTTTCTTTTGTTCATCTTTCACTATGGATTCTCAATGCCAATTATCTCCAACCTATATCCATACTTCCCTTACATATTTTGATGCTTTTATATGATTTATGATATTTGATCCCATTATCCTTGATTAACTCATGATATTTTATCACAAGGATGGGATTGCATTGTCTATGGAAGAATTATTTCACCATGTATGCATCTTCTCCTCCTTTGGCAACCTAGTAATTATTTTTTATTCTATTTTAGATAAAATCGCTCATTTATTTGTGTGTCTACATGTGATGTACCTTTTCTATATATAGTCATAGTGACATGATTGAGAAAATAATAATTTATATTTAGGCATCATTCCATCACATGATTTGATTCATGACACATATTTTTGGTGGATACTTATGATACATTCTCTAGTGATTCAATTCTAGATAGTACTTATGTGTTGAGATTACATTGCTCATGGTTATATATAACATTAGGGTAAGTGCACCAAGATGGTTCCCAAAAAGGGGGCTTAAGTGCAACTTTTTTTCTGAAATCAAGAAATACTGACCTTGGACGTGAAATTGAGGATACTTACACTCAAAATTTTGAGATAGAACAAAAAGAAGGATTCAAGTGCTCTGACTCTACTTTCTAAACTACTAAATTATTTTGAAAATGGTTGAGATTAAGGGGTTCGAACAAGGGACGTACACAAATTAGTGTTGTTTTGTTAGAAAAATATAACATAGAAACTCTTGTACGACCCTCGTACGGTGAATTTTTTTTAAGTATTTTTAAAATCCCTATGGTCAAAAGTTAGCTAACAGTATGTAGTTGATGCATGATTTTTCTGATAATTTTTTAATGAATTTTTTTTTTTACTAATTTTTGAAGTGGACACTTCTTGAAAAATAGAATTTTGGCCATGCTAGCCCTACAAATTTTGGAAACCAATTGAAATTATTATTTTATTTTAAAAAAAAAATTGTAGAATGGAATCTAGTTTCTAAAAATGTAATTTATTTGAAAATTTGATGAACAATTAATTTAGAACGAAAAAAAAACCAAACATTGCTTTTTGCCAAAAAAGAGACATACAAACAAAAGAAATTATGGATGAACGGCTTAACATTGTCAGAAAGTGAAAAAAATTACATCGTTGGATAGCTAAGAGAGAACCTAACATTACCCAGATGTTTGATTTGTTTGATATTGAACCACGTGCAATCCTAACAGTGAGCACGAACCCGATTATGTGAAATATTGTAGAAATTGCAAAAACACGTCTCTGGTCGTTGGGAATGCCCTCCAAGCCTTTAGGTTGGTATTCCAAGGCAAATACCAATCCCAAGGCTTGGGGATTCCCAAAGCAAGATATAACGTGAGCGTGTGATAACGCGCTCGCGTTATAAGTCAGTTTTGACATGGTTTTTTTGCTTTTGGGAAGCATGTCTAGCAAGACATAACGTGAGCGCGGTATAACGCACTCACATTATTTCTTGTTTTATGTTAAATGCATATTTAATGTATGTTTATATATTTGTATACACATGTATGCTTGTATGTATGTATGTATGTATGTATGTATCAATGCATGTATATTGTATGTATGTAAGATTGTATGTATATATGTATTATGCTTGTATGTATGTATTTCTTTAGAGGAAGGGAGAATTTTAAGAGAGAGAGATCTAGAGTTGTCTAGGTAGGGTGCGAGAGGCAGAGGGATGGGGAGAGAGAGAGAGAGAGAGAGAGAGAGAGAGAGAGAGAGAGAGAGAGAGAGAGAAGTTGGAGTGAGGACTTAGCTAGGTAGGGGTGGGAGGGATAAAGGAGTGAGAGAGAGAGAGAGAGGGGGGTGGGAGAGAATTGAGAGGAGAGAGAGAGGGGAGAGAGAGAGAGACGTAGAGAAAGAGAGATTTATGTAGGTAGGGTACCAAAGGAAGAGACTTGAGAGTGTGAGGGGAGGTGAGAGGGATAAATGGATAAAGTGAGAGTTTAAGAGAGAGGGAGTGGGAGAAAAGGGGTTGGAGTGAGAGGGACTTAGCTAGGTAGGGTGGGAGGGATAAAGGAAGTGAAAGAGAGAGAGAGAGGGAGTGGGAGAGAGAGATACTTGTGAGAGAGGGAGAGAGGGGGGAAGAGAGAGAGGGACAAAGAGAAAGAGAGAGTTATGTAGGTAGGGTGCCAAAGGGAGAGACTTGAGAGTGTGAGGGGGTGAGAGGGAGAGACTTGAGAGATAGGTAGTGAGAGGGAGTGCAAGAGTGACGAAGTGGGAGAGAGAGGGAGTGTGAGTGAGAGACCCGAGAGAGGGAGAGGTTGTGGGAGGGTTTATAGGGTAGAGGGTAGTGGGTAGAGGGTTTAAGGGTTGAGGGTTTAAGGTTGAGGGTAGAGGATTGAGTGTATAGGGTTGGGGGATTAGGGTCTAGGGTTGACGGTTGACGGTTGAGGGTTGACGATCGAGGGTTGAGGGTTGAGGGTAGTGGATTGAGAGTATAGGGTATAGGGTCAAGGGATTAGGGATTAGGGTTGAGGGTCCAATGTATAGGGTGGAGGGTATAGGGGTTGAGGGATTAGGGTTTAAGGGTTGAGGGTAGAGGGTTGAGGGTTTAGGGATCAGGGTAGGGAGTTTTCTTGGATTTAAGGGTGTAAGGGTTGAGGGATTAGTGTTGATGGATTAGGTTTAAGGGTAGAGGGTAGAGGGTTGAGGGTTGAGGGTTTAAGGGTTGAGGGTTGAGGGTTAGGGTTGAGTGTTTAAGGGTTTAGGGTTCAGGGTTGAGGAATTAGGGTAGAAAAGGAGGGATGGATGGATGGAGAGGAGAGAAGAGGGGGGAGGGAAATAGATATATGAGGGTTGAGGATCCAATGTATAGGGTATAGGGTTGAGAATAGAGGGTATAGGGTTGAGGGTACATATGGTTGAAGGCTTGGGGTTAAAATTACAATGTATAGGGTAGAGGGTATCGGGGTTAAGGTTTTATGGTTTGTGGGTTGAGAATTGAGGGATTAAGAGTTGAGGGTTGAGAATTGAGGGTTGGGTGTTTAATGTATAGGTTAGAGGGTAGAGGGTTTAAGGGTTGAGGGTTGAGGGTTTAAGGTTGAGAGTAGAGGATTGAGTGTATAGGATTGGGGGATTAGGGTCTAGGGTCCGATGTATAGGGTAGAGGGTATAGGGGTTGAGGGATTAGGGTTGAAGGGTTGAGGGATTAAGGGTCAAGAGGGTTGAGGGATTAGGGTAGAGAGTTTACTAAGTGGGTTTAAGGGTTTAAGGGTTGAGAGATTAGGGTTGAGGGTAAAGGGTAGAGGGTTTAAGGGTTGAGGGTTTAGGGCTGAGTGTTTAAGGGTTTATAGGGTAGAGGGTAGTGAGTAGAGGGTTTAAGGGTTGAGGGTAGAGGATTGAGTGTATAGGGTTCGGGGATTAGGGTCGAGGGTCTGATGTATAGGGTAGAGGGTATAGGGGTATAGGGGTTGAGATTGGGAGAGATTGGGAGAGAGTGGGAGATAGAGTGGGAGAGTGGGAGAGAGGATGGGAGATAGTGAGAGAGAGTGGGAGAGAGTGGGGGAGAGGGTGGGAGAGGGTGAGAGAGAGTGGGACAGAGGGTGGGAGAGA